>OY978028.1:6638318-7020818 GCA_963854515.1 Pandemis heparana
TAAATATAATAGCAGCGACTTTTCAATAAAATCGGGACGTCACAGATCGTCAAAGATATCGATGCAGACAGGCTGACCATAAAGATCGGAACATTTTTGGAAAATATACCTTAACTTTGTGACAAACAGTTTAAATTACAGTGTGTTTATAATAAAACTAGCTTTATAAAATAGAACTACATGTTTTGACTTATAACAGCAGAAGAAGAAAAATTTTATTCTTAAAAAAGTATAATGGCAATTTAGTGGCCAGTAACAATTTACACTTTATACAACAAAAAAGGTTTTATGTTACTAACACAATGAATTATGCATGCAGACGTGTACACTATATAGGTGACATATCTTTCATTTTGGCATGACGTTTGAGCCTTATTTGTATTTCGTTTGGAATTCGAATCTATTATTATATACGTAAAGTTTATTTTCCACATATGTTCCGATATTTATGATCAGCCTGACTGCGTCGATACCTTTGACGGTAGGTGCTTCCTGATATTTTTAGCTCATTGAACGTCCCGAATTTATTGAAAAGTCGCTGCTCTTATATTTATGACAGATTGCGTGTTCCGATGTTATTAACCATATTTAGTGTAACGAATTTATTGAAATTTAATGCTGCTCCGAAATATTTGAGGACCTCGCCCGCTACGATATATCTGATGGCGACTGTACATTACATTTAAATTAAAATAAAGAATGTCTCAGAACGCAGGAACTGCGACAGTACGTATGTAACGTATGTCCTTTACGTAAGTTTGTACCTAAACCCGCCTATGTAAGTATGTACCCATATTTTCGGAGGTAGTTGACGGAATCGATCGATACCACGCAAGTTTTGTTCTCTTTGTAACATTAAACCGAAGCCTCTTTAAAGCAGGTCCTTCAATGAATTGTTCGCAGGATGAAACCCTAGAGTTCGTCGCCCCTTAAATTAAAAAAAAAACATCACAAAGAAGCACAAAGGCATACCTCGCGGTCGAAAAATTCTAGGTGTTGTGAAAGGAGCTTATTTAACAAGAAGAGTTAAGCTTTTTTAACATTCTTGTTGAAATGAAATTCTTAACATTATTCACTCTATTCCGCGGTTCGTCTATCTCTGCTGTAAAATGTTATAAAGTAAAATATTTTTTTATGTTTTGGCTTTTTATTAGATGGATGCAGTAAATTTAACATTTATTTACTCTAAGAGTTTTTAATCATTCACGGTTAAGTTCATTTGAAATATTATAAACGGGATGTGAACCGCGACTACCTTTATTGACTCTATTGATTTTTATTTATTGACTCACTAATTTTTTGCTGATCATATTGTTTGCTCGGAGGTCGCATGTGGCGACTGAAAAACAGTGTTTATATGTCAATAGAGTACATCTGTGAGGCATATGCTGAGTTACCTGTTACCGTTTGTTACACTGTTTTGTTAGTATAATGTGAATTTTGAGGAGCCTTTTAAGCTGTGAACAACTTATTGTATAAACATCTTTTTTAAATATTTGGTGACTGAGTAACAAATGTGTTACCCTCTCATTTAAAAGGACTTAAAGAATGCCCACATTTTTTTTAAACCACAGGCAAAGCTATTGTAATAACGTTGTACCCTTTATACACAAAGGAGCATTTTATTCCCGGTGTAATACCATTCATACATAATTCAAGGGTAAGATATACCGGGAAGATACTGACCGAGTTAGCTTTGCTGTATTTATAAAGCGCAAAAGTCCGTAATATGTTTGAACTATGTTCACGGGTTTAGACGGTATTTGCAATACCAACTTTTGCTAAGAAATAGGCGGTGGGGACTAAACTTTAACAAATCAATGAAAACTACGGCCAATCTAAACTCATTTGCAAAATATGGAGCTTTAAAGTTTTTCTTTGTTTTTGTTTTGACAAACTTATAAAAAAAAAGTTCGTTTTGCGAGGTTTGTGTAATAGCCGACTAAAATTGAATGTTGAATACTTACCGCTTAGCGCATATTATGTACAGGACTCCATACTACATAGATCGAGACACGCACTTGGCCGATTTTTACTGCTATTATTTTTATTTAATAAAATTAAAAAATTAAGCAGAGGGTCGCGGGTTGGAATCCCGGGCTCACACCTCTGAGTTTTTCGGTATTTATGTGCGCAATTACATTTGAAATTTACCATGAGCTTTTTTGGTGAAGGAAAACATCGAGAGGAAACCGGAACAATCCCAATAAGGCTTAGTTACCCTTCTGGGTTGGAAGGTCAGACGGCAGTTGCTTCTGTAAAAACTAGTGCCTACGCCAAATCTCGGGATTAGGTTGTCAAAGCGGACCCCGGGCTCACTGAGCTGTGGCAAATGCCGGGAAAACGCTAGAAAGATGATGAAACTTAAATTAAATGTAAAAAAAGAACTGTTGTCATATGAACCGTTATATTATTAACAAGAATGAAGTGCACAGTATATTCGTCGTCTAGCAACAATTCTACACTTCGATCACTATAGTTGTGTGGGATAAATTGTTATTTACGTTTCAACCGTACTAAAATTTACGATCGAGAGGTGTTTCTAGGTTAAGAACGCTCTATATCACGAAATTCTTTCTAGGATAAAACTTTTCTATATTCTAACGCAGCAAAAATGTTGGTTATAAAACTTAGAAAGGAGACAGGACTCATAAAAACGTAAAGTAGTCATGGAACTTTTTCACATTGTATCATAGAGGAACTTAGCAACCTTGAATTTATTATTTGAACGTTTCAACGGAGTCTATATGGTATGGTCAAATTATTTTCGGTGTACGTAATGTAATGTATAATGTAGAGATTGATGAATGTGGATGAATACCTATACTCCATGGTGGATGAAGCGAAAGAGGTATGTCAAAATCGTAGCAAGTGGAACAAAGTAGTCTCTGACTACCCCTATGGGAAAGAGGCGTGACTGTATGTATGTATGTAATGTAATGTTTGAAACCATCGTCTTCTCAGAAAAACTATTTTACATTTGTGATGTACACCTGCTGTACACAACAATAATAATAACAGTATTTATTTTTGAACGACATAAATAATTACCTAATCATACCTTAAGTATAAAGCATAAGTACAGTTAACAAAATGGGGACTACACTCAGTATTTTTAATGACACGAGGTGGCACGACGCTGATTTTCAATGGGCCCAAAAAAACCTGTGTACTTAATCGGTTTTACTCTTGATTACGAATTGTTTTCAGATCTTCCTGCGGATGGTGTAACACGTTGTATATTCCCTAGGAAATCTTCTACAATTAAACACTGATCATTTACTTGGAACTGTTAAATTTCCCTCAGTTTAAACTCGATTTTAAAATTACATAGGTATCACCTATGTAATTTTACCTAACAAGTAGGTCGACGATAGGTATTAGAGCAGTGTCTAGATAGCGTAAACCCTTCATTTCCCTGTGGCGCTAGCGGTTTTCGATCGAACGAGTGTTTAACCGATACCGGTTTACCGGTTCAGCCGAGTTATGCATAAAAGATTCACATTCTCATACATAGAGACAAGGATGCTACATATTTAAGCGAGGGAAAATGTTGAGTTATAAATTACTAAGCCTTTATTTTACTGTTATTCTAGCGAGACATATTGTATTGCCTGTATCTATTGTCTTATAGCACCTACGTGGGATTAAATGTACATTAACGTAGCTTGTAAGTTACACTACTTAACATTATGGGACCAGCTTCCTGAAATAAATATAATTATTATTTCAGTTAGACCTTATGCAGGGTCTACCATCATGCCGCTAAAACAGCAGAGCTTGCTCTGTTAGTTCCGGTGCGGAGAGTAAGACAGCCGGACACATTTCAGACACAAGAGGCATTTCTTATTAGAGGTCTAGGTTGGCAACGCATAGGCGTTTCACTAGAGGTATTGCGAGTGCTTATAAATAACCATTTTGTTTTCGATTAAACGTGTTACCAGAAGAGTCCAAAAGACCATTAAAGTATCAAATGTTATAAATACTTTACTTGTTGAATTAATATTATATATTATATTTGTATACACAAAGTTTCTTGAATCGACAATTACCTACATTAGAATATGTCTTGCGCGTTTTACTGCTTTTTTAAAACATATACACATACTCGTAGTTTAACCTAGAGCAAAAAAAACATATGGAAATAAAACCCTTTTACGGAAAACATTGGCGGTGATATCGCTATCCTTAGCAAACATATAACGAATGACAAAGAGGGTGTGAGAGTCTACGATAAACAATGTTTTGTTTCATCCAACATTATATTGGGCATAATATTATGTACAAGTCTTGAGAATAAACATCAAAGTATGCCATACGTAAAGTAAACTTACTTCGATTATTTGAGACGAAAATAAAAGAAAACATGTGTTAGGTATTGCTTTAACTTTACGGCATAATAATAACTGTGAAAATTTCAAATAGCATAGGTATTTACAACATTGCCTAGCTTTGTGCAAAAACATTTTAATTTTGCGGGTGTTAGGGCCTTGTGCAAGGTCCGTCCGGATAGCTACCACCATCTTACTCGCTAATCCTGCCGCTAAGCAGCAGTGCTTGCACTGCAGTGTTCCGGTGTGGAGAGTAAGACACCCGGGGAAATTACGAGCAGAAGAGGCATTTCATCTTAGCCCTCTAGGTTGGCAACGCATCTGCAATCCCTCCGGGGTTGCGGGTGGCTATGGGCAGTGGTGATCGCTTACCATCAGGTGACCCACTTGCTCGTTTCCCTTCGTATTCGCATAAAGAAAGAAAAAAAAAATTAAAAATTAAAATTCTTCCAAGTCGCTATATTTTTGACAGATTGGTCGTGGTCGTCATAGAGGACCTGGAGCCTTACCATGACCTCTTAATGCGATTTAGTTCAGTTTTATCTGTCATTTTTAGTATGGATTAGACAGCGAGCGAACCTAAACTGAATCAGAATTGAATCGCATTAAGACGTCATGGTAATGCCCCTAAAACTTTTTGACTTTCTCCAAGAAAACAGTGTACTTAGTGGCTTCGCCTTGCCTTCCACACTGCATGGAGATCGGAGTTTGTAATTGACAATAGAGAGCGCTAGCCACCCTAACATCTATCTAACTAATCTAATCTAACTAATATTATAAATGCGAAAGTATGGATGGATGGATGGATGGATGTTTGTTTGTTACTCAATCACGCCAGAACGGCCCAACGGATCTGGATGAAATTCGGCACGTAGATAGAGAAAAGTCTGGAATAGCACATAGGCTACTTTTTATCCCGGAAAATTCCCGCGGGGTAGCGATAAACGAATTCTTTATAGACGAAGTCGCTGGCAACAGCTAGTAATTTATAAGAGCACTTCCCAATAAAAACTTTTCAAGCTACCCACTTATTCTAAATCCGTTTGCATATTTTAACATCTTACACAATGGGGCCAGTGTCACCGCTCTTTAAACGTCCCTTAACCGGTAATTAATCATGGCAAATTCGTTAAGCTTCACACGACATCCTTATCGGGCCCCCGCAGTCCGATCGGTGACTAAGCCAGGCTTCAACATTAAGGATCGACCACACTAAAGCAGAAACGCACAGTGCGTCTAATACTGCAGTTGACGACCGGATAGCCTAGTGGATATAGTGACCCTGGCTATGAAGCTAGAGGTCCCGGGTTCGGACACCGGTAGGGGCAGGACATTGTATGATGAATTAAATTATGAATGTTTTTGTCAGAGTCGTGGATGTTTTATATATTTAAAGAATATTATAATTTTATACCAGTCGTCCAGTGTGTTTAAGGATCAAATTTGTATCGGTACTGTCCGTAAAAAAAGGCGGTGTAAAAAAAAAAAAAAAATAACATTAAAGACCCATTACTTGAAGCTTTAGATTAGAAGGTTAAAGCGACAGTTGTAGTAAGTGTTGGTATTGATATTAATTAAAAAAACTGACGCAATAGATTTGCCACTCCGTTAACGTATCGTCAAAGAATATTAACCTTTAGTGTGGTCTGTCCCTAATACAATCTTCTGCATTTCAGCATTATTTGGACTTATCACTAACGCTCGGTTAAGACGTGGTATTAGCATTTCACTCGAGTTTTCTTTTGACAGGTTTAACCCTCTTTAAAGTTCGGTTAATAATGTGCAGGTGGGCGTTAGATTTGGGGTTATTTTCGGAACTGATAAGAGGATCAATCTTTTACATTACATTTTTGGCTTATCGGCTTTTGGACTTTGAAATTTTGTGAATTAGACTTCTGGCGTCGTGACATTGGAATAAGATGGCGAGAAGGGCTTGACGCCTTTTATAAAGACGAATAAGAGGTAAAACAGGCATTTAATTCTATACAGCAATAGGGTACTCCAAGCTGATAGATATCTGTATTTAAATATTTGATAAAATATAAATAGCACTTCTATTTAAGGATTCTATTTCGCGCATCGACCTCGATTCTAGCGCTTCATTTTTGTTCTCTGTTTGTTCCGATGTTAATAAAAGCTTCGTAGATCTGATGAAAATATTATTCGTTCATCGCTAGTTCACCGTCGATTTTCTAGGATAAAAAGTAACCTATTTTCCCCTTTTTTTATTAGACATTCCCTTTAGCGTGCGAAGCATTCGAAATAATCCTGAAACCTTTGAAGTTCTTTAACACTATGGAACACAAAATAATAATAACCACGAACATAGGTAAAACAGGTTTGTAGACACAGTTAAATTTCGTTTTTTTAATTCAGTTCAAATTTTTTATCACTCTTACCACGTTGCCTAAAAATACCACTACTAACAATAAATCATCCTTAACATCAATAATATTTTCCCACGTACCGTACAAGCGTTGACACACATTCAGGACGCCCACTGAACCGCTAAATCGTACCATGCACTACCCTACACTACGGCAATATGGAAACATCAATGATAAATTGTTGCCGAGCGATTGTGAACACCTCGACAGTTTGTTATTCGGAAATTTGGGAAAGTGAAGGAAATACCAAATGGCTCGATCCTTTTCACCTTAGTCACACTGTGAAGCAATAAGGCAGTCCTTTTTTTCTTATAGGTGGCGGCAAATAAGTAATACGTGGAGGGGATATGCGCAGTGTGAAAAACAACATCATTTTCATAATGCGCATATCCCCTCCACGTTTTATTTATTTGCCGCCACTTGTAATTGGGGTTCCGTATCCAAAGCGGACTCTATTACTAAGACTTCGCTGTCCGTCCGTCCGTCCGTCTGTCACTAGGCTGTATCTCAAGAACAGTTGAAATTTTCACAGATTGTGTATTTTTGTTGCCACTATAACAACAAATACTAAAAACAAAATAATAATAATAATTAAGGGGGGCTGCCATACCAAAAAAGTGATATTTTAGGCCTTTTTCGTGGCTACCACTCGCCGAGCTAGATCTCAAGAACCGTAATAACTAGACAGTTAAAATTTGTACAGATTATGTATTGTTATTGTGGCTACAACAACAAATACTAAAATCAAAATAATAACAATAATTAAGGGGGGCTCCCATACAACAGAGTATTTCTAGTACGGAACCCTTCTTGCGCGAGTCCGACTCGCGATTGTTTTTTTTTCGCAAGGCGTGGAGGAGTCGGGTTTCGGAGGCCAAGATCCACTTCGGGTCACTGCGCCCAGCCAGTAATTAAGTAAGTCTTGTTTTCGATTTTACTGACCTCTTTGACTGTACTGCTACATTCATTCGTTAGGAATATTTTTCGATAGCTAAAAGAGAAAAAAAAACAGTTTCCGAAACATTTGAACGATGAACAAAAGACCTAGTTTAGAAATTGCATGACAGTCATCTTCTCGTGCGCTACGACAATTGAAATAAATAAAATTTAAAAATTGGTTTCATTTTAATGCGATCGGCCAAAACTTTTAAGAGTTAATTTATTCGTGTATCGATATCAAATCCATTTAAGAACTATACAGCAAGTATATTTTTAGTCAGTAGCCCTTTTAAGAAAAAACAAGCGATACAATTCTTATTTCGTAATAGCTGACACAGGCTGCGAGATTGGGTGAATTTGTGAACACGCTGTCTATTCACATCGGGTGAGATGAAGAAGGGCAGATATCGAAAGTTAAGTAAAGTAAATTCCTATCGAATTGATATTAAATTGAGATTTATTCAATAACTATAGCTGTTGCCTGCGACTTCGTCTGCAAAGAATTCGTTTATCGCTATCCGGCGAGAACTACGCAATTTTCCGGGATAAAAAGTAGCCTATGTGCTATTCCAGACTTTTCTCTATCTATGTGCCGAATTACATCCAGATCCGTTGGGCCGTTCTGGCGTGATTGAGTAACAAACAAACATCTTTCCATCCATCCATCCATACTTTCGCATTTATAATATTAGTTAGATCAAGGGTCTTCAACCGGCGGCCCGCGGTTGCGTCCATGGCGGCCCGACATTGTATTGACAAAATTATTTATTTATTTATTTATTAGCATTAAATTCACATTCACAGTTTGAGAATTGCAACGACTACTAGGGGCAGATATTGATAAATTAGTTAAGAATAAGCAATATCAAACGTGTCATTCATTAAATTTTATTAAAATCCTTTCTTGGTTCTAAACGTACGTTATAAATAACTTCGATGATTATAATATTGCTTTTTACATACATACATACATACATATCGTCACGCCTCTTTCCCACAGGGGTAGGCAGAGACTACTTTGTTCCACTTGCTACGATCCTGACATACCTCTTTCGCTTCATCCACATTCATCAATCTCTTCATACACGCTCGTCGGTTTCGGGTACTCTTGACCTGGCCTTTCTCCAAAACGTCCCCAATTTGATCACGGAACGTTCGCCTAGGCCTTCCCCTCCCAACGCACCCATTCATTGCTTTTTAATTACCTACTTTTAGTTTAGAATGGAATGTTTTTATTATGTTGCGGCCCACCGAACCAATATCAGAGTATACTAGGCCCTTGACTTCAAAAAGGTTGAAGACCCTTGAGTTAGATTGACCATATATCTATCACTGGTCTCTGCAACACGGAGATGGGGTGGGACGACCGCGGGGGCCGAGAAGGGTGCGGGCGGTAGGCGCACTACCCGCCCGCACCGCTCTCGGTCCCCTTTGCCGTCCTACCCCGCGCCCCTGCGCCGTGCGGGCGTGGACTCACTTAAACGGTCGGTCTATAATGCGGAGTCTCATTCATTTCATTACACAATGGCGGTATATTTCATCGCTCTTTTAAATTAATTCAAGCTAACGTTCTTCATGAGTAAGTAGAAATGTTACTCGTAATATTCGAAGCGGCCAATGACTTGAGAGCAAAATAAGCTTTCTAAATACGAGTATATACAGGTTCTTGGAATTACCATGTTGTGTTGACTTTGTGTGTGAGTGCAACGTTATAAGTACGGTAAACCTACACCTTTCCGCGTACTACTTAAGTATCTTCCTAAAAAGCAATAACATAAAGCTGGGTATGTGTTTAATTCCAAAGACTTATTTTTAACGGAAATTTGCATCCGAAAAACTTTGACTCTGTTTCTCATTAATCTCTACTTCGTGAAAGCTTCTAGGAATGTTAATTAAGTTTTATCGATATTCAGGTTTATCGGTTTTCCCCGCACTAACAGGTGAAAGAAAGCGGTCGTTACCCGTAAATCCTTGCATACATATTCGTGAAATAATTCTCTCTCCGAAGTGTTGTTGGCTACCACAGTACACAGATTAAAACTTAGACATTCCGAATCGCAACGAAAATTTTACACTTGTGAGCGTTTGACACTAAAACAATCAAAGTAAAAATCTTTTCTACCGTAAAGCAAATGTATTCTCCTATCACAAATTCGAGTGATATGTCACCTTATTGCGATAGGATTATACGATGGTACATGAATACATTTCCTTTCCTTTCCCTTACTGTACTATAGCTATATACTCCAGCCTATATACGTCCCACTGCTGTACACACTACACAGGTCTCATCATAAGACGTCTTGGGCTCTGTTCTCACGCGGGCCTAGGGCCTAGGAAAATTCATGTTAAATTCAAAATGAGATTTCGCACATTTTCGAAAAATTCAGAGATGCGAGCCTAGTTTCGAGCCCACGATTCTCTGCTTGAGAGGCCATAGGTCAAACCACTAGGCCAACACTGCATTTTTTCAGTTTATTTAACACTCGTAGCTGTTTCTTGCGACTTTGTCTGCAAAGAATTCGTTTATCATTATCCCGCGGGAATTTACCGGAATAAAAAGTAGCCTATGTGTTATTCCAGAATTTTCTCAATCTATGTGCCAAATTTCAACCAGATTCATTGGACCGTTCTGGCATGATTGAGTAACAAACAAACATCCATCCATACTTTCGCATTTATAATTAGTTAGATTAAATGTGGTTTCGCCTGTAGTGTAGTGTAAATAGCCCATATTATTTACACATGTAGTAGTACTGCTACTACACTGTGTACTGTAGTACGCGATGTATTGTGAATTGTGAAGCTTCTCGTAGTTTCGCATTAATCTCGCATGTACAAGTTCAGCGTGTTCGGATTTCGAATCACTACTTTAAGGATTACACTACGAGGTGCAGACATGCATGATTTATGCAGACTAATATCTGATCACGTCACAGTTTCTGTTCTCGCTTGTTTATGTAGTGATTAAGGTGAGAATCTATGATTAGAAGACTCCTGTACAACCGGGTAGCTCGTCTACGAACTATAACCGTACTGAGCATTTCTCCAAAAAAAATTCACTAATACTTTTTTTTATTTCCATGAAATTATATGACGTTCCTTTCTACTCAGAATCACGAGCTCTTTCAATCTTAATGGCACAAAAAATGTCCCAAGAGAGGTAAAAAATCACAAATATGTAAGTAGGACCATATCGCTATTGATAATTGTGATTAATGTGTAGTCTAACTCAGTGTTTTTCAACCTGTGGGTCGCAACCCCCCGGGGGGTCGCGGAGCTTCTGTAGGGGGGGTCGCCAGAGTTCGAGAGAACTACTTCAGTAAAAAAACAATCAATATTCGAATCCTAATTATGGTAAACGCATAAAAACGTTGTCTGGAATGAATATTTGTAACATTGTAACATTATACATGATAAAAAAGCGAAAGGTCGGGGGGTCGCCAAATATTTTTTCATACCAGGGGGGTCGCATCATGAAAAATGTTGAAAAACACTGGTCTAACTAGTTCTTGAATAATAAAACATTTAACATTGGCTACCGGCAGTTTTTACAAAGTTACACAAGGTTTTGTTCTCAATTTTGCAGTCCGCTCGCTAAACGGAGCTTAGGAGAATGGGGTTTTAGTGTTTTTTTTAAATAGTTATTACCATTTTATCGTGCAAAAACTTACTGTGCGAGCTAGAATGGGACTCATACTAACTATGAAAAATAATTAAATGTCTAAAAGGCTTAAGAAAACCTGCGATATTTGCTCGGACTTCCAAAAATTGCCTGCTCTGAGAATGGCCGTAATATTGTGCATGTTTCTATGTGGTGCCTACTCAAGACAAACTCAAACTTGGCCGATTTTTTTAATTGACAACGATTTCCATGCACTCCACGCAACGAATGCCCACCTCTTTCCCATTGTTGGGCCAAGATGGCAATTCAAAAGACAGTCACGTTGTCCGTATAAAAAGGACATCACGCAGAAAAGTTTCTACTAATTCCGCTGAGGACGAACTTAAGACCAGCTTTGAGCATAATACCTCAATTTAAGTTGGCAGACGAGACCCTAGAGACTGAACTTTTTAAATAATTATCATTAAGTACTAGAGGCGAGGTTTCCCAACGACTGGGTCGGGTTTAGGTACCTTTAGATTTTTATTTATATTTCTACTTTATAATATTGTATTTTATTTACGTATTTTATGGACTTACCTAAAGTGTTCAATTACAGTCGAACAAGTTTTACCATTTTCTACGACGGTAAGTACCTATGTGACAGTGACAACCTATATTTTATAACTTAAAACTGGCCACTTAGAAGCTGTTCTTAGTCGGTCAAAAAAAGAAATAAACGACCGTCTTTTGTTCTTGCGCCGCAGCTCGCCTTGAGAACATCGACAAGCGGCTCTTGTAAATTATCAACTAATTCACGAAAGTATTATTACAGATTGTATATAGGATCTTCTAATACATAAGTACGTATTACATGGCACCAATTAGGGTGATTAGAGTTGAAGTCTTGTATCGGAAGTTACTACGCATAATAGGCTCTTTAAACATTTTCTAACATTCTGTTGTTTGTGTGTTTGTAAATATTTGTGCCTATAATGTACCCTTCACTAGCTGTTGATAGCGAGTCCGTCCGCATAGAATTCGCGTATCGCTATCACTATTATGCCGAGTTACGAATCTTACTGTATTAAGAAATTCAGTGTGTTTGTTGTGTTGCTATGCTTATTTTGGTCAATGGACGTAATTTTTTGCCCATTATATTTATTTTTTATTATTTCAACTCGGCCCACCTCTAGTTTAGTCTCGAATGTTGACCAGAGCTACTCGGGAAGTTTATAAGTTATTTGCAAGTGTTTGCCCAAGTCTGAACACAGGCTTCTGAAAGCTTTCCTCTGTCGCCTAAGTTTATTATTGAACTCGTGTTTCTAGAATTTATTATTAGTGTTTCCTGAAAAGTGATTAGAAAAAAATGCATTTCTAGCTTTCATTGTAAATCGCATGGTAGAGATCGCTCTGTAGCGATAAGGCCGCCTATTGTTACCTTATTACTTGTGTTTACATTTTTTCTGTTTTGATTGTTATATGTGGTGTTCAATAAAGAGTTATTGTATTATATTGTATTGTATTGTGAATTGGGAGAAATCGTAAGAATGAATGAGCGAAACATTTTTTTTTTATTTCCTAGCCCATTGCTTTAGTATTGTAGATTTAATCCTTGCCAGACCTTAAATAACATCTTAATCTTATAATTTCGTCGTATTTTGTTTACCGCCAACAAACTCAGCACGTACCACAATTTTCCTGCCTAATAAGCTACTTTCGTCCTTTTCTAAATAGCTTTGTAGGAAGGAGACGCGTAGAGCAAAATCGAAAGATGCAACGTTAAGATGGCCGTCGTAATGAGGAAAACTGTTCTTTTCAAACTACTTTCTGAGTTACCATCTGCTCTAGAAACTTGAAAAGCTGGCAACACTGTCTTGTGAAGTTAGAACAGTCGTTCATTACGGCTTCGTCTACTTGCCAGAAGCTCGAAGAAGTTTGCAGCTTGCTCATACTTATTTTAAACGTCAACTTTCCTTCTTTTAAATTCGCACATCGCCACAAAAAGAGTTATTTAGATGTGATTAATACACAAAGAGACTTAAAATAATATACTCACACTGTGTGTAGTACTGAGATATTTTTTTTCTTCACTTCCGCGTATGTGACACTGGCGCCCAATATGGGGCTCGAGCTCAACTCTAGTTAATTTCAATCAAGCTTCATTTAAGCCTCTTAATTTAAACCTAGGTTATTTAAGAGTGTTGGTCAAAGAACAAAATATAAGGGTGCGACCAAACCGCCGCGTATACGCAGTGACGTGTCGTATGCGTCACGTTTTCTCACCGTTTCTTCATACATTTTGTTGCGATTCCATACCGTCACCGTTTTTTAAGCGGCGGTGTAGTCGCACCCTAATTCAACAACTTAACTATCTGATGAAAACTTTATCTTGGATTTTTTAGCAAGCGCGCAAAAAGTTTTGATGTAGGTACTAGACTTATACAATATTTAACAGAAGTTTGTATCGTAACATTTTAGTGTCACATGTGTCCCAAACAAACTCGTAGTACAAAAAGTAGGTATGCTGCGATACACAAAAGAAAGTTAACGTAATAATAATACATTTGAGACAGTTGAAATATTAAAAAACACATTTCATTATTTTATTTTTTTTAAATTTGACAATGGCATCTGCCACGGACACGACCTCATTCACCTATTTCCAAAAATGTTAAGCACTACGTTACCTAAATAGAAAATACTTTTATAGACTCGTTAATGGGCTCGGGCCGTTCATATCAACTTTTAGGAAAACAAAACTAATTTCTAAAATTCGAAGCCGTAAATTCTAAGATAACAAATCAAAAAGTAGTTTTCCTGCTAATTTGGAACGCTTTGTTTGATTTTTGCCCCGAAATAGTCCCCATCCTGTAAAGGCATAAAAACGATCTGATATTACAAAATTTAGCGCAGTCATAAAAACAGACGATTAAAAGATAATCCTGCGAGCTTACCGTGAATTTGACAATAAATTAAACATTTTTATTTACGGCAACGACGCGCTGACCCTTTTGACAGTTAATTAAAATGGCGCTTGTTTTCAAAAGCAATCTGTGGTCATAGAGGTTTTAAAAATGTTATTAAGGAAAGGGCTATCAGCAAGGAACTCTAGGGGCTCCATAACTCTACAGCCTTTTACAATTGTAAAGCTACGTCCATAGTCATAATTTTGTGTCAAAAATTTCTTAGGTTTTTGTAGCTTATAAGTTATAAACTATGTACATAATTACTTTTCAATAGAACGCAAAATGTAATTTTACTTTTTAGCTTGGATTACGGTACATAATGAAAGTTTACTACAAGGAATAAAGCAATTATGTTATTAAAAATCTATCTATCGTCTATTTTAACGGCAATTACCTGTACTTGAAATTAAAATCAATCGCTTTAATTTAAAACGTTATGGCCACTTCGAAAAGCCGCCTATTAACTAATGTACAGTTTGTAGCAACTACCTCAATCTGTCCTCCAGGCCATAATGCCGTCTGGGGCCGCAAACAATATATTTATGGGGGCAAGGGTTAACAAGATGTACGAGCATCGGATTAATTAGATGTGTGGTGAAGTGTGAGAGTAATCAATAAAGGCACTATGTTTATGTTTGCATTGTGTTGTGCGGTCTGATCTAGAACTGATTAGGCTTAAACTAAAATATTATAAGTAAGACGTGTTGGCTGACACGCAACTTTATTATATCACAAGCTCTATATTTTTAGCTCACCTGCAATTAGTCTCCTAATATTATTGAGCACAAACATATCTGTGCAGTCATTCTGCCTATCCTGCTTTATGCCACTGAGACATGGTGTCTTTATAGAGGAGATATTAAGCGTCTCGATGTTTTTCACATGAGATGCTTACGCTCAATTCTTCGGTTGAAGTGGCAGGACCGGGTTTCAAATTTCAAAGTTCTTGAACGGACAAAAATGACCGGCATAGAAGCTATGCTCATCAAGGGTCAATTAAGATGGTGTGGACATGTTGTGCGTATGGCTGACACGAGGCTTCCTAAAGCTGTCTTCTTCTCAAGGTTGAAAGAAGGGAAGCGTATGAGTGGTGGTCAGTTTTTGCGCTATAAAGACGTCCTAAAGAGGCACTTAACGGGCTGTAGCATACCCCAGGATGGTTAGGAGGAGCTTGCGCGACAAAGATCACAATGGCACAACTCTGTTCATAAGGCAGTCAACAATTTTGAAGAGCTCCGTGTTGAAGACCTCGAAGCCAAACGCCTTCACAAAAAGATCCGCCCCAAGCCTTTCTACACGTACACCTACAACTCCGCGGGTCAGTTGTACTGTGCGCCGTGCAACCGCACCTTTAAATCCAAATTTTGTTTCGCCAGCCATTCTCGCTCTCACCTCCGGAGCTAGCAGGGTTCGCCGTTGACGGATACGTCAAGGAGGACATCATCATCACTATTGAGCAAAGACTCTTCTAGAGACTTTCGATTCCCCTCTCAGTAATCTCTGTCCAGTCTGTCACGTCGCTCTGCTCATAGTGTTGCCGAGCACTGCCTGCTCATGAAGCAGCCACGCACTACTCTCTCCCAACTCCCACCTGTCTCTTTTTTCAGTCGTGTAGAGAGTGACCGAGAGAAACAGAGAACCGGGCATAGTAGATACGCTAGCAAACATATCGTTGACTCGAATAGCCTTCCTATCCTATCCTGTATGTATTTAGGTATTTATGTATTTAGGTACATTATATAAGTATGTTTATCCGTTGCCTGGTACCCATAGCACAAGCTCTGCTTAGTTTGGGACTGGCTCAATTGGTGTAATTTGTCCCAAGATATTTATTTATTTTATTTATCGTCTCCACCTTAGCCAGCCGCGTCGCTTGTGATCATTTTTGAGCACCTACAGTTTGGCAACGCATGCCAACCTCACCGAATAGTCAAAATGAAAATCGCTATACCTACTCATAAACCTCGCAGCAATATCCTGCAGCTAAACATTTTATTAACGTGACCTTTCCACTATCCCGATATAAGTTTTTACTATCAACTCCAGTGTGTCGCAGCCTGCCATAAAACCGATTTACATTAAGCCCCTACAAAGTACCAACGAAATGTCAGCAGTTACGGCTACAATTTCAAGTCAAGTCAGTTAAGATTTTTATTATACTTATGCAAAATGCTTAGTACCGGAAAGCGCGAAAGTTATGTTCGCGCATATATTTGTATTCTTAAGTTTATGGCACTTGAATCAACACTCTCATGTCCTTTCTATCCAAGAGCTGAAAACACACGTTTCTCACGATGAGGGTAGAAATAAATAGTGAATGAGATCGCAGGTGTCCGCGTGTTTCTAATTATAAGGTCTGTTCAATAGATTCTATTGTGACATTTTGTGTTTATCCGTTGCCTGAGGCCTTACCATGACGTCTTAATGCGTTTCAGTTTAGGTTCGCAAGCTGTCAGATCCATACTAAAATTGACAGCTAAAACTTGAACTGAGTCGGAATTAGGACGTTATGGTAAGGCCCCAGGTACCCATAGCACAAGCTCTGCTTAGTTTGGGACTGGGTCAATTGGTGTAATTTGTCCCAAGATATTTTTTTATTTATTATGAGCTCTTAAATGTCATAAGTGCACGTTATAAGCCTTTTTTTGGGTACTTTTGTACCTACCCACAAAACGATGTACTAAAAGCATTTCCAATATAATGAGTCCAGAAAAGTATACAGTGGTACCAAGTTTGAATTAAATGAGAAAGTCGTTTTTACAACTATTTACCCTGCTTTAATATAACGTAGGAACGTCCTATGAATGGAAAAGGCTTGAATAAGTCTGGAAGCATTAACTTTCACGTAAAGTCTGTAAGCACTTAGGTAAAATTACTTTTTTCACGAACGATGTTGCACAGTTCTTTACAGGTAGAGCGTAGTGTCGTGTCGCCGCAATCACGGTTAAATCCACGGTTTGTCCGCACTATTTATACACACAGTTACGCGACATCCAATGATTAAACAAAACTTTTACCTTACTAAACTTTTACCAACTTTGTTTTATGAAGCAGTCATCATCATCATCAGCCTGAAGACGTTCACTGTTGAACAAAGGCCTCCCCCTTAGCACACCATACTGAACGACAAGTCGCCACTTGCATCCACCGGTTTCCCGCAACTTTTACGATGTCGTCAGTCCACCTAGTGGGAGGCCTGCCAACACGGCGTCTTCCGGTTCGCGGTCGCCATTCGAGAACTTTTCTCCCTCAACGGTTGTCTGTTCTGCGAGCGATGTGGCCTGCCCATTGCCACTTCAACATACATACTCTTCGAGCTATGTCGGTGACTCCAGTTCTTCGGCGAATCTCCGTATTACGGTCTCCGTATGAAGCAGTAAGTATATAAAAATGTGTGAAAATCACGGAGGCTTAACGAAGTGTAATTTATGCTACACTATCAAACAGTTTAAGGAAGAAAAACGTACCCAATTTAGTATGACAAAGGAAACCATTAGCGCCTTGAGAACATGGATACACGTGTAGCCCATTATTAATGTAGGTGCGTGAGATTAACGTTGGCTCTCATATATAATGCAATAATACGCATTACTGCTCACCACGGCCATTAAGAAACACCTCTAATTACCTTAATTCCACTCCTAAATCAAGCAACCTTTATATAGCCCTTATAAACCTCGTAAATAACTCCCTGTAAACTAATAAAGTTGCCAGCCATGGAAGTCATGATTTATTGAATCACCTGACTCTTATCGACACCTGTGCCTCGTGAATTTATACAGGGGTCATATTGGGTGTACTAGAGATCACAGGATCGATGGAATTGCTGACTCAGCGTGCACTTCACTCTAGTAGGTATGGCAGATATTCGTGGTCGAGGCAATTTCGCACTGAGTGCACTGCTATAGCTTCCCGTTGGAAAATGGTATCTGTGGGAAACAAAATTTACAACACATAATTTATTTCTATTGTATAAAAAAATATGTATAATATTTGACACCGTTCATCACGCACTTTTTTAAAGTTATAAGGATTTTGTGAAAACAATCATTTGCAATACATGTCACTAGAAAAAAAGTATGCTATAGTATGCTATAGTAACAAGAAACTTGAATGTGCTCATAACGTAAATAGCTTAGTGTTTGCACTTTTATTTCCCCTTCCCCCAAGGTCAAGTTCACAGAACCTTTAGGCATTCATGCCTCCCCAAATCACCTTTATGCCCGCATATTCCCAAATGATCGCGCCCCAAAACCCTTATTGTGGCACAGCCCTGCAATATCCACAGGATGCGCAGTTCTACGACATATGAAAGGAAATCCTCGGTATTACAGCTGCTTTATTATTTTCTTGGAATAACCTATTTTCCAAGGAATGACGTAGAGCCCTACCGCCTAAGAATAAGAAGCCAACGTGAATGCTTTGCGCGTTTTGCTTCGTGTCTCTCTTTATTTCGTACTAGCTTTGACCCGCGGCTTCGCCTACGTGATCCTTTAGATGTAGTACCTAATTAATATTCCAGGATTTTACAAAAAAAATATAAATAACTTTTCGCCTGAAGATTACCCGTAAAAAATGTCATAAGTCTAGACTTAATGGTTGACATTTCGGAATTTTATTAGCATACAGCTCGACCCCGTATAAAAGTCGGAATAAAAAGTAAGCTAACGTCATAATAATTTCTAAATCACAAAGAAAGCCTTGCCGAGCTAGTGAGGTAAAAATTATAATATTTAATGTGGCAAGAAAAACTTAAATCGATGTTTGTTGCGCCAGAAACCAACCGAGGTCCTTAGGAGTTTCCCGCGAAAAAACGCTTCAGTATTTAAAATATGCATGACAATCTCGAAAGTTTACAAAGTGTAAAAATGTCACGTTGGGTTCTTGTTGGTTTTCTTAGTTTAGTATGCTCTGCATTAATAATAAATAAGCAGCTGCGGCTCACTCCATCCAAAATGAAACAAAGAGACAGATTGGTGCTACCCTTTGTGAGAATTCTTCCCTAGTTTCATGTGTATTGAAGTTTAAAATGGGAAATAAACACTATCGTTAATTTAAATCGATAATTGATTTATCTGATCGAAAATCTGCATACAAGTTGATCTTAGCTCAAAGCACACTGATAAGGGAACCATTTTTTTTGAAGCAGTGGCGACACGAATACCTATCGAAACTAACCGGAACATAACAACGCAACGCAACTTAAAATCGTAAATTCGGTTTAGTTACTTTAGACCTTTAGTGGAAATATCAGTTATTATGATAGTGTAATTTTAATGCTGCTTATAAAACAAACTGTATTTATTTTTTTACCCATATCTTGTACACTCACCGACCTGGAAATGAAACCCCCTGTTAGAGTACACTTCCATTCCACAAAACATATTTAACTTGAAATCCGCGTTGAAGGATCACATTACATGAAGAAAGAATTTCTGATAAAAGCACACCCTTACAATCATGACTCTACTAGAGGGATTTACGTTAGGTATTTCAGATTAGTATAAGGTACATCAAAAATAACTTCTATAAGCACCTTTACATATTAGCACTGTATCCGTCTCAACTACAATGACACAATCAAAACTTGCATCAAGGAAGTCCTGAGGCAAGAAGTTACCAAACCCATAAATTAATCTCTGCATTCCTGCTTAATGTCAACTGAAGACGTATTCTAAAAGATGTTTCTACTTCCACCAGCACTTTGTAATTTAAACTCTATATCTACATTCAATAAGTCCAAACACAACAAAACAGCGTAGTGTAGATAAGTCGTTTTGAAGTGTCATTCCGAAAGCTCAATCATAGTACAAAGCCAGTATGTAAACTACAACAAGCAAACCTTCACACACACAAGCACATGCAGTCACTTCACAAATTCTCACCTCATCTGGTCTTCGAGAGCTAGAGTAACGTTTCTTAAAGTGGTTTTCGTGGAACCCTAGTGTTTGCAAGCTCATTTTTGTGTTCTGCAAATCCATTATTATAAATATTAAGTTCTGACGGTAGATGTGTGATCACTGATGGATGCCAGGGGATGCTGGATTCAACCTAGCAATAGAGCTTTAAAAAGAAATCCAAAGAGCTTCAAGTTTGGGATCACCTTGGCTAAGGTACTTTTTCATGAGAGATAGTTGGCTATGCAATAAACGCGGTCAAAGCTTACTTTTCTCCAATGTTAAGCTAATCTATGAAAATAAAATTCGTAATTACCATACACAATACACACCGACAGGTTATGCAAATAGGCTTATAATATGTGGTGGAAAAGTTGCCTCACTCTTAAAAGTGACTTGATTCCGAATCTGATCCTCTTATGATGTTTTCATTCGATTTGTTAGATTCCCTAGATGGTTAAAATGTGCCTATAACGTATCCAATCGGAATAGCGAAGCATGTAGGTAGTAAATTCGATCATTACGATTAAGTAAATCATACAAATTCACGCAGAAACGGCTTCGGGTTAGATTGGAGTAAGTCGTAAAAACTGGGAAGAACAGGCGCGTTTTGAAAAGTCTAATTTCGCATTGTTTGTATTAGCTGTAGATTGGTTACTGGCGTCGTACTGTGACCCAACACAATGTGACGACCGCACTCAGATTCGTGTTACTCCGAACTTCGTGTAGACATCTTGTAACTTCGGCCAAGATTCTACGTATTCTAGTTCGGTAGTTTTGTTTTATCTCTCGTCTAAGAGCCGGTGAAGTTTTCTAATCTCAGAAGTTGAGATTAGATGTGCCATTAATAGTTGCATTAGAATTAAACACAAATATAACGACAAGCAAAACCTTAACACTTTATTCAATAATTTCCATACAAACGAAACCTGTCAGGCGGTGTCACTGTTTAACGTATCCTTACTAGGTACTTAAATTACATAATTATCCGTAATATCAAGATTACCAGCATAACCGCCAAAAAGAAAAATCCCAGTGGTTTGACCATTGGCCTCCAAAGGAGAAGAATGTTGGGTAGAAACCGGACTCGCACCTCTCAGTTTTTGGAATTAATGTGCGAAACCACATTTGAAAGTTATACCATGAGTTTTTCGGTGAAGGAAAACATCGCAATAAAATCTGCGCTGACGTGCAAAGCAATTCTATTATTATGTATGTATTACCCGCGTGGGAACCATCGCCCAAGTCAGTCATTCTGAGGAGACCTGGGGCCTTACCATGACGTCTTATTGCGTTTCAGTTTAGGTCCGCTCGCTGTCAGATTCATACTAAAAGTGACAGCTAAAACTTGAACTGAGTCGGAATTAGGACGTCATGGTAAGGCCCCTGTGCCCAGCAGTGGGACGTATTAAGCCTGGAGACGATAACACGAAGAAACCAATATTTAAAGAAATACGTAAGCTCCGGCAGACTATAAACCCCTTGAACTCCCTGGCGAGTGTTAAAATTTCATCGTCTCAGCCCAACGAGCAAATTCGGCAGCCGTGGTAACATAAATTAAACCTTCTGTGCACCGCAAACTAGTAGCAATAAGGCGATATATTGCCCCATGTGCCGTTGCAGAGACCAATAAACATGTGAGATATTATTAATTAAGACATTATGTTCGGTTTAGTCGGGAATAGGTTATGACATACCTACCGCTCGGGGTAGGCGACAAAGAGGGTCGATAGAGGTGCGGGCGGCAGGCACACTACCCGCCCGCACCGCTCTCGGTTCCCTTTGTCGTCCTACCCTGCGCTCCCGTACCCGCGCGGGCGAGGACTCAGTTAAGGCGCTGTCAACAGCAAATGACCTGGAGCAGCGCCATTCTTCACACATGCGGTTCACGTGCCTGTTAGTGAAAGAGAAGAAACTATTCCGGCAGCTTGGCGCGCGTCTAAAATCTTGCAAATAAGACACAAATCATAAGAAATAAATAAAAGTATGGATTATTTGTGAAATATGACTCGTTAGCCGTTTAGGTATGAATATGTTGACTTTATGTTTTTAATTGCAGACCCATACGTCGAAAAAATAAAGATATAGAACCGTTTGATGATGATTTTAAGACCAATCTTTGCAATTATTTTCTATCGAGCCGATTTTGTTCAATTATGTATCGAGCCCGTCTAGCGTGTTTGAAATATTGTTACGCCGGTGGGCTAGGCAGGTGCTAAAATCTTTGATCGTGTTTTTCTGTGCCTTAGAGGCGTTTTCAGCAGGCTGAAATACCATTTCAGGCCGTTTCAGGAGGTGCTCTATCACATACTAGATTATCGAAATTTCACCCAAGTTGCCGTTGTTTTCAGGCGCCTGAAACATAAGAGTTTTTAATGATTCACGGTTAAGTTCATTCGAAATATCATCATCATGATACATGCAACTGTATCGAAATATCGGGAGCTCAATAAAGGTAATCGCGGTTCACATCCCGTTTATAATATTTCGCCTGAAACATGTTTTCAGTCCGTTTCAGGCCACCCTCTATCGAATGACGCCATAACCTGAAAACCCGTTTTCAGGCGTTTTCAGGACCCCTTATGGGCCCCTGAAGCATACTTCGGTATATGGCGAAATTCCCCGTAGGAGTGAAAGAGATAGCACGATTAGAATGAGACAGCAATACTGAGAACATTCCAGAAGGGTGTGACAGAGACAACACGATCCAGAGAGGGATAGCAGTACGTCGAACATTCGAGATAGCAATTAGAAGGTTCCCGAATAATCTTGAAGTAGGTAGTAGGTACCTACCGAACCTTCCGTGAGTAATTTATGGGTAATTAGAACGTTCCCGAATAATCTCGAAGTAGGTAGTAGTACCTATCGATCTTTCCATGGGTTATTTATGAGACAATCGAAACTTTGGGAACCCGTGGTCACCCGTATTTAAGCGCGGCCGTCGCCGGCGCAGTTCAGTTCACATTGGAAGGACAACAAGCGAACATCTGAAGAGAGAAACTGCGACTGGAAGAATTCAAGTGTGAAATAAGTGTAAAGTGCTAATTTGGGAGTGTTTTAAGATAAAGTTTTATTTTATAAATAAATCCTAATCTTTTTCATCGGTGTTAAAAAGTGCTTTTCAATCACGAACCCACCCCTAGAACGTAACATTTGGTGTCAGAAGTGGGATTGAAAATGCCGATTACTCCGCGAGAAGAAGAGAAGGAGGGGATGCAGACGCGAAGCCGCACCGCAGCTGGGGACTCTACGGGCACCGCCGGGGAGTCACCGAAGTCGGAGTTTGACGTCAACGCGATCCTGGTCCTCCTGAAGGAGCAATCAAGAAGACAGGAGGAACAAGCAAGAAAGCAGGAGGAACAAGCGAGAATTCTGCAGCAAGAGCTACGGGGTCAGAAGGTAGCTCAAGAGGAACAAGCAAGAAGGCAGGAGGAACAAGCAAAAAGGCAGGAGGAACAAGCGAGAATTCTGCAGCAAGAGCTACGGGGTCAGAAGAAAGCTCAAGAGGACCAGTACAAACTCCTCCGCGAGGTACACGACGCCGCTGCAGAATGGAAAAAGGAGATGGCTGAGGTTCAAGACAAGATTGTGGCAGTGGACATTAAAGTCGAAGACCACGGTAGGCGCCTCAATGGGCTTAATGAAAAAGTAGAGGGCCACGAGAACCGCCTCCAGAAGTTGGAGATTAAAGTGTCCAACGGCACCACCAGCATATCAGGTACACCAGCCACAGGAGGAGAAAAATTAAAGGTACCTTCATTTGATGGTACCTCTTCGTGGGCCGCATACAAGCTCCAATTCGAATTGGTTTCCGAAGCGAATGGCTGGAGCAAGGATTATGCCAAAACGGCACTGAGTTTGGCACTACGGGACGAGGCCCTCACTGTCTTGGAAGCATTGGGAAAGGATAAGTCATACGACCGTCTTCTTGAGGCTTTGGAGGCACGCTTCGGTGACAGTCACCTGGAGCACGTCTACAGAGCTCAACTGAAAGATAGAACTCAGGGTCGTAATGAGTCATTACAAAAGTGGGCCCTAGAAATAGAGAAACTGGTCCGGAAGGCGTACCAAGACTCCTCAGCCTCCTTTATGGATGGAATGCTTGTACAGACATTCATAGACGGGATTCGGGACTTCGAAGTGAGAGCCGCTGTACGGCTGGGTCACCATGGGAGCTTGAAGGATGCACTGGCTCATGCCCTCGAGGTGGAAGCTGTACGCCAGGACCCGGCGAGATCCTTAAGGGTGCGTGAAGTCACGGCCAGGGAGCCCATTGCTCCACGTCGTGATACCGGACTTCGATGTTACAACTGCGGGGAACGAGGACACATGCAATCTGGCTGTCCGAAACGATATTGGAGGCAACGAGATTCAGACCGAACGGAGAGGCCAGCAGAAGTTACGGTCAGGGAGCCGATTACTCCACGTTGGGATACGGGGCCTCAATGTCACAACTGCGGGGAACGAGGACACATGCAATTTGGCTGCCCGAAACGATATTGGAGGCGAGACTCAGTTCACAGTGGGAAGTTGCATGGAAACGCAGATACCCTCTTCAGAAGACCTTGTTTAAAACAAGAGAATAAAGGCTGCGTGAAGATGTTAAGAACCGACCTTGTTAGCGAGGAGGTGGAGATCCTGAAGCAGACTGTGAGCAAGCTGAGCAAGCAGCTGGCGGCGCTAAAGAACGAGCTGAGCGCCGCGCGGCTCCAGGAGTTCAAGGCGCACGAGGCAGGCGCCGCGCACGCACAGGAGTTGGAAGCAGAGAGGGAGAAGACTGCAGCGTTAGAGAAGGAGCTGCAAGAGCTCAGGAGCAATACGCAGCAGCACGCGCGCGTCTTCAAGCTGATGGACGAGCTGACGGCGATCAAGCAGCCTGCCGACAGAGACCGGGAGTCTAACCAGACAAGGTTCGAGGAAGGATCGTTGGTATGGCTGCATAACCCTACGCGTCGCAAAGTGAAGTCACCGAGTTGGGAAGGGCCGTACAAAGTAGTCACAAGGATCAACGACGTCACGTACCGTATACAGCCTAACGCACGTAGCCCCAGTAAGATTGTCCATGTTGATCGGTTGGCCAAGTACCATGGATCTAATGATGCTCGGGACGAGCATGTCTAAGGAGGGGGTAGTGTTACGCCGGTGGGCTAGGCAGGTGCTAAAATCTTTGATCGTGTTTTTCTGTGCCTTAGAGGCGTTTTCAGCAGGCTGAAATACCATTTCAGGCCGTTTCAGGAGGTGCTCTATCACATACTAGATTATCGAAATTTCACCCAAGTTGCCGTTGTTTTCAGGCGCCTGAAACATGTTTTCAGTCCGTTTCAGGCCACCCTCTATCGAATGACGCCATAACCTGAAAACCCGTTTTCAGGCGTTTTCAGGACCCCTTATGGGCCCCTGAAGCATACTTCGGTATATGGCGAAATTCCCCGTAGGAGTGAAAGAGATAGCACGATTAGAATGAGACAGCAATACTGAGAACATTCCAGAAGGGTGTGACAGAGACAACACGATCCAGAGAGGGATAGCAGTACGTCGAACATTCGAGATAGCAATTAGAAGGTTCCCGAATAATCTTGAAGTAGGTAGTAGGTACCTACCGAACCTTCCGTGAGTAATTTATGGGTAATTAGAACGTTCCCGAATAATCTCGAAGTAGGTAGTAGTACCTATCGATCTTAGCATGGGTTATTTATGAGACAATCGAAACTTCGGGAACCCGTGGTCACCCGTATTTAAGCGCGGCCGTCGCCGGCGCAGTTCAGTTCACTTTGGAAGGACAACAAGCGAACATCTGAAGAGAGAAACTGCGACTGGAAGAATTCAAGTGTGAAATAAGTGTAAAGTGCTAATTTGGGAGTGTTTTAAGATAAAGTTTTATTTTATAAATAAATCCTAATCTTTTTCATCGGTGTTAAAAAGTGCTTTTCAATCACGAACCCACCCCTAGAACGTAACAATATGATGAAAATTAACATTATATTTTTTTTGTGTTTTTTTTGCGTGCAGTTTTTCTTAAAAAGTGTTTAAATAACATCAATTTCAACAAAATTAGGTGTTGTCAGCCTCTTAAGCGGTCGGTATATAAACTACCGTTACATGAAAGCCCATTTCTCGTAGAGCTGGGCCCTATTTTATAAAGCTACAAATTACAATTTACAAGCGGGAGTTTCTTTCTGACTTATGTGTTAGATAGAGACTTCCGCTTGTAAATTATAACTTGTACTTACATACTTACATACCGTTGTAGCTTTATAAAATAGGGCCCTGATGGCTGGTTGAGGCTATAAGGATCTGGAGTGGCGATCACGATCGGCTGCATCTGCAAGATGGACGGATAATCTCTTTAAGATAATGCAAAATCGATCGTCTTGGAGATTTTAGGGGAAGGCCTATCTTCAGCAATGGATTTCGGGCATGATGGTGATGACATTGGATCAGCTTGCTTGCTCCTTGTTGCGTGCAAAAAATATGGCCAGTGCATTAATAGATATAACAAATATATAATTCAAGGTAATCATTGTGATATTTATGAAGAAAAAGTTAAACTAATAACAATAAAAATATCCCGTCCCAATGGAGAACGCAGTCATAAAAATATTTGCTGTCTCAATTTTCACAAGTGACATAAAACTATTTTTGCTGAGCACTGGACAGCGATTAAATGAGAACGCTGGAACCGTAAAGAATATAAATTTAACGATACATCCCACTAAAATACTAAACTCAGAAATGGAGGTTAAGATCAAAACAACACAAAAGTTCACTAAACATAGGTTCTAGGGTTGCTAGTTCTTATGCGTAGCGGTGATCACTTTTACCACCGGGCCCCCTCACTTGTTTGCCACCCTCTTTCCATAAAAAAGAAGCTTTGGATCAGATGAGCAGCATTTTTTGTAATGGTAACTACTGCTGGTGTGACTAGTCCCAAGACAATACATAAAATTGGTTCGTAATACTTATGTACCTATTAATGTAACTATAGGTACCAGCTTTGGTGTTCAAGATTGGAAGCAACTCCCTTAGGCATCACATTAAATTTAACTCAGAACTCCTTGTAATAATAAATGGCGATACACAACGAACCCCTCCCGATATACCCAGAGGCAGTATTTATTATTTGCAGAATAAATAAACTTCGACCGCACAAGCGCACTTCTGTATTGTAGTTTTCCTTTGCGGCCTTCCCGTTCCCAGTCATGGGAGTGCAGCCGAATAAACTTAGCCTCTAGTCACACGGCGGCCACGACGTACAAAATCCGCGTTCTGAAATGAACACAGGCACGACGTTGTCTGTACACGCGGGTATTTATTTCATTTGGTGTAAATTGGGCACTTTGTTAAAAAAATAAAAATAAAATTGTTTTCAATCACAAACTTAATCTTAATTGACAGTTTGTGATACATGGGTTATAAAAAAAATAAAGGCCATCTTTTAGGAGCCCAAAAATTGAAGATATGGACCCGCAATGTTTTAAGCGTCATGGTAATGACATTTTGCATGCTTGGTAATGACGATAGCACATGGTAATGACAAATGTTCCTATCTCTAATTAATTTAAACAGATTTTGACGTATTTCAAATTACCGAAGTATTTAATCAATTTGGTTATTAAATAAAAGAATGTAAATATTAAACAAATAAATAATAAAATACCAAATATGAGTAACATAATGATTTTTTTAGTAGCTTCATATAGTTTTGCTCACACATTTGAAATTCTTTGAAGTAGAAAATAATCTTTTTTCAAAAAAATTGTTTTCTTTCTCTTCAAAAGTCAAAAGTTTATTTTGCAAATTGGCCACCAAGGGCTCTTTTACATGTCTTTTTTTGAATGTACCAGCACATTCGGAAAGACCGTCATTATTACTTAATGTGTCTAAGTACAATAATTATTCACAAAGGAAAATTATTCCGCACACCATTATATTTTCTAACAAATCACTTAAATAATAATAACACAATATAAAGGAACACATTGTTATTGCAAGACATCTTTTAAATTTTTTATTCTTGCTTAGCTAGCAGACGTTGCATTTTTTTAATTCATTTATTGATAGAAGTTTTTTCATGCCTCTTTTCTTTGAGCATAACGTTTTTTTTCCTTTTCTAGGTATACAGCTCAGTGTTAGATATAATTTTTTCGCGTCTTTTTTTAGCTACTTTTCCGTTTTTTTTATTAGCAGTTCTTGTTTACTATCTCCTTTTTTACTTGGCATATTTATTTACTTCTTCCACTGAAACAGATAAAAACGTGATAAATATTTGCAAAAATACAGAATCAAATGAATTAACAGAAAAAGTGGACAGATATAAAATGGAAAAATATATAAAAGCCAAGGTCTTTACAGAATTAAGTGCAGAAAGTCATTACCATGGAATAATCGTCCTTTCCGTGGGTAAAAAGTCCACGGTAATCAGTGGTAATGACCACCTTGGTAATGACAAAATGCAGCTATTTTCAGTTTAGCATGTACCATATTAGATATTCCAAAATGTTTTACTGATTACGTCATAATCAATCGGTTAGGCTATACGATAAAATATGATAAATATAAATAATTCATGTACTTACCGAGGAATGAGACCAACGGGAATGTCAATATTATTGTGACAAAAACCACGGTACGACTTTGTAAAAAATAAATAAATTCTTAATATTGCTTTGCGCGACGTGGGCTCACTCTGCCTTCTGAATGGTGACAGTAGGCACGCGGGGGGAGCGGCGGGGGTTGTGCAGAGCTGTTCAGTGCAGAGCTATATGTCGCGTTACGTTGTGCCACGGTGATGACGAGTTAAACAGGAACCCAAATGTACGATGTTACTGTTCCGTTTTATATGATGCGTTTTAATTTGTGCAATCAATATTGTATGATATAACTATGAAACTTTTTAGGGAAATAGTAGCTTCAGCCGTAAACGCCAGTTAAATGGAACTTTTTGCAGAAGTTTTACCGAAAATTGGAAAGCGGACACACCTTGGTAATGACATTTTGGCCCTTTTGAACGAAATAACTTTCACATTACTTTATATATCAAAAATTTAAAAGAGGCGGCCGTTAGAAATCATTCCTTATTACAAGATACTTTTACACACGGTAAACATCCATCATCATTTGGATGGTGATATTGTCGCGGACAGCCGATTTACACCAAATGAAATAAATACCCACGCGTCAATGTGTGCGTAAGATACACAGGGCTGTCTATCGCAAAAACCTAGTACTAAAAGTACTACCAATGACATAAATATACTAAAGATATGGCTTAGATGTGTGCAAATAAATGTACTTAATCGTTATCTATTTATTTAAACTTACTTAAAATGTGTCTGTCTGTGTATTTAAGCATTATTATTTTCAACTACAATAGATGTACGACAACAAACTTAAGCGAATGATTCTGTAGTTATTTCATGTATTAATCGCGATAATTTCAGAAAGCATTAATTCTCTAATGTTTTATAAAATGAAGTAGGTAGGATAGGTTCCCGAACTTGTGACGTGCGGCCGACATACATCGCGTCGCGAGCCCTACTAGTTGCCAGCAGCTTTCCGGCAGACTGCGCTTGAGGGGTGGGGTAACTCGAATAGGTGCGGGGCGGAGCGTGGCCATTCTGTACGTTAGTACTATTATATATTCTGTGCTCTAGTGTAAGCTTTCGACACAAAGAACGTCTTGGAATGCGTTCGCATAAATTGCTACGGAAAAAATGGCATCGCCACTGCTGCCACGTGGCGAGTACGAGTAGGTGTATGGGCCTACCGACATCGACTTTCGATACCCCACAAACAACGATTGAGAGTATTTTGAAGACTTATCGAGCTTGTAATACTACGTACACAAGCACAAGTGCATCCAACGACGTAGCGTGGAGGGACAATGTAAAAGAGAAAACTGATTACAGATGTACCTACTAGCTACATTTTTGTTCAGAAAATATTGAAGAATTTCTGCTGATACGCTATTATTTCTAGACGTTAACCTTTATTTTCGTAGGTAGCATGGTTTCAATTTGATAAAACGAGAAAGAAATTACTATAGTCTTAATTATTTTATTGGTTGTCTTTATTCCCAGAACCCGCGTCTTTGTTCCGATAGTTAAATGTGCCAGAGTATTTACTACCGTTTCCTAACTTTTTTGGTCAGTAAAATACTTTTTGTTTTTTCTAAAATTGCGCTGTCTGTAATAATGTCATCTGCACCGCTCTCAACGAGCAAATGCTTGCAGAGCAAAGCCCATAATTGTCTAACGCACTTACCAAAATATGTATAACTACGATGAGGGTACAAACAAAGTGATGATTAATAGGTACGATTTCAGCGCCAGCATGTTATACAATACTATGGCCTCCTGTGCTTCGGCTGTAAGAAGCATCCCTTATGCTGTGTTAATCAAATGACAATTATCTCGCCATCTTTACCAATTCTTTATTAATTGTTTAAAAACTAACGTTAAGTACTAAACGTGAAGCTGATATCTTTGTCTGATTTAAGGTTTTATTTCACTTCAAATTGTAATTTTGTTACCAAAATATACGTTATAACTGTAGAGTAAACTATTCCTTATTAAATTTCAAATCAAGGCGACTCAGTCAGTAGAGTGGGTAAATAAAATTGCACAGTGGTCAGTGACTAACGCAAGTGAATATGAGCGAATCACACTTACATAAATTAGTAGAGACTCGGCTGTAATTTAGTGAAACGGAGCAAAATTGCAGATGAATAGGAAAACTGAGCTACAACCGGGATGAAGAAGCTTGGAAAGCGCGACTATCTATACATATAATAAAATTGTAACAGGTCGATGTCTGTACATAGGAGATATTAAAGAAAAAATAAACTAAGGGGCCTCTATAATCTATACATATAATAAAATTGTAACAGGTCGATGTCTGTACATAGGAGATATCTATACATATAATAAAATTGTAACAGGTCGATGTCTGTACATAGGAGATATTAAAGAAAAAATAAACTAAGGGGCCTCTATAAGCGCCGTAGAAGCCAAAAATACAATTTTTAGAATTTTTGTCTGTCTGTCTGTCTGTCTGTCTGTCTGTCTGTCTGTATGTTTGTTACCGCGCTACGCAAAAACTACTGTACCAAACTGAATGCGGTTTTTTTTATTGTATTGCTGGAGGTCTAACTTAAACTCCCATGTCGCGTTTTTTTCGAAATTCCACCTAGAAGTCGAGATATAAAACAAAAAGGGGGGGTCCACCAAAAATATTTTTTGATACATTATTTATTGGGATACCAAATGAAAGAGGAAGAAGTCCTGAGTTCAAAAATGTACATGTAATATGTTATGATAATACTAAGCAACAGAATAATAATAAAGTTTACTATGGGTTAATTAGTTCCGCTATTCGTTAATAGATGTCGCTACGCTATATGAATGAAATTATTCGTACCTAGGAAGTATCTATTTTCAAGGTTCCTTAAAGGAAAAAATGAACCCAGAATCACTTAGTTGTCCGTCTGTCAAGTTCCTTTTCCTCAGGAACGCGTATAGGTAGGTATAAAGTTGAAATTAATAAAATAACCGGTACAGTAGATCTGCGGTCCCTTGGAGTTGTGAAAAGATTAACCCTTAAATCTATACAATAACAAGGTACAGTCATTAGAAAGGGTGTTTCCATACAAATCGCCGTGCTCTCAAAAAATATTGGGTAGGTACTACCTACTAGGTAGGTATCCAGTTGTCTTAGAAATTTCAAATTTTGTATGATGGTAGGTCATAGGTTCCAATATAAAATGACCTCACACTGCCTACATTTTGCTTAGGAACAGGGCTCTGCTAACACTGGATATCGTATTCACTTGCTAAATTTATACGGAACCCTCGGTGCGCGAGTCCGCTCGAAACAGGCGGTTTTTACAAAAAAAAAAAATATTAATCCCTATCTCTACTAATATTATAAATGCGAAAGTAAATTCGTTTTTCTGTTTGTCTGTTACGCTTTCATGCCTAAACCACTGAACCGATTTTATGAAATTTGGTAAGTACTTACAGAGATAAAATTGACCTTGAGAAACGGAGGAACTCTATTTTTAGACTTTTTATTAGACACAAAAATAAATAATTATGTATTTCAGCGGTTTAAAGAAGACCTGTGGAGGGGGCAAAATTGGGTTGACAATTAATATGTTATGGTAGGTAGTAGCTATCGTTAGAAGGAACCTTTTTTTCATATCTATAGGGCATGAAATGGCGTTAAAGTCACTTAGAAAACTAACAAATCTTAAAAATAACTAGGTACTTGCCTACTTGATGTATGTTTTTTCTATACATATAATAAAATTGTAACAGGTCGATGTCTGTACATAGGAGATATTAAAGAAAAAATAAACTAAGGGGCCTCTATAAGCGCCGTAGAAGCCAAAAATACAATTTTTAGAATTTTTGTCTGTCTGTCTGTCTGTCTGTCTGTCTGTCTGTATGTTTGTTACCGCGCTACGCAAAAACTACTGTACCAAACTGAATGCGGTTTTTTTTATTGTATTGCTGGAGGTCTAACTTAAACTCCCATGTCGCGTTTTTTTCGAAATTCCACCTAGAAGTCGAGATATAAAACAAAAAGGGGGGGTCCACCAAAAATATTTTTTGATACATTATTTATTGGGATACCAAATGAAAGAGGAAGAAGTCCTGAGTTCAAAAATGTACATGTAATATGTTATGATAATACTAAGCAACAGAATAATAATAAAGTTTACTATGGGTTAATTAGTTCCGCTATTCGTCAATAGATGACGCTACGCTATATGAATGAAATTATTCGTACCTAGGAAGTATCTATTTTCAAGGTTCCTTAAAGGAAAAAATGAACCCAGAATCACTTAGTTGTCCGTCTGTCAAGTTCCTTTTCCTCAGGAACGCGTATAGGTAGGTATAAAGTTGAAATTAATAAAATAACCGGTACAGTAGATCTGCGGTCCCTTGGAGTTGTGAAAAGATTAACCCTTAAATCTATACAATAACAAGGTACAGTCATTAGAAAGGGTGTTTCCATACAAATCGCCGTGCTCTCAAAAAATATTGGGTAGGTACTACCTACTAGGTAGGTATCCAGTTGTCTTAGAAATTTCAAATTTTGTATGATGGTAGGTCATAGGTTCCAATATAAAATGACCTCACACTGCCTACATTTTGCTTAGGAACAGGGCTCTGCTAACACTGGATATCGTATTCACTTGCTAAATTTATACGGAACCCTCGGTGCGCGAGTCCGCTCGCAACAGGCGGTTTTTACAAAAAAAAAATATATTAATCCCTATCTCTACTAATATTATAAATGCGAAAGTAAATTCGTTTTTCTGTTTGTCTGTTACGCTTTCATGCCTAAACCACTGAACCGATTTTATGAAATTTGGTAAGTACTTACAGAGATAAAATTGACCTTGAGAAACGGAGGAACTCTATTTTTAGACTTTTTATTAGACACAAAAATAAATAATTATGTATTTCAGCGGTTTAAAGAAGACCTGTGGAGGGGGCAAAATTGGGTTGACAATTAATATGTTATGGTAGGTAGTAGCTATCGTTAGAAGGAACCTTTTTTTCATATCTATAGGGCATGAAATGGCGTTAAGGCTCCTTACAAGCTCAAAGAGCGAATTTAGCTAAATTCTTAATTTTTCTTCAAAGACTATGGCGTATGTGTTCATAATGTCAGTAATATTATTAATGTACAAGATAGTTCACTTCTTAAACTACGATACTGCTGTAATCGGCGCTGAATGAGGGTGCGGCGTCAGTCCGCCGTGATATATAGGTGATATTTAAAAATTTATACTGAATTTAATTCAAGACCGATACTAATGTTTTTTTTTTTTTCTGAGTCAAAATAGAGTTGAGCATTGCTAAATAATTATTTTTAGAGCAGAATATCAACACTGTTTTCGAGAATCAAATAAAATGTAACCCTCTTTTTCATCAAAAAACTAGCTAACATTGAGTAGCTATTCTATCTATTAATTAAGATGAATCTTCAAGTTTTTCACGATGACTTTTTAGTTCAAGATATACTGAATTGAATTGAGTTCACTTTAGGCGAGAATGAGATTCCGTTTCACTTCGAAATTGAGAATGAAACTTCACCTTTTAGAGCAAAATTTTAAAAGCCCTCCCAAGGAAACACCTTTTTTTAGATTTCACGCCAAAAAATCAATAATTTAGCACAGCAGTATCTTAGTTTAAGAAGTGAACTATCTTGTACATTAATAATATTACTGAAATTATGAACACATACGCCATAGTCTATGAAGAAAAATTAAGAATTTAGCGAAATACGCGCGTTGAGCTTGTAAGGACCCTTAAAGTCACTTAGAAAACTAACAAATCTTAAAAATAACTAGGTACTTGCCTACTTGATGTATGTTTTTTTTTTATATTAGCCTAATTGAGTGTCCCACTGCTGGGCAAATGCCTCCCCTTATGTAAAATTGCGTCTGTCTTTTGCCTTCTTCGCGCTTAATTTTGTTGAAATTGATGTTATTTAAGCACTTTTTTAAGAAAAACTGCACACAAAAAAATATAAGTATGTTAATTTTCGTCATATTTCAAACACGCTGGACGGACTCGATACATAACTGAACAAAATCGCCTCGATAGAAAATAATTGCAAAGATTGGTCTTAAAATCATCATTAAACGGTTCTATGTCTTTATTTTTTCGACGTATGGGTCTGCAATTAAAAACATGAAGTCAACATATTCATACCTAAACAGCTAACAACGAGTCATATTTCACAAATAATCCATTCTTTTTTTTATTTCTTTTTATTTGTGTTATTTGCAATATTTTAGACGCGCGCCAAGCTGCCGAAATAGTTTCTTCTCTTTCACTAACAGGCACGCGAACCGTATGTGTAAAGAGTGGCGCTGCTCAAGGTCATTTGCTGTTGACAACGCCTTAAGCCGATTAAACGAAATTTGGGATGGATATTGTTATGGTCCCGGGGAAGGGAATAGAATAGTTTTTGCAGAAATTGTCAAAGATGTGAATAGGGGAGTGAAATTTACTACGAAGATGTAATACCCTAAGGGTAATTATATTTAATTTGTGCTCTAATTGAATGTTTGCCTACCACTAAGAATAAGCTACCCAAAATACTAATTCTACGCAGACGAAGTCGCGGGCAAAAGCTATTTTTATATAAAACAGTTCCGCAGTATTTCTATAGTTTTTATATAACAAATGGCAAAAGGTGAAAAGGAAGCCTGAATAAATATGATGGATGATTGATATTTGATAGTTCAGATTCAGAGACCGATATTCAATTTAGTATAAGCAGTGATCTCGCTTAAGCCCGCCAAAGAAACTGGCAGACTGACTCTAACTTATACCCCTTTTTATTGCGTCGAGGTTAAAAACGTGACCTGGAAATATATAGACTTATTTAGATCCTGGTTGCTCTGGTGTGTCTAACGAACGATGACTTCAAAGCTTCCGGTTTTTTACGAAATTTGACCAGCGATTGACCCAAACCTATCGGCCTATCTCACTTGATGGAAATTGCAAATTGTTGTAGTGTGACACACTGATCTAGTGCTTTTTGTCAAATCACATGCCTACGACTTTAATGCCTACGAACGTTAACGATATAACTATGCATAACTAAAAGATTTAGCGTAAGTGAGAGATAATATTTCGATTAACAATAGACACGGCTATATGGATCTTGTTTCCTTTGCGCATATCTTGGATGAATATGGGATGAAATGGGGATGAATAATCTATTTAAAAAAGAGACTATTTCGCTTATACCTCTAACTAAACCTACTATATTTCTACTTTTTCTAGACAAAATCTCTTTGAACACCATGAACTAATAAAAAAAAATATAATCAGCTAATTTGATACGAATTGAAACCAAAGGAACCCTAACCCAAGCAGACGTAGCTGAGATGTCATTTTACATCTATTTTTAGCGAAGACGACACATTCACGTAGTACCTACTTCCTGTTACAAAGCTTAAGGGACGTATACATAATGTTGCCAGATCCTATTTTTAACAAAAGAGGGATGCTTAGTCGGAAACATAATTATTTCTGTTTGTTCATGTCTCCAAACATTATTAATTAATGACGCTCAATACTAGTCATGTACAAGTTAAGTCTTAAAAAATCAAAGATAGTTGCTCTCTTTATTAACTTAATAATCGAATTCCGCACAAATTAGATATACAAACAATCGCCCAGCTCAGAAACTGATGTCTAAACAAGGCCTGATAAATCCAATCTGTAGTTAACCCTACGTATCGGAAGTATATCTACTTACTTCGCTGTTTTTCACAGGGTAATCTGTTCTTTGTTGTAGCCTGATTTTGATTAACTGAAAGCGATAATTCCCCGGAGAAGGCGGACTGGGCATTAATCAATTTGGAGCTTTTGTTAGTGTTGCCTGTTACGAGAAGGAGGCCAAAAATGCAAAAGTCTGGATAGGAATAAGTTAAGGCGTTTTTTTATTCAACACAGTGTTTTTTACTGGCGGTAGGTACCACTGAATATTGTTGAGCTGCACAAGTGCACACATCTATTTTGTGGCTTTCACTATATGGAATTTTAAACTCACTCTTTGTCGGTCCCTCGTTTAATGCTCCTCTCATCTACTCAAAGGTTAACTGGTAGAGATCCCTTACGGGGATAACTTCGCCTTTGTGCATATATTATTGTTATTTGTATTATTTTGTGAATTGTATCTGTTTCTTTATATTTGTACAATAAAGCATTACTTACTTACTTACCTACTTATTTTGAAGTAGATCAGACCACCGGGCACAACAACACTTCCGCTGACCGCAGCTCTGTTTATCAATGGGGCGATGCGATGGCGACACTAAAACTAATTAAACTATCGGGCCGACTGAAAGGTCCCGCACCCATGGCCTGAAATAAATTAAAAAATAACTATCGCAAACTTAGTGGTTAGAATGAATATCGAGCGTTTTGACCGCTCGGGCCTATATCACTCCCACAATAAAAAAAAATAGGGAAAAAACGCCGTGAAACCGTATAACGCTGAATACATATTTATCCTACTAGACATTTAAGTTTAAAGCGTATTTTAGACATATCTAAGACTTGTTTAAACCTTTGTAGTACTAAACGTTTACGATTGCCTAAGTTTTTGTGGAAATTCGGTAAAAGTTTCCTGAACCCGCATGCCTGAGTCAGGTCTCAATTTATATTCGAATTTGTTAGAGCTAAGCTTTGGGCTCGTAGAAACATCGTAATTAAAGGGCTACGTGGGCGAGACCTTTCATCAGAACTTCGGCAAATTGAAAAGTACCTTCTGTTTAAGTTAATTTAAAATTGTAAAGGAACTACATAATACGAAGCGGTTGTATTTTTAAAATTTGACCTGGAGAGGTGGAAAAGAAAAGCGGGTGGTACTAACCTCTATGGATCCTGTCCGAAATAAATGTTTTTTTTTATCATGTGCAAGTAAGCAAGTAAGTAGGTATTAAAATACGATTTTAAGTAAGTATGATTCAAGAATGGTCTTGTATTCTGGTCGTTGTAACACATGCTTGTGTCAAGTTATCGTCGAGTTGCTAGACTGAATGTAATTGACTTAGCTAAGGCGCTCACGATTTTATCGATTCGATTACAAATCAGTGGCTAGACAAGGATTGTAGCGATTACGTAGACTTGCCGACTGAAAGAACGCATGCGCATAATGGCAAGAAACAAACGACTACCTACCAGCCCGGCTAGCACGACAGCGCACAAGAGTCGCGTCGCGCGCGAGATAGATTACCCGTCACTTTCTAGAACGAACAGTAAGAAAAAGACGGGCAATCCATCTCGCGCGGGACGCGACTCTTGTGGGCTCTCGTGCTAGACGTGCAGATACAGGCGACATTTGGAAACAATCAAACAGGATAAATGCTATTTTTTTTTATTTATAAGCCTTTTTATTCCGAATTTGCTACAATTTCTGTAAGTACATGTTGTTGTTGATGTTATTGTCGTTTATTTATTTTTTATTTATAAAATTGTCGCGTAATTCCGGCGTGCCTCATGGCATAGCCTCCTCCGTGTATTGGAGGGTTTGGGCTATAGTTCCCACGCGCGCCCGGTGCGGATTGGGAACTTAACACACACCATTGAATTTCTTCGCAGATGTGTGCAGGTTTCCTCACGATGTTTTCCTTCACCGAAAAGCTCATGGCAAATTACAAATGTAATTTTCGCACATAAATTCCGAAAAACTCAGAGGTGCGAGCTCGGGATTTGAACCCACGACGCTCTGCTTGAGAGGCCACATTAACAAATGCTAAATTAACAAATCAATAAAACCAAGGTGTCTAGGATATCAGTGCCTAGTCTCCCTTGAATTGTAAGACGAATTAATAAGTAGGTACGCTACTGCAATTCACAAGTTGTGTGAAAATAAAATAACCATAACTTTTGTTTCTGATTTATTTTTGCGTCAGGAACGTTTCTCTCTCAACAAAATTTGTGCTGCATCCAAACTTTCTTACACTATGCTATGACCATCCGTGCCATGAAGTACCTAAGTAGGTATCTAATTATTATGATTACTTCCCTTACTTTTGTGGTAACAGCTACGTACAACACTTCGAACAAAATAGCGGTGGGCGTGCTTCGAACAACCTTTCAAGGGTGCGTTAACCCCGTTCTCTATCTATCGCTAGTCAATTAACTCATTCCATTCAAGTTCTAAATCACAAGAAATTCTAAAAGCGACGTCGTATGAATCATCCATACAATTTGAAGGACTGAGTTAGTGCCTATAGTATCCTAGATTCGGCTCATCACCAAACTCATGTTAGACCTCTGACGTATTTCAACCTTAAACCAGCGTTACTGACATTACTATTACAAATTGATAATATCAATTTCGAGGTAATTTCAATGGGCAAATTCACATAATAGACGTATTGTTTCCGAGGGCTCTATTGGTAAGACAATGGCTGAGTTATTTTGTATGATCATCTGGGTATATTGAAATTCCTCCTACTTATGTGTGGTGAAATTGTTATTCGATTGTTTTCGTAATATGCCTGCCTTGACGAACTTTTGGAAATATGATGTATGTACGTTCTTTATGGGTGTAAACAATGCGTAATCTTTAGCTTCGGACGATTAGGCTACGAGATAGTTTCCACGCGGTCCCAGTACGGTTTGGGAACTTCACACACACCATTGAATTGCTATGTAGCAATGCAGGTTTCCTCGCGATGTTTTCCTTCGCCGAAAAACTCATGACCAAATGCAAATTTATCACATATATTCCGAAAAACACGAGGTGTGATGTAAGCCCGGATTTGAACTCACGACCCTCTGCTTAATAGGTCATAATCATAAGTCAAACCACTAGGCTGCCACGGCTTTTTTTAAATAAATCATGTCAATGAAGACGAAGGAAATAAAATAAATAATACTTATATAATAAATAATGTATTTATTATAGTATGTAACCTATGATATTTTCCTCTCGAGATTGTTTCAACGTGAAGTTTACAAGTGTTACGAGAGGTGACTCCTTAAGCATAATTTTTCACACGCCAATGTTAACCTAAAGGTTGATCATTTGCATTTTCACGTAAAAAGAAAACACATTTATCTTACTTTAGAAAATGTAGAACACGAAATACCGTAGCCCGATGAATAAAGTGATTAATGATACCCTGTAATGCCCTATTGATCATTGTTTGCATTTGATTAGCTGCAGACCGTGATATGGTAATGACCTTTCAGGCTGAATCAGCTTTTTGCCTTTGCCTTAGTCGTTGTAAGAACTTGTTATTCTTCAGAAAAATAAACAGTGTCATTTTTAACTAGCGTTCCATTTCCAAAGGCCCCAGAAGAAGTCCTTAAGCGATCGCCTCCTATAGGTACGCGATCGATACACCAAACGGTTAGATTAAACGTTTAAGATATTAAAAATTAAAGGGAATAGATAAGTACAAAATATGTGTTCAAAATATGTAGGTATAATGACAATTGTGCGGAACCCTTCGTGTGCGTGATCAACTCGCACTTGACCCGTTTTTTTATTTTTTGCCACCATATTTCCACACTGCCAGCAACGTTGCGTTCCCACAATCCTACTAAATATTATAAATGCGAAAGTTTGTGAGTGACGATGTGACGATGTGAGTGTGTATGTTTGTTCCTTCTTCACGCTGAAACGACTGAACGGATTTGGATAAAATTTGGAACGGAGATAGCTGGTACTCTAGATTGAAAAATAGGCTACTTAATATCCCGGAAAATTGCATAGTTCTCGCGGGATTTTACGCGGACGAAGTCGCGGGCAGAAGCTAGTATAAGATACATTTAAGGTGTGATTCCTTAAAAGAAATTCACCCACGAAGTGATCGTTGTAGTTACTTGTTTTCAATTATAACTTGATCCGTCCACTCATAGGAATTGTACGGAGTCATGTGTCTGATCAATGGACATCGCACGACCAACAACAAGGCTCCTGACTCGTCATAACACCTGCTAGAAAATGGAGCAGCGATAGGGACACCTTAGTGTAGCTAATGATTTCTATAAGACCTATGCACAAGTAGCAACGTCAGCAAACTGTACCTAACTATACTTCAGTGCAGTACCATTTATAGTGCCACATAACAGCGTACCGTATAAGTAGATTACGTGTCGATAGAATCCAACTCGATTATTCTGCACGTAAAATCTCCGTATCACGAGATAAGTAGAAATGGGACATCAAAGAGACGTCGGGTTATTGGTCTGTTTTAAGAGGGTAGCTACTTGCTTATATGGGCCGTTACGGCGACGCGTAAAAGCAATACGACCTTAGCTGGCTACGGGAGGGTGCCTACTGAAGTTGTCTTGTGGATGGAGAAAGACTGTGCCTGTTTAGATTGGTCAATATCTTCGTCAATACATTGTACAGAAGATGGTCACATCGGGGCCTTCAAAAAGAGTGTATTGTTCCCTTAAAGTCCAGCAACTAAGTACCCTGGGGTTGCTAGTTCTCATAGGTGGCGGTGATTGCTTAATCAGCAAGCTTATTACGTAACTCGCTCGGGATCAGCATCGTGTTCATTGTGACAGTTCATGTATGGGCTGACAATTGGAATCGGAATCAGCTAGCTGTCACATTCATACAAGAACTGTCAAAATGAACACGATGGCGATTGCGAGCGAGTTACGTAATAAGCGTGCAGATGGCCCTACTTGGAAATTACTACGACCACTCTATCAAGAGTGTACCAAAGCGGAAGGACAGTCTTTTTTTAAATATATGAATAGGAAGGCAAACGAGCAAATGGGTCACCTGGTGGTAAGTGATCACCACTGTCCATAGACACCCGCAACCTCGGAGGGATCACAGATGCGTTACAACCTAGAGGGCTAAGATGAAATGCCTCTTGTGCTCGTAATTTCCCCGGCTGTTTTACTCTCCACACCGGAACACAGCAGTGCAAGCACTGCTGCTTAGCGGCAGGATTAACGAGTAAGATGGTGGTAGCGATCCGGACGGACCTTGCACAAGGCCCTACCAACCGCAGTCTCTTAGAAATCAAGTAGGTAGGTATCAAACCCAATAAGTGAGTAAGACAGCAAGGCAAACCAGAAAGATCTAGGAGCTCACGGGCTTGAAGACGCATTCTTTCTCTCTCTTTTACGCACAGCATATAAGATTGAGACAAACCGTTGCATAACGATACTGCATAGCATAATCTATTATTATGTGCGCCCATATTGTAAATACCTACTCGGAATTGAAATCGAGTGTAGCTACGAATTGGAAACCACCGGGAATAGTCTGTGTGCGGGTAATTGGACAGCTCCCTTGACACATGTTTAACACCGATGCCAATTGACTCGCTTCAGGGCTGCATTGTCTGTCTGTACAGTATACATACAGACCTACGAGTAGGTAGGTACCTATTTATTAAACAGTTCAGGGGCTTACAAAAAAATAGAGACTGTACCCTCGCAAATAGCCTTTAACAATAAAATCGACACAAATAAGCATAATTCTGGCACACCACGAAATTCTCTGGCCAATTGCAGTGAAATTTAAATTAAATATTTATTTGTATGTACAAATTAATTGAACAATTCGTAGTCTGCGACTGGGAATAGTGTGTGGATAATTGATTGGTGGCCACAGTTTATGATGATGCAAAGAATAAGAGATATTTCTGCATAGGTACGGGTCAAATTTTTACACGAAGTACTTATACTCCTTACCTTTGCTCCTAGATGACGTTACTAGTCTCATTTCATCACAGTATTCCATCAATGGGCGAATAACGCGGGTGAATGTTCTTTCGAGTGAATGCTGCCGAATGCAATGAAAATATCAAACACCGTTTGATCAATTCACTAATGAATTCATTCGGCACTTTTCTTTCACTTTGCGTTCAGACGTGTCACTTTTAGTGAAAGATGCAAAAAGAAATAAGAAAATGAATATCACCTTAATCAACTGTCAACTGACTCAATGAAGAATATCTAACTTCGAAATAAATACAAAAATGTGGTTGTTTACAACAGTTTATTGGCAGTCTGTTACACAGAGCATCAAGTGTACAGTAATAAGAAACTTCATACAAAACTTGGGAAATGCCAGAACTAAAAGGCTGAGCAAAGCTAATCATTACCTTCTAAATACTAACAACAGTATAGTTGAAAGTTGTACCCGTAAGCCACAAAGTCATAATTTCTAACAATAGTCTAACTCTAATTTTGTGAGTGTGCACAATTTGTACATTTCAAATCCCCAGACGCTCAAATTCAGTGTGTTTTTTCATTTTGCAAAATAAAGTTAGTATTGCACAATAAAAAGAAATCGGGGCTACAGTTTGGGAACAAAAGCAAAGCCCCGTCTATATTGGTAATATGTACCTACCTGCATGAACACAAAAGTTGACTTTAACCAATGGGCCTTCCTTTCTTTCCCCAACCATAGCTTTGTGATTTTGTGGCGATCAAGGTACAGGTCCTGAACCAATTTACAGTTGTTGGTGTTCATAAGGTAAACTCAATGGCATTACAAATGTGATAAAAAAAATTAGTCCATAATAAAAACTCTGTTTTTATCAACCCTAACGTTAGGAGCACTTTTCAATTTCTTTATAAATTTATCAGCAATTCTATCGTCTATCTCCTGCCCAGTAGCCTCAGAATATTCCCCAAGAACCTTCTTTTGGAGCCGTTTGAATTGCATCTCCCCTTTCTTTTCAAGTACCGACATGATTACAGCATGCCAGTCAAACTTGTCATTCCTAATATCTAAGTCTCCAATCTTGGCCACATTCTGATCATGGAGACAGATGCTCTCATCTGTTTCCTCATTACTCTTAACTTTCTTCTTTTTCTGAGTCACTTTGCTAACCGGAACATCATTTTCAACATTTTCACTCTCCATTACAACAGTGTCTTTAGTTTCTGGCACTCCATTTACTGTGTCTTGCCTCTTCCGCTTTTTAATTTTGTTGTCTTCTTCTTTCAGTTCTTCAGCGTCAGCATTACTGACGGACTCTGCACGATTTTTCTTCTTTTTCTCTTTTTTAGTCAGCTGGGTTTCTTCCACCTCCTCTTCAGCAGGTAGGGCAGCACTCTGCAACGCGGCTTCATATTTCTTGCGCTTTTTCTCTTCTTTACGTTGTTTTTTAGATTTCTTATCACTTGCTTCTTCAGTACCTGCATCTTCCTTCTGATCTTCTGTTGTCCTATTTTCAACCCCATTTTGTTCTTCAAGGGCATTTTCATTATTTTCTTCTTCTTCAGCGTTCTTTTCATCTTTCTTTTGACTTTGAGGCCTATTCTGAGCACTCTTCACTGATAATTCAGCAAGTTTAACAGCTATCATATCCCATGCTTGGTTCATATCATTCATATTGGTTTTTTGTCCACAGACATTCTTGACAAAGTTGATGAACTTTGGTTTCTTCCGAGGTGTGTTGTTGTGTTTGCTAACAGTCTCAATAATTCTTCTAACATTAGCTGGTGCACTTTGTTGCTCTTCAAGAACTTCCTGAAGCATTTCCACCCACACATTTTGTTTCTTTTCTCCTTTTTTCTCTTTTGCAACAAAACCTTTACCGGAATATCTTTCCTCTTCTGTTATGCATTTCGTATGGGCTTCATAATCATTACCCCTGAAATTAAAATACACAATAAATTAGTCATCTTACTACATTGACAAAAAAAAATGGATGATCATTTTGCACCAGGGGACGTCAAGTCAGAGGCCGTGGTAGTCCTTATAAAATACTAGCTGTTGGCAGCGACTTTGTCTGCAAAGAATTCGTTTATCGCTATCTCTCGGGAACTACGCAATTTCATCCAGATCCGTTGGGCCGTTCTGGCGTGATTGAGTAACAAACAAACATCCATCCATCCATCCATCCATCCATCTATCCATCCATACTTTCGCATTTATAATATTAGTTAGATTAGATAAATGTATGTATTCTATGTACTTCCAAAACTAAATACTTAACTGGTGTGTGTAATAAGTTTGTTCAAATGGGTGAAATTCCAAAAATCAGTCCTTAGGGTGGGAGCACACCGCCGCTTAAAAAACGGTGATATTACGGAATCGCAACAAAATGTATGAAGAAACGGTGGGAAAATGTGACACATACGACACATCACGGCGTATACGCGGCGGTTTGGTCGCACCCTTAACGTTGGTAGTTAAAAATATTACCAAACATTTTTATTAGTACAAGAGAAATAAATAATTTTGTGAGTAATTTCAGCCAATTAATCAAGTACTGATTAATATGGTCTATTCCGAACTTCACCCATTTAGCTGAAATCTGCTATCATATAAATAATACTTAACAGCATTCTCTGAAATAACAGACACTTAACTTTATACGGACTATCTGAAACTAAACATGACAGAGTAGGGTAAAAACGTAATTACATTGCTAGTTTCAAAAATAAGTATTGTCCTAAGCATATGCAAGGATAAGCTAAGTTCATAAAATTATAACGAGTCTTCTCTTTTCACATTCATCTACTTGGATCTGAACATAAAACTAACCACTTTCATAACCTACCCATATCTTAGCTTCTACACTTATTAGAATACAAGTGGCGGCACGTAAGTAAAACGTGGTGGGGATATGCGGAGTATGAAAATGATGTTGTTTTTCATACTGCGCATATCCCCTCCACGTTTTACTTACGTGCCGCCACCTGTACTGGACTAGATCTTTACCAAAATAATACAAGATTGAAATTGGGGGGTAAAAACTTGTTAAGTAAAAAAAATTGCTAAATTGCCCTACTGAGTAGCAAATATCATAAAAAACAATTTAAATTAAACAATGTTATGCATGAGAGGAGCATCCGAGGAGCTTTGAAAGAAGTTGGGGTTTCCAATTAGATCCGACTCCTCTTATTAATGACTGTTAAGACTACCGTCATGAATATCTAAACCCTTGAGTATACTTTAAAAACTAGACGACAAAGAAAGGCACTAATCCAATAAGAAATACTTACAGAAAGTCCTTAAAGCAGTCCATACACGATAAATTATAAGCCCTATTTCTACATTTCGTCATATAATGTTTCTCCACTTTAGGCTTCTGCACGGACTCCCCGCAATGGCCACATGTGAATACGACCATGGCTCTCGAATCTTAAACGCACGTGTACCGCAAAATATTAGATCAGGCTCCTTAACCTTAAAAAATAAACAAAATTAAAATGAGGTTAACACATTTTCATTGACGACAAACGTGCGTATTCCTTAATTACACCTTGACTGACCTCAAAGCATAATCAAGATTATTAAATGGAATGATTGGAATATATTTTCAGTCTGAAAAGAAGGCAAAAGAAACCAACCGATAAAAAATATTTTCGTTACGCAAAAATGAAATCAAGTATTTTATGTCAACGTCAACCGGTTAACTTAACCTCAGTATTTTTTTTTCTTCCCCCTTTTTTAAGGGAGAAGGCAAAGGTAGTTTAACCAGACTGACATAATCTAGTACGGTAAAGTAAATTAGGCAGAGAACTTAGACATTGGTTTTATTCAGTTTCATTCAAATGTGAAATTTGATTAAATTTATTACGTAGATGGAAAGATAACTAATAATTAGAAACGTCGTGTAAACCGTGGCTGTGTGGACTTTATTTTCTTTGTCTTTCTTTTGGAGGAGAAAAAAACAACTTTGACAAGTTACTGTTACTTTTGACAAGATAGTTTGGTTTTGATAGTTTGATCGGTTTGTGTGTTGTCGGGTGTGTCCGAACTCAGACAGATAGTTTAGTTAAGTTTTAAACAGATAGATAGATACGTGAATAATGAAATAATTGATGAAAAAAACATATCAAGATGAGAGCGATAAACAGTTTCATATTGCTTACGGCAGCTTTTGGTAAGTTTCAATTGTATCTAACGTTTAACTTGACGCTAAACATCGGCGTCATTTGATTTGAATCATCGTTGTTATTCAAACAATTATTTTCAGCGTTAGTTGAAGCGAATTATTTTGAGACAGAGGGGATCAACGGTGTGTTTACGGCTCCTAAAGTAGAGGGTGAGGATGTGGTGACTTGGTGCACGACGTCTCTTCCGGAACATGCAAAATGTGAGAAATTAATGAAAATCGCCCAACTAGACCGGGGACTGTTTGGAAAAGACTATATCGAATTACAGTGCAAAAGAGTAAGTAATCAAACTTTAAATTCAAGATCAATCGGCTCCCAGTAATGGTTATTTTATTATTTAGATTTATAAGTGGTTCCCTGAAGGTTGATTGTTACAATTGGTACACACCCTTTTTGTTGATGGTAGTTGTTGGTACATGTACATTTGCCAATGAATGGAATATATAAAAAGATGTTGGAAATAATTTTTGCTGACAAATAAAGTACAAATGACTCAAAACCTTAGTGGTAAAAAAAACTCTTAGGTAAGTATGCAATTTTAATAAACATGTTTCCAATTAGAAACCGTCAGTGTCACTGTAAATATGATAAAATTTCCAGGCTTTCGACACAGAACAATGTATGTCCTGGGTAGACCAGGGCGAGGCGACCCTGCTAGCACTAGATGCTGGGGAAGTGTATGTTGCTGGCCGGTACCACTCACTAGTGCCGATCATGCAAGAGGTAAGCATTCTTTGGCAGTGGTATGCAGTACTGTACTCTTGTTTTTGGTTAGGTTGAGATGATTGTCATACAACTGACTGCCTATTATAAATGTAAGATGGAACTATGTCCTAGTACTCTGTTAGCGGAGTTAAGAGATTGATCAACGATTTTGATTGTGAATCCTGCAGCCAAACAGCAGTGATTGAACTTCCTCAGTTGAAATATTTAGTCCATTAGGCTCAGTGGTTTAGCTATAGGGTGGCATGGCTGGCAAAATGCCACAGGCCCCCAGCTCTAGAGGGCCCCGAACTGGCTTGGCCTTGAGTACAGAAGGGAAGATGATGCACTTCTTTATAGTGCGGAAGGGCCCCCATTTGATGACTGCCGCTGGCCCCTGATGTTGTAGTTAAGCCACAGTTTAGGCTGGTATCCGCAATATTTGTTGCTGGTATCCATGGGTAGTACTCACTTACAACCACATGATCCCCATGCTTGTTTGCTACCCTATTTCATAAAAAAAATTAAATGAGAAAACTGTTTAACTATGCTATGTTTTCAGGTGTTCAGCAAATAATTGATAACCTTAACTGATTAAATACATAATAATAATAATAAAAGATATTTATTCAACAGTTTGCAATTACATTTAGATATAAGTACAAGTAAACAATAAAATGCTACAAACTATTGAACTGGTTTGCAGCTCAGCTTATGCCTGTGCCACACAGACCTAACGATCTGCTGGCAAACAGATGCTATTTTTAAGCCGCCCCCATGAAACACTAAGGTTGTCACACACGCGCACACACGCACGCGAGTATACACACATACACACACATGCCACAAACAAACAAAAATCAATCTGTAATTATTCTAACTTATTATTCATAATTTTGTTATAATTATAATAATTACTGAGGTATTGAAAACCAACAGTTATATGGCAGAGGCGAGCCATACCAGTATGCTGTAGCTGTCATCAACAAGGGAGGCCTACCGCACATACAGCCAGGCTCAGGACTCTACGGACTGAGAGGAGCTCGGGCTTGCTTTCCCGGTGTTGGCGCGCTGGCCGGTTGGGTCATGCCAATCCATACAGTAAGTATAGATTTATAACTATAACTGTCATGCTCCGAATTGTTAAAAATCTTATTTTTGCGTTAATTTATGTTATAAACTGAAACATCTACCATTTTGATACTTTGTAGCCTTTATTATTGCTGTTCCAACCCTGTAGATAATCAAACTATTGCAAAATAGTTTCCAGATGGTAATAGAGAGGCTTCTGCCATCTCTCACATCAGGTCTCTTATCCATTTTCAACGACCATCACAACAATGTCAAAGGATTTTTCTAAACTGAGCAGGGCAGTCGTTTTGAGCATACAAATAGGCAATAATTACAACTCAACAAGTATTTATTCAAATACTCTACCCCACAGCTAATGCAAGAAGGTGGTTTGAAGATAACAGATTGCAACAACCACATCAAGTCGGCTATCGAGTATTTCGGTGAATCCTGCGCTCCAAACTCTTTGAAGGACATGTACAATCCTATCGGAGACAATCCTGACAAGTGAGATAATTTATCATTTGATTTAAGTACTTGGGATTGGGCCGGGCTCGGCCACATGGTGGGGGGGCGTTCAAGTATTACGTAAGCGCTTGAGGGGGGCGGGGGGGTCGATATTGTGGTTGCGTTAGCAGTTATTATTTACTTTTTTACACAAATGACAACATTTCATATTTCTGAGCCTATAATTTTAATGGTTCTCTGTATTTTGTTTGATAATAATAATAATAATAATAATAATAATAATAAATCATTTATTTGTTAACAGGTAATTGTTACAGATGTTACATCAATTTTGTATCACTATGCTTGCCATAATAAGGCATACAAATATTAAGAGACTGCACATGCATGCAGCATAGCTATTTATTAATAATATTAGTGTACACAGGATCAATTAAAATAATAATAATAATAATAATAAGGATATCAGTAAACAAACAAATAAATTATTTCAAACAGACTACATTAGGGCCTCAAAATTGTCATTTAGATATTCCTGGATAGAATAGTACGCATTTTCGCACAGAAATTTAAAAAGCATTCTCTTGAATCCAGTCACATCGTCTATTTTTAGTATAAACCTAGGTAAATGATTAAATATTTTAGGAGCCATACCAAAAATACTTTTAGCCAGCAAAGCAGTGTTACAACGTGTTGCCTTTATTTTTCCTTGCTGACGAGTGCTCTTAAAACAAGGGAAGTGTTTTATATTACGCTTAACATACAGAGCCACTTCATAGATATACAAACAAGGCAGGGTTAATATCTTTAATTTAATGAAATGTGGTTTGAAAAGATGAACATGCTGACAGTTTAATTTTTTCGCTAGGGCTTGTATTTAATTTATAATTAATTTATTAATTTGTGCTTATTCTAAAAGGGCGTAACTCCGATACTATCACAGAATACACACTTATCCCTTTGTCTTTTCTCTATAGAAAAAAAACCGACGTTAATTTCAAATTGTCAATGTCAGGCCCTATTCTCCAATATTCGATTTTCGAGGTTCGCTTCGTGCTGTTCCGCTCATACTAATAGTCATTATCTTGAGAGTGAGAGAGAAGGTATGCAACGAACTTCGAAAATAGAATTTCAGAGTTGCCCCCCTTGTACTTTGAAGTTGTCAAAAATACAAAGTTATGATCGCTTATTTTTTCTCGTGAAAAAAGCAAAGGCGTTTCACCTATCATGTGGTAGTTTTGGTAAAATTAGGACATATTTTTATTTTTTTTAATAAGCGATATTAAAATTATATAAACATATTGCAGTGATCAGGAGGCAAAATGCTTTCGAACAATATAAATACACATTTTCAGGAGTTCTAAAAATGAAATGTTGTCAAATGGCAACCCACAAATTCATAAAAAACAGAATACATTAAAAGAAAAATGCATATTAGGTACCAATGATTACGTAAGCATGGGAGGGGGGTAAGAGGTTTGCTTACTTTTGCTGACAAGGGGAAGGGGGTAAATAATTGTACAATATCTGCTTACGTAATACTTGAATGGCTCCTGGGTGCATACCACTGAACTCGATGGTTACCGGCGGCAAGGCAGGCCGTGGCGTAGATGACACGACTTGGACACAGAACTAACCGGGTGGCCCGATTGCCCGGATATAGCTATGTCTTTGTTCTTTTTCTGTTTTATTTTGTACTGATTTGTCACCTTCAATAAAAAGTATTTTTTGTAGCTCTAGATAGGGAAAATGTGGAGGTTGAGAGGGTTTGCCTTTACCCTGCATTGCGACACAAAAATAGATAAATAAAAATTAATGTTTCCAAAGTGAACTGCGTCACGGGGACGGGACTAAATTTGGGAACTAAAATTTTAATGATATATCTTTGCAGGGGTGTTTGGTCGAACTAACGAAAATTTTTAGTGACCCTGTTCGTATATCGAACACGATCACGGCTATTTCGTATGGAATTGAGCTCGGTAGGCTTATTGTCTAACTCGCTCGCAATCGCCATCGTGTTCACTTTGACAGTTCATGTATGCAGTGCCGGATTAAGCCAGCGCGGGGCCTGTAGCAAATTCTGTCAAGGGGCCCTTCGGCTTCGAGTTTAAGGCATGCATGATATTTTACACTCCTATCTAAATGAATATTTTTTTATTACGGTCAAACAGGCGTTGGAGCACGGGGCCCCCAAATTCGCGGGGCCCGTAGCATTTGCTACTCTTGCTACGTGGCTAATCCGGCACTGCATGTATGGGCTGACATTTGGCATCGGAATCAGCCAGCTGTCACATTCATACAAAAACTGTCAAAATGAACGCGATGGCGATTGCGAGCGAGTTACAGCCTTATTCATAAAAAAAAGTTAGAGGCTCGCTATAGGACCGATGCAAAAAAACGTGATTCATGAACGTCAATTAGCGCTAATCAGTCCATCAGGGGTTTGTTTAGTCTTCCGAAAGTTAGCGGACCGTAGACCTTACTTTATTTTTCTGCTAACTCACAAAATGGCCGCCACAAATGTGAACAGCTGATTTTGGCAAAAGCAAAACCATACGCAAGACATTTTTTTTTGTTTTAAGTTTATCCCCTCCGACGGACGTAAAGGAAACTAGATCCACACTGCCTCGTCTGCCGTGTTAGGCTGAAGCCATGTTTTCGGTTTCCCGCTAATTCGCTGCTACTGCTGTCAATAAATTTTTTTAATTCACTAAAAGGCCATTTTTGGTCTATGATTTGTCAAGGTGACAACATAACGCGTCTAATCCATCCATCAGCAGCCAGCAGCTCATCAGCTAACAGACTGCTAGCGAGCGTTTACGAATCATACTTTTTAACAACTGTCAAATAAGCCTCGATCAGTATGTTAACTAATAGACTGATCAAACCTTAATTAAGGATTTTTTATGAATAAGGCTGTTAGACAATAAGCCTACAGTTTTCGGGTAAGTCGTCATGCGTGTGGGCAGGCTGTGCCGGCTGTGCGCGGGCGGCGCGGGCGTGCGCTGCTCGCCGGCGGACCCGCGCGCCGGCTACGAGGGCGCGCTGCGCTGCCTGCTCGGCGCCGACGCCGGCGACGTGGCCTTCGTGCGCGACACCACCATCCAGCACGCGCTGCTCTCGCGCAAGATACTCGGTATTAAGAGGCTGACGACACCTAATTTTGTTGAAATTTATGTTATTTAAGCACTTCATCATTAAACGGTTCTGTGTCTTTATTTTTTCGACGTATGAGTCTGCAATTAAAAACATGAAGTCAACATATTCATATCTAAACCGCTAACGAGTCATATTTCACAAATAATCCATACTTTTTTAATTTTTTACTTTTTTTATTTTATTTGTGTCTTATTTGCAAGATTTTAGACGCGCGCTACACTGCCGGAATAGTTTCTTCTCTTTCACTAACAGGCACGCGAACCGTATGTGTGAAGAGTGGCGCTGCTCAAGGTTATTTGCTGTTGACAGCGCCTTAACTAATAAATATTGTTAAGCGATTTAAACTTTTGCCATTTGCAAACGTTTATTATTGTAACAAATCGGAACTTCGTCACGTACACGTTTTAAATACCTCGACGTATCGACCGTGCTGCGACGACCTCGATCTCGAAGGTATCGATGTCTCGTAGTTTACCGAACTACCCGCGAATGATCGTTAACCCTTTATAAGACCCCATTTACTGGAGCACACTACCACAGATTCAAAGGCAGCTATCGAATGCATACCTGACAAAGGATATTTATTTTTCAAAGCTAGTCGTGTTTTTAATAATTACAATGGAAATTGTGACGTATATTGAAATCAATAAGGTTGAAATTCCAACACTGCATGTGGTCGCTAAATCGCTTCTGTCTTATAAAGGGTTAAAATAATTATTATCCATTGAAGTGTTTGTTTGTGCGTAGGTCCCGTGTCGGAGGATCGTTTCGAGTTGCTTTGCCGTGACGGGTCCCGGCGCGCCGTGACGCAGTGGGAGGACTGCAACTGGGGCCGAGTGCCCGCAGACGCTATAGTCACCAGTAGCGCCGCCTCGCAGGACCAGCGGCGACGGTCAGAACTAACACACGCTTTATTTTATTTCTAAACAATACTCAAAAGTAGAACCTTCTCGTCAATCCATGCTTTGCCAATATAGATATAGTGGTGGAAGGATCAACAATTTCTTGTTGTTATTCTGTCCCATCAGCGAGGGGACAAAAGTAGTACAGTTTATTAGAAGAAATGTTGTCTCTTTACACTAAGGCTAAGGCCGCACTACGGTTTTTTCCCGCAAGCGGTAAACCGCGAAACCGCCTGAGATGCACGCACTGCGATTAAAAAACGCGAAATAGGCCACAATTTTCACATTGATTTCAAGAGAGCTGTTTATATTGTTACTGTGTGTAGGTAAACTTCCTCCCTAAGTTTGTTTTTCACATTTCTATCACTACTGACGCATAGTAGTATCGTATAGAGCGAGTCTTTTTTTGTACTTCCACTATAATTTTGGAAGACAAACTTTCATATTCTGGTTCGTTGGAAACGGACTCAATCGACGATATAATTACGACGCCACAATAATAACGCAACAACTACTCACGGAGGCGGTCTGCCAAGTAATAACAGAAACCGCCCGCGGTTACCGCGTCAATGTGCCAGTATAAGTTCTATGGGTTACAATCGTGTTTTCCCGCGCGCCGATCTGTAACAAATCACGTTTTTAAAGTCAGTCGCGGGAAAAAACCGATAGTGCGGCCGCATGCATTAGTTTACTTGATTCATAATGTCATGCGGTTAAAAACCGCGGCGGTTTAACCGCAGTGCGGCCTAAGCCTAACGTGCTTAGTAGATGACCAATTATAAATGAGGCCTAGAACTACCGCAAAAACACATGTTTTACAAAATTTAAACCCATAAACTTACGGCTCAAAGAGTGACCTAGGAGAATGTAATCATAGCCACAAGTGACAAGAAAAAGTTGATCCACCCAGGTACTTATAGCAGATGAAGTAGCTGGCCAGCAATATGGACCCATTCTCATAACATTATTTCTTACTAATCTATTTTTGTCGCCAAGCGCCATCTATTGGGTTAATTTGACTCTGACACAATCTCTGTTTACGTTCAGACAGACTATCATTAACTAGCACTGTTATTCTCCACAGATACCAAAGCTTAATACAAAAGCTGGTCCAGTTGTATGGTGAGCCGAACTCCCTGAACAAGAACTCGAACCGCACCTCGGACTACCAGTCGCGAGACGCGTACGGCAATCCGTATTCCAGCACGGAACGGCCATACGACCCGTATCGGCGGAATTTCGACCGAACCGATAGGGCTGACAACGAGGAGAAAGGACTTAGGTAAGGTTAAGAAAAAAAACCGGCCAAGTGCGAGTCGGACTCGCGCACGAAGGCTTCCGTATCTATAAACCAGTGTAAGCAGAGCCCTGCTCCAAAGCAAAATGTACGCAGTGTGGGGTCACTTTATATTGGTCATTGATATATACAGACATACATACATATTTACGGTTTTAGCAATTTTTCCTTTATCTGTGCTGTGAGATGTTGCTTTGTGCCAAATTTTAAGATTCTGAGTTCACGGGAAGTACCCTGTAGGTTTTGATTCCCTTGCGAGTTGCAAAAATTGCGGCATAAACGGCTGTATCTTTTGATTGCGTTGGCTTAGAAGTTTGATTATTTCACAACTCCAAGGGACAGTAGACTGAGTATTTAATATAAATTTCAGCTTGATACCTCCACGCGTTCCTGAGAAAAAGGGTCTTCATAGACGGACGGACAACAAAGTGAGCTATAAGGGTTCCGCTTTTTCCTTTTGAGGTGCGGAATCCTAAAAACTTGAAATTGCAATCGCGTAAACTTTAGCGGTGAAATATTGGCTATTATTGGTCGTTGTTTTACGGATCTGTGTTAAAATGGTTCGCCCGAGTCGACGAGTTTGCGTGTCACAAAAACGTGTTAACTTTCATTTATTATCAACGTTGAACTAGTCAGAAACGAAAATTAGTGGTGATGTGAGGTTTAAAATACATAACCAATAGTTTTTTTTTTTTAATATTTTCTATAAATGGTTTTTTTTATTACAGAATCAGTACAGAGTCTTCTTATCAGCCGAGAACAGATTTCAATGGGCGCACCATCGAGGCACCCTTCCAGTTGTTCAATTCTAACGGCACTACGGACCTACTATTACAGGTACTCTGTAGAATAATACCGTTACTAACTAACAGACGGACAGGCAATTGACAGTCTAAACAACTGGAGTTTTATATCTTGAGTATTATAGATGCAGTTTTTTTTTTAGAAAATGTAAAGATCAGGCTCTAACCAGATTTAGCGAGTAATCGAGATTATGTTTATTTTTATAATTTTTTTATTTCGAGGCTATTTCCAGGTCAGCTGGAAGGGTTCCCTTCTTAGGGATAAGTTCGCCTTTGTATGTACTATTATCTGTGTACTTCTGTGTTTTAAAATTTTTATGTGCAATGAAGAGTTTACATACATATTTTGCTTTACACACAAGTATGGGGTCATCCATAAAGTACGTCACACGTTAAGGGGGGAAGTATGGAGGGTCGACGAAGTGTGAGATTGTGCGACAAAGGGTGGGAGTGGGAGGGGTCCTAAGTTTCGTGACGTCACATTTCAAAATCCAACAGGTACATCTAATAAAGTGTTACGAGCGTGCATCTCTACTGAGCTGGCAACGTCGCATTTTTGGTGATTTTTTGCGATTATTTCATAGAAAATGAATGAAAGTTTCAAATGTCCGTCTGTAGTGCACTTCCTTTTGAGTGTATTAATGTGTCCAATCCAATGGAATGATTAATCGTGATGGACTTTTATTTTCGTATTAAAGGGATAAAATACTATATCTCGTTTCATAAGAAAATAAGAGTCCATCACGATTAATTATTGCATTAGACACATTAATATACTAAAAACGAAGTGCACTACAGACGGACATTTGAAACTTTCATTCATTTTCTGTGAAATAATCGCAAAAAATCACCAAAAATGCGATGTTGCCAGCTCAGTAGGGATGCACGCTCGTAAAATGCAAAATTTGAACTATTAACGAAAAACTTAAATGGAAATAAAACTAATTACGGAACTGCTGTTTTAATTCAATAATTTACTAGATGTAAAATTGCAAAATATGTGACGTCACACTAGGGAGAGAGGTCTCACAAATGTGACCATCTGTGACAAGGAAGGAGGGGTCAAAAATCCATGGAATACGTGTGACGTACTTTATGGATGACGGGGGCGTTCAAGTATTACGTAAGCGCTTGAGGGGGGCGGGGGGGTCTTTGCTTTGCTTATTTTTGATGACATGGTGGGTGGGGGGGTCGATATCGTGATTACGTCAGCAGTTATTATTTACTCTTTTACACAAATGGCAACCCACAAATTTATAAAAAACAGAATACATTAAAAGAAAAATCCATATAGGTACCAATGATTACGTAAGCATGGGACGGGGGAAAAGGTTTGCTTACTTTTGCTGACAAGGAGAGGGGGGGGGGGGTAAATAATTGTTAAAAATCTGCTTACGTAATACTAGAATGGCCCCTGACCCCTAATTTTATTCTAAACAGGACGCAACAATAAACTTTCGTATACTGCAAGAGGAGGAGCAAGCGGCTAAGCACATCTTGAACAACCAGTACGTAGGCGACCAGGCGGAGAGAGCAGTCACCAGCATACGGAACTGCCCCATCAAGCGCATGACACTCTGCGTCACCAGCGAGGCGGAGATGGACAAGTGCATTAAGATGAGGGTATGTTGTTAATTTACAATTACATTTGAAATTTGCCATGAGATTTTCGGTGAAGGAAAAACATCATCAGGAAAATTCAATGGTGTGTGTTAAGTTCCCAAGCGGGCGCGCGTCGGAACTATAGCCCAAATCCTCCCATACACGGAGGCCTATGCCATGAGGCACGCCGAATTACGCAACAATTTAATAAACAACAACGACAACATGTACTTACTGAAATTGTAGCGAATTTGGAATAAAAGACTATATTATTATTATTATTAATATTGTTTATTTAACCTGCCATGTTATATACAACGTGTTACACCACTCACTTTAGAAATCAGACGCCCAATTTCTGAACTAGTCTGTTTTTGAAGTGGGTTCTTATGGGAGGGTAAACCGCTTCGTAACGTAACGCGTTACGGCGCCAGTCTGTCTGGCTTCCATTTCTCTGACGCATACGGCGCACGGCGGTAGGCAGGCTCTTCCTTTCTCACTCTAATCCACAGCGCTAGTCGTATTTCGGACAGACGCTTCCCCCTCTCTCTACTCAGTGTTTAGTGTGCGATAGACATACTGTTAGTAACTTAGATTAGTTTAAGTTATCGTTTCTGTCGGACGTCCCGAGACGTATACGTTTTTTTTTATCTGTGTACCAATTTTTCAATCCCATTCTCATCGTGGCTTAGTAATATATTAACAAACACAAAGAGGATCAGATTTAAATCAACTCAGATAATCAAAGCATGGAACTCTGCACGTGAGTTAACTCGTATTAGTGCTGCAACGGTTTATGAGCGCTCGGCAAAAGTGGTGGGGGTGTATACTGTCCTTCAGGGACACGAGACGTGGGAACGGGGCGCGGGGGCGGGAAGCGACTGAACGAACCAATAAAATGCGCTAACTCCCCGCGTCGCGCCTCAGTCCCCCCGCCAAAGAGACCCTAAGAATGAATTCTGCTCATTCAAGGTCACCGATCATGAACCGTTGCGACATTTGTACTCGATGTCTGGTTTAAAACGACAGCACTGTTCCAGGTGGCTCTGAAAGCGGCGTTCCTCCAGCCGCTGCTGATCTGCTGGCGCGGGCACAGCACGCGGCACTGCGAGCGCTCCGTGGCGTCCGGCGCGGCCGACGCGGCGCTGCTCGACGCCGGCGACATGCTGCACGCCGCGCTCGCGCACAGGCTCGTGCCTTTCATGCAGGAGGTCAGTGCAACAGGCGGGACTGGCCTCACAGGCGAGACTAGCCTCACAGGCGAGACTAGCCTCACAGACGAGGCTAGCCTCACAGACGAGACTAGACTCGTGTCCTCGCGTTTATAAAGAACTAGCGTTTTCCCGCGACTTTTCAACAATTAGTATCCGAGAGTAAGTGTTATTCCTGGAATAAAAACTTTGGTTGAACCCAGCCTGAGAGTAGGTACAATAAAACAAAATTGAGGTAGTTGCTTGGACTGAATATTTTTGAAAATCATAATATTATTAATTATATTTTAATCATCATCTTTCTAGCGTTTTTCCCGACATTTGCCACGGCTCAGTGAGCATGGGGTCCTCTTTGACAACCTAATCCCAAGATTTGGCGTAGGCACTAGTTTTACAGAAGCGACTGCCGTCTGACCTTCCAACCCAGAAGGGTAACGAAGCCTTATTGGGATTGGTCCGGTTTCCTTGCGATGTTTTAATGGATTGGATGGATAAAAATGCACTTTTATTTAACATCAAACTTTTTCCATAACATCAGATATACTCTAGCGGCAACAACTGGTACTATGCCGTGGCTGTGGCGAAGGAACAAGACCCGGACACCGACCTGACGTACCTTCGCGGCAAGAACGCCTGCCATACCGGTATCGGGATGGCCGCCGGGTGGATATTCCCGCTGGCTTACCTTATATCTAATGGATGGATACGGTAAGCGGTCCTGTATTATCATTAAATCAACTGTTAGATGCAGGTTGATTCACAAGAGTTGACACGAATCGAATGAGTGAATGATTAATACCTATGTGTGTATAACAAAATGAAATGAAATGAAATTCTTTTTTCTTTCTTTTTTTTTAATGTTTTTTTTTTCTTTTTTTATGATTAATACAGGATGAGTTAGGGCCGTACAAGAACGTCACTCACACAGTGACAAGTAACATTACTTCGTTCCATTCTTTTTCACACACCAGCAGCTTCGCAGTTGTCTGCAGGTTTCCTCACGAAGTTTTCCTTCATCGAAAAGCTCATGGTAAATTTCAAATGAGTTATCGCACATAAATTCCGAAAAATTCAAGAGGTGCGAAAGCCCGGGGTTCGAACCCACGACCTTCTGTTTGAGAGGCCACAGGTCAAACCACTAGGCTACCACGGCTTTATTTTTATTGGTATAAATCGTAGTTCGTACGGTTGCGACGGCGCTCATGCCGCGTCGCAATACTTTGCGAAGTCTTGCGCGCCGGGAGCGCTCAGCACGGAGTACGTGGACGCGGCCACCGTGCCCCACGACAACCTCTGCCATCTCTGCCACGGCGCTGCCTACAGGTAACACTGTCAGGCCATCACATTTTTCAGAATTGACAACATTTCATATTTCTGAGCCTATAATTTTAATGGTTCTCTGTATTCTGTTTGAAAAGATGAACATGCTGACAGTTTAATTTTTTCGCTAGGGTTTGTATTTAATTTATTAATTTTTGCTTATTCTAAAAGGGCGTAACTCCGATACTATCACAGAATAGACACTTATCCTTTTGTCTTTTCTGTATAGAAAAAAATCTGACGTCAATTTCAAATTGTCAATGTCAGGCCTTATTCTCCGATATTCGATTTTCGAGGTTCGCTTCGTGCTGTTCCGCTCATACTAATATAGTCATTAACTTGAGAGTGAGAGAGAAGGTATGCAACGAACTTCAAAAATAGAATTTCAGAGTTGCCCCCCTTGTACTTTGAAGTTGTCATATACAAAATTATGGTCGCTTATTTTTTCTCGTGAAAAAGGCAAAGGTGTTTCACCTATCCTGTGGTAGTTTTGGTAAAATTAGGACATATTTTTAATTAATTTTTATTTTTTATAATAAGCGATATTAAAATTATATAAACATATTGCAGTGATCAGGAGGCAAAATGCTTTCGAACCATATATACATTTTCAGGTGTTATAAAAATGAAATGTTGTCAATTATATGTACGCCTCCCATTTGTTCCCAAGAAAAATCTTTATCATTTATGTCAATACATACATACAGTCACGCCTCTTCCATAGGGGTAGGCAGAGACTACTTTGTTCCACTTGCTACGATCCTGACATACCTCTTTCGCTTCATCCACATTCATCAATCTCATACAAGCTCGTCGGTCCCGGGTACTCCCGACCTGCCCTCTTTCCAAAATGTCCCCTATTTGGTCACGGAACGTCCGTCTAGGCCTTCCCCTCCCAACGCAACCATTCACACTCCCCATACATATCTGTTTAGGTAGTGTTCGGTGCAATGCACCTTACACGTGGAAACTCGAGTCAGCATTATATCGTCGCACCTATCGGCGATATAGAGCAATACTTACTTTAGTGCACTTTTCGGAACCGCCGCGACCGGGTGCATTCGATACAAACATTCTTATATTAACTTTCAACATTCATTCTACATTTTATTACTAACATAGTTTAAGAGTGATTTTTATAGAGTAAAACAATAAACATTGAACAGATTCCGGACTTTAACATTCCACACTGCAACCCCACCCTACATATTGGTCCTTCGAACAAGGGACTTCGCGCGTTGTCCTACTTTTCGGTTAACGGGTGAAGTGTACGAACTAGTGAACATTTGAGTGGGAGGATTGCAGTGACCACAACAGAGGTACCAGCGTTAACATTTGGAAGGTCCACGACAAGTAAAGCAGAACACACAAGTAAGATCTTTCCAATTTTACTAACACAACATTTAACATGGCAACAGTAGAACGGCAGGAGGAGATACGACGCAACATTGAGGCGCTTCTTACTAACTTTAGGAAGGACGGCGCAGAAAGGAAGACGAAAACTGAGTACTTTATAAAACGCTCTGAAAAATTAACTAGTTTATGGGGAGAATTTCAATTTAATCATCAGCAACTTTGTAGAGGGGACAATCCATCTCATTCGTATTTTACCTCGGATATCTTCGAGAAGACCAAAGAAACATACTTGATATTAAATGACGCATTAAACGAAGGTTATCAGATCTTGACTGCGGAGAAAATAACAGCAGGAGCACCTGCTCCAACACCAAAGGTGACAGATGTGTTAACCAGCGATGAGGATGAACAGATCCCTAAACAACTATCTCCGAAGAAAGAAGAAAGGGGAACATCGAGCAAATATGATGACATGTTGCGGAAACAGTTTGCCAATATTAAGGCTTTTGTACGAACAGTCAACGCCATTAACATAGATGCCTTGACGGAGAAATGGGAATTAGAAGACGCTCTAAAAACATTACAGTCTCGTTGGACAGTGATAGATTCAATGCACTGGGATATTGAGAGTGAAGACAGTCAGCTAAACTTATCTTATGAGAAAACATTCAACGAACATGAAAAAACATTTAACACCATGAAAACAGCAATCAACAAAAAGATGTGGTCAGTGGTACACAAAGAGAAAACCACTCCCATGCTAGATATTCCTACATTTCATGGGAACTACAACAACTGGGTTTCTTTCAAGGATTTGTTCGGAGAAGCCATACATAACAACAACGCAATTTCAAACGCCCAGAAGATGCAATTCTTGAAGTCAAAGGTGAAAGGTGAAGCCGAAAGACTTATCCAACATCTACATATAAGTTCAGAGAATTACATAGTTTGCTGGGAAATTTTAAACAATCGGTATAACAACAAAAAATTGATTTTCACCTCGCACATGAATATCATCTTTGCACTACCTAATATGCATCAACAATCTGTGGCTCAGATTAAAAAAATGCATGACACGACAACCGAATGCCTACACGCTATAAAGAATCTAGGTGTAGACATCAGCACATGGGACCCAATAATAGTGCATGTCCTATCGCAAAAACTGGATTCAGAGACACACATGGACACATGGACTACATCGAGTCACTGAAGAGTCCCAGGGAACTGCCAGTTTTACAGGAATTCCTAGATTTTATGGAAGGGAAGTTTACAAGTCTCGAGTCATCCCGTCGCAAACTAGAACCGACATTCCAAAAAACATATTCTCAACAACCATCAGCAACCAACATTCGAAAATCATTTCAAACGTACAACAATCATTCATACTCAAGTAATAATTATCAGAACAATAATGGGGTCAACAAAGAGCAAAGAAACCCGACGATTGCGAAAGCATTGCACGTGTCAAGTTTCACATGTCCGTTGTGTAAAAATACACACGGAATTTATAATTGTCGTCAATTCTTGCAAATGCCGAGCGAAAAACGATACAATTTGGTCAAGAAACTTGCATTGTGTGTAAATTGCTTATTTAGCCATAACGGCAATGCATGCAGCTCAACAAAAACTTGTCACAAATGTGCAAAGCAACATAATACGCTACTACATGAAGCTTGTGTTAACATTAATGCGAATGCATCGATTCCTGCCTCATCAGCAACTACAACATCGAGAAAAACATATGACCATGTGTCGAACATTTCGCAAGCTTCCTTAGAGAACTATTCAGAGATACTATTGGCAACAGCTCTATTAAAGGTACAAGCAGCAGATGGTACCTACCATGTTCTGAGAGCGCTTGTCGACCAGGGCTCTCAAGTTTCCCTCATAACAGAGAAAGCCGCACAAACAATTAACTTGAAGAGAAAGAACTGTAGAGGCGTCGTATATGGAGTAGGGCAAAGGGAAAACAATTGTAAAGGGAAACTCAACATATTATGTGAGTCAATGTACAATGATTTCACATTTAACGCCGAAGTTATTATCATGAACGACTTAGTAAAATCACTACCAAACAAAACATTTGCCAAACCGTCTTGGTCGGTAATTAAAAACATTAACCTAGCGGACCCAGAGTTCTATATCAGTCGCCCGATAGACTTACTACTTGGGGCAGACATATACACCAAAATCCTCCTGGGTGGAATAAGGAAAGAAGATGATGCGTCCCAACCCATGGCACAACAAACCCATCTTGGATGGTTACTATGCGGAAACGCACAAACATTTCAGTGCAACGTAATCATCAACAACATTCAAGATATTGAACAGTTTTGGGAGATGGAAGATATTGCCGAAGACGGAGATTTATCTCAAGATGACATGGAATGCATTAAACATTATCAAGATAACACAGTAAGAGACGTGGATGGGAGGTATACAGTGCGCATTCCTATGAAACCAAACTTCACAGAAAACCTAGGTGCCTCCAAGCTGAAAGCCATAGCTCAGTTCCGAAACATGGAGAAAAAACTTGAGAGGCAAAAGAATCTGGCTGAAGCTTACAAAACGTTCATGAAAGAGTACAGCGATCTTCAACACATGAAGCCGTCGAACAACAATTCAGAACCCGAATGTTACTTACCACACCACGGAGTCGAAAGAGTGGAGTCAACAACAACGAAATACAGAGTCGTGTACAATGCATCCGCTAAAACATCTACCGGATACTCTCTAAATGATCTAATGTACACTGGGCCGAATCTACAACGCGACTTACAAACATTGTTACTTAAATGGAGGCAATACCAGTTTGCTTTCACCGCAGACATCGAGAAGATGTACAGGCAGATCTTAGTGAACGAAGTCGACCAACATTTACAAAAAATCATTTGGAGAGAGAGCCCAGAGCAGCCTTTACAAACATATCAACTAACAACAGTAACATACGGCACGAAAGCTGCACCATTCTTGGCTATGATGACGCTGAGAAAACTAGCCGAAGACGAACGTGGAAGGTTCCCGGAAGCGTCTAAAGTACTCGAGGAATGTTTCTACATGGATGACCTGGTCCACGGAGCTCACTCAGTAGAACAAGGTAAACAGTTGATTGGAGACCTCAATGAGCTCTTAACATCAGGAGGATTCAATTTGCGAAAATGGTCCTCCAACAGTGAAGAAATGCTTGAAAACATAAACATCACGCCAGAAAAAGAAAACATTATATTTAACTTTAAAACAGAAAATCTATCAAAAACACTTGGTTTATGCTGGAATCCAACCGATGACACATTTACTTTTAAACACACGTCCGCAAAACAATCAACAAAGCCTACAAAAAGACTACTTCTCTCCGAAATCTCCAAACTTTTTGACCCGTTAGGCTGGCTTGCTCCATTAACTACAAAACTAAAAATACTATTCCAAAAAGTATGGAAAGAAAACACGAAATGGGACGAGCAAGTATCAGACAGCGTTCATGACGAGTGGTCTAAAATACAAGCGGATATCGAACAAATTAAAGAGTACAAAATACCAAGGTGGATATTAAGTAACGAGAATGACGTCATTGAGTTACACGGATTTTGTGACGCATCTCTCGATGCCTATGCTTGTGTTATCTACGCACGAATAAAAAACAAACCAAAGGTCGTATTAGTCGCTGCAAAGACTAAACTTGTACCACACAAGAAAAAGTTAACAATCCCTAGGCTCGAAGTTAGCGGAGCGCATCTACTATCAAAACTGATGAAAAAGGTTAAAGATTCACTACAACAATATAAAACAATGACGTATGGATGGACAGACTCGAAAATCGTGCTTGCATGGCTCCAAGGTCAGCCAAGCCGCTGGAAGCCGTTCGTCGCTAACCGAGTGCAACAAATAAAGGAAATAATGCCTGAAGGACAGTGGTACTACGTGAAAACATCAGAAAACCCCGCAGACGCGGCGAGCAGAGGTCTCACAGCGTCACAGCTTACAGAACACTCATTATGGTGGGCAGGACCATCCTGGTTACCAACATTAAACCTAGAACAAGAGAGCTTAACAAAACCAACATTTAACACGATGGAAGAAAAGAAAAATTCTTACATCACGAATGCAGTACAAAATATCGAACCAAATCATAACATTATAAACATATTATTGGAAAAATACAGTTCGATTGCGCAAGTAATAAAAGTACTCGCATGGATTTTGAGGGCACTGACACCGTCAAGAAATATGCTACCTAAGTATCTCACCTTACCAGAGCTCGAGAAAGCTAAATTAACAATAATAAAATACGTGCAAAACAATGAGTTTTCCGCTGACATGGAATTCTTGCGTAAACATAGAACGGTCGAAACGAGAAGCAAACTTTTAGCTTTAAAACCGTTTATTGACGAAAACAATATCTTGAGAGTAGGAGGTCGACTAAGAGAAGCCAACATTCCATACGAGACGAAGCACCCAAAAATCATACCTAAAGATTCACGTCTCACGACCCTACTCATCGAACAAGCTCATACACAAACATTTCACAGCGGCGCCCGCCACACAACAAACAAGTTGAGAGAAGAATTTTGGATACTAGGCGGAAATAACAGAGTGAAGAAGCAGGTAGGGAATTGCGTGACGTGTAAAAAGATTGACGGAAAGAAGCAACACCAACTGATGGGAGACCTACCTGCTGCCAGAGTTAATGAAGCTAGTCCATTCTTTCACACAGGAGTGGACTATACTGGTTTTATTGATGTCAACGGCAGAACAAGATGGCATTTAATACAAAAATTCCCAGCGGGAAAATGGGCACTCGGCAGAGTTATCGATGTTCATCCCGGACAAGACGGACATGTGCGAGTCGTGATGCTTAAAACTAAAAATGGCATAATGAAGAGGACTGTCGTTAAACTATCCATCTTACCCTTAGAAAAACAGAAACAAGACACGGAAAAACAGCAAACTGAAAACACAAGTAAACAAAATAAAACAAACAAGGTTACTAAGAGAGGATGCCTAGCCACATTCGGCATGCTGATAATTTATTTCCTAACATTTATAACAACAGGACATTGCACAACGATTACACCCATTCAAAATGGACAAGGATTGTACTTTGACAAGTTGGGAGCGATGCAACTTATAAGAGATGAATGGAAGCTCATTGCCTACTATGACATGAATCCTTTCTGGGAAGGCACTAACGCATTGGATAAATACAATTATCAACTCGAAAACATATGCAAACAGGTATCTACTCTGACTCATTGCGACGTCATTTTACTCCAATTAAGTCACACTTACGATGAACTACAACACTATAACCGAGTCCTGTTGAGTAATCAAATGAAACAAAAGTCGCGCGTGCGACGCGGCTTGATTAACGGTGTCGGATATCTGGCAAATGCTCTGTTCGGAGTATTAGATGATAACTTCGCAGAACAGTATCAAAAGGATATAAATCTTATACGAGAGAATGAGAAACATTTAGGAGCTTTATGGAAAAATCTTTTTACCGCAAATAAAGATATTATTATTATTATTATTATTATTATTATCAAACATCGATCGTCGAGGCCGAATACAACATGTTAAAAAGAACTGAAGAATCATTCCAAAAGCAACACAAAATAATACATCAACATTTAATGAACTTAGAAAAAGGCATGACTGTAATGCAAAGGGAACTGTCCAACGCCGAAAGTATGGCCCAATTTACAATTGTAGCCATGGCCGCAAACAACTTACTAAGCCATTTAAGAACAATTCAAGACACCTTGCTAGAAACAATAACGAACATTTACAACGGGAAGATGAACCTGCACATCATTGACCCCCAACAACTCCAACGTGAACTCAACATTATATCAGGACAGCTAGTCACTGACGTAACTCTTCCCATTGAAAACATACAAACAGAATTACAAAATATCTACCATTTATTGAAAATAACAGCACGCATTACTGAACAATACATGATATTGGAGATCCGCATTCCTCTCATAAGCCGAGACAGATATGACCTATACAACGTCATCCCCATACCTTATACAGCTGAGAAAAATATGATATCGATCGTCCCGATAGAAACACACGTCGCAATAAACTTACAAAAAGACGCATATCTACCAATATCTGAAAGAGACTTGGAATACTGCATGCTGCGTGATACCATTACGTTCATGTGCTACCTGAAAACACCAATTTACAAAATGTACAACGATAAGGATCTCTGTCTCAAGGATACAAATCAAGACCAGCAATGCAAAACAAACAAAGCCGCATGTCAAAACAGATGGATAAATTTATCAACAACGAATCAGTATTTATACTTTTGTTGCCAGGAGTGTCAATTTCGAACATTATGCAAAAAACAAGTAACATCAAAAACACTAACCCAAGCAAACATATTAAACATAGAGGAAAACTGTGTAGTGAAAACAGACAACTTCACTATACACACCCACAAGACTATGGAGAGTAAAGTAAGCCTATCATTCGATATTCTGACCCCTCGAGTAGACCCCATAAATCATATTATCAACATTACATTTCAAAATAACCTAAACAACTTGGAAACTAAGATTGACAACAAGGAAATGACAAGACTAGGGGAAGAAATTGAATCTATGAAGAAAGAAGAGCCCCTGCTTGATAACTATACTGTACACGATGTGCATCATTATACCGCTATTTATAGCCTGTGGGCTATATTCATAATCGTTGTATTAGTTTTCCTGTGCCGAAGAAGACGGTACCAATGGTGGCTTAAGAGTGGTCCAATAACATCAACGAACACAGGAGTAGAAGCAGCAGTTCCAGCGACGGCAGCCGCCGCGGGGCCGAGCCGCCGGGTGGACACGCCGCCGCCCGCCCCGCACCGCAGCGACAGTGATAAGTGCTTCAGTGCTAGTGCGCGAGTGAAAGAGCACGAGCCGTGTGTAATCAAACCAAACGAACCTAATTCGATGGACAGGGGAAGCTCCCCAATTTTCAAAGCATTATCAGTTCAATAATTAATATTATATTTTCGACATCAGTGCCTGCAACACATTAGAAAACATTGTTGAATCATCTTGTATAATATTTTTAGCTTTTCATCTCATCTCATCGTTTGCCCCCGGCAAGATGTTCGGTGCAATGCACCTTACACGTGGAAACTCGAGTCAGCATTATATCGTCGCACCTATCGGCGATATAGAGCAATACTTACTTTAGTGCACTTTTCGGAACCGCCGCGACCGGGTGCATTCGATACAAACATTCTTATATTAACTTTCAACATTCATTCTACATTTTATTACTAACATAGTTTAAGAGTGATTTTTATAGAGTAACCCCCTTATTCATAAACGCACTATAGGCCTCTGTTAACTTAGTAATCGTTTGTCCTTATCTGTCACTTTGACATTTACCTTTCACAGATAAGGACAAACGATTACTAACTTAGCAGAGGCCTATAGTGCGTTTATGAATAAGGGGGTAAAACAATAAACATTGAACAGATTCCGGACTTTAACATTCCACACTGCAACCCCACCCTACAGGTAGTCTACTTGCATCCATCCGCTCTACGTGACCAAACCAACTAAGCATACTTTTTTTCTATCCTAGTCACTATAAATTTCTTTCACACCAGGGCCCTATTTTATAAAGCTACACGTTACAATTTACAAGCGGAAGTCTCTTTCTGACCCTATGTGTTAGATAGAGACTTCCGCTTGTAAATTGTAGCTTTATAAAATAGGGCTCAGCACGATCCCTTATCATTGACATTATTCCTTATTCTATCTTAGATTTATTCTATTCCCCTAGATTAAAGATCTTTCAGGGATACACCTTCCATACTTCTTAACAATCTCATTTCTAACTGCATTTATTCTACCTTTATTTTTACGTCAATAGGCGCAAAAAACGTCTTTGAACGGCTATAATCAACTAGCCCCCGTCTACCGTGCATAGTGTCATGTTATCATTGAATCATCCGTCCAAAAATAGCAACCATTTGCAAGGACCGAAAAACCCCTTCATTTGCTTAAGCCTTTTCATAGGGTAACCCTATTAAACTGTTACCCTGTGATATGGTAAGCTTATCGTTGCGCTAAGCCTCTCATTACGGAAAACGGTTTGAATAAGGTTAACCGTTGGTTACCCGTTTTCTATTATGGTTATAACAGTTTTCTAATACAGTAAACTTATACGGTAACCGGGTTTTTAGTTTTGGTAATAGCTTATGGAATTAAGAGGGTGCATCCGTGCTGAGCTCGCAACGTCGCATTTTTGGTGATTTTTTGCGATTATTTCACAGAAATTGAATGAAAGTATCAAATATCCGTCTGTAGTGCACTTCGTTTTTAGTGTATTAATGTATCTAATGCAATAATTGACCGTGATTGACTATTATTTTCTTATTAAACGAGATATAGTATTTTATCCCTTTAATACGAAAATAAAAGTCCATCACCATTAATCATTGCATTGGACACATTATAACACTAAAAACGAAGTGCACTACAAACGGATATATGATACTTTCATTCAATTTCTGTGAAATAATCGCAAAAAATCACCAAAAATGCGACGTTGCGAGCTCAGCACGGATGCACCCTCTTAACTATGTTATTACGGTCAGACTTCGGGTAACCCGATGATATGCTTACCAAATTGACAGGGTTTGTGAAAACAATTCTATGAAATACCCTATCCGATACCCCTTCAATGCTAACCGGTTCCGGTCCTTGACCGTTTGTTGAGCAGGCGATGCCGGCGCGACGCGAGCGAAGACTACTACGGTCACATCGGAGCCGTCCGGTGCATGGTGGAGGGGGGCGGGGACGTGGCGTTCGTGCGGCACACGGCGCCCGCGGAGGTGTCCGGCGGCCGCCGCCGCGAGTGGTGGGCGCGCGACCTGCTGCCGGACGACCTGCAGCTGCTGTGTCCCGACGGTCAGTCGCGCCATGCTCTAAGTTATGCCCCTGTTCTAGACCAGTAGCTAATAGAGAATTACAGTTTTACAGCCTTATTCATAAAAAATCCTTAATTGAGGTTTGATCAGTCGATTAGTTAACAGACTGATTAAGCTTATTTGACAATTGTTAAAAAGTATGATTCATAAACGCTTGCTAGCAGTCTGTTACCTAATGAGCTGCTGATGGATGGATTAGACGCGTTATGTTGTCACCTTGACAAATCATAGACCAAAAATGGCCTTTTAGTGAATTAAAAAAAATAAATTGACAGCAGTGGCAGCGAATTAGCGGGAAACCAGCGAATTAACACGACAGACTAGGCAGTGTGGATCTAGTTTCCTTTACCTTTCCCGGAGGGAATAAAAACTTAAAACAAAAAAAACTGTCTTGCGTATGGTTTTGCTCTTGCCAAAATCAGCTGTTCACATGCGTGGCAGCCATTTTGTGAGTTAGCAGAGATAAAGTAGGGTCTACGGTCCGCTAACTTTCGGAAGACTTAACAGACCCTTGATGGACTGATTAGCGCTAATTGACGTTTATGAATCATGTTTTTTTGCATCGGTCCTATAGCGAGCTTATAGCGAGCCTCTAACTTTTTATGAATAAGGCTGTTAGGCACTTGTCCCACCGCCGGCGGGTAGCGAGAAGCGAGTGTTTCCATTTCCACAAAATTTCCATACTAAAAAACGCTAAAATATAAATAAATAAATAAATAAATCTTTTATTTTATGTATTTTGAGTTTGTATTAAGTTTAGTAAGTCTATTCTACAGGCAAGTTTTGTAATTTTTGTAAAATTTGCAGTGCTCTTAGGTAGTGGGTTTGATCTTGTATTCTAGCAAATACATTTAATGCTTAAGTTTGAGTTTGTTTGAAGTTTAAATTCTTTTTAAATAATTATAAACCTCAACCCCTCGAATCGAATTGCCAATCGATCCCTAATACATAATTTTTACAAAATTCTTTTTTGTGCACACGTTTCAAATACGAGTTTTTGTAAGTGACGTAACCCAACTAGTACCAGCGTTACTTTTTCCCAGTTTTGCTTTCTCTGCTACCCATTTCCACGCACTCTATTCAAAACATTACAATTCTAACAAAACAAAGTCAACAAAACATCTTGCACGTCGTCAACACTTCAAAGCAACCCAATTAACGGAATTTAATTCGCGCACTCTGCACGTTAACGTAAAACAGACGCATGCTGAAGTGACTAAGGGAGTCAGCTCATCAAATCGCTTGGCAGGAGAACAAAGCAAAATATGCAAATGCGGTTGTTATGAACACAAAAACTGGAATAATATTCAATTTGCAGAAATCTATTCTAGATCTGCTCTAATGCTAGCTCCAAAGGCTAAATGATGAATAATCTGCATTGACTAATATTATGTTCCTTCTTACACACCTATAACTAACGCGTATTTTTTTCATTTACAATAGAAATAGTGGCGCGATAGCAGTGGTAACTCGCATTTATAAGATCAGTTTAATAGTTAGCGACACTTACCATTTCTTCTTGTAGAGCCATCTTCTATTCCCATAGGTCATAGCTATCATGTCCTTGGAGACATCTGAATGGAATAGAGCTCATTTTGAACCGCGCCCTTGGGTTTTTGAGCCTATAAGGTTTATCTTCTTCTAGGTTTCCTTGTGATCCGAATTTTACCCTGCATAAAGTACAGGTAATGGAGCTGTTCATATTTTTTTACCAGTAGACTAGACTATCCGATCATCAAAAGTGTTCCCTATTTACACAAAATCAACTGGTATCTTCAACCTTTTTTATTCTATGCTACTTATCATTTATTTCTTTTTCATTAATAAAAAATAAAAAAAAAGATCAATAAAAGTGTTCCCTATTTACACAAAATCAACTGGTCAATACGATACAATAACTCTTTATTGAACACCACATATAACAATCAAAACAGAGAAAAGGTATACGGAAGTAATAAGGTAACGATAGGCGGCCAAGTGCCTTAAGTGATTATGACAAGTTGTTGCAAGTTTTATATTGAAAAAGAATTTTATAGAAATGCAACAGATCATTCCCATTTTTGAATTGTATAATTCACGGATATAACTCACCGACTCGTCATTTTATTTTCTACTAAAATATTGACTTTTTGGAAAACTTATAAAACAAACCTGACCTAATCTAATGTGAGCCACGCCTAAAGGTTTTCGATTTTTAAAAAAGTTTATGGTTTATCAGATATTAAAGCTAGACTTCCGAGCGATCACAAATGTATCATTCTCATCATCTGCTAAAATACTTTTCAGAAAAGTATTTTAGCAGATGATGAGACCCCTTCAATAATCGGCACCTTTTTGGCTCGGTACAAAAAAAACATTAGTTCAAGTCTTTGAAACATCTGACCTCTAACTTTGTCACCCTCCTCCTGCAGGCACGCGAGCTAAAATGCACGAATACAAGCACTGCAACCTGGGCAAGGTGCCGGGCTCGGTGCTGGTCGGACGCGCCAACCACACCGAGCTGGACACCTACTCCAACCTGATGGTGTACGCGCAGCAGCTGTACGGAGCCACGGCCACCGATGAGTTCAGGTAGTTGTCGTTTTTTACCTATATTATGCGACGAAATATAGGATATAAAATCGCCAGACGAAAACGCGACCAGCCTACCACGCTAAATTAAGAGGGAGCATTCCTACTGAGCTGGCAACGTCGCATTTTTGGTGATTTTTTATGATTATTTCACAGAAATTGAATGAAAGTTTCAAATCTGTAGAGCACTTCTCGTTTTTAGTGTATTAATGTGTCCAACCAATGCAATGATTAATCGTGATGGACTTTTATTTTCGTATTAAAGAGATAAAATAATATATCTCGTTTAGTAAGAAAATAAAAGTTCATCACGATCAATTATTCCATTAGATTAGACACTTAATACACTAAAAACGAAGTGCACTACACGCATATTTGAAACTTACATTCAATTTCCGTGAAATAAACGCTCAGCTCAGTAGGGATAAACGCTCTTAACAACTACCATTCCTTTACAGCTTCAGCATGTTCTACTCAAAACCGCCGTACGCCGATCTCATATTCAGTGACGCGGCCGTCCAACTAAAGCCGTTGCCACACAAGCAGCGTTCGGCGGACCTGATAGCCGGCACAGCCTTACTCCGCGCCGCTAAAATAGTATCTTGTGATGCCCCCCAAGCCTCCTACTATGTGGCAGCCGACGCGGACTTCCTGTCGCACGCGTATAGGACTGGAGTGGTGGGACATTTGTTGGCTGTAACTTTGTTCTTTGTAATGATGTTGCGGTAAGAATTAAAAAATCACAAATTAAAAAGAGAATTAAAAAGGTTTAAGCTGGCATTCAATTATATTTATCTTGTATGTGCCCTAATGCGAATGCCTTTAAGAGCTACTCGATCTTGTTTGACAGCTAATGCAGCAGGAATAAACATTTGTATGATGAAATGGCGAAACAAGTGATGTTTCTGTGTCTTGTTTAAAATATTTGTTATTACTCTTAGAGCCTGTTTCACCACTCTCTGTAAAGTTCTGGTTATCTTAACTGTCGGTTGTCTATGATGTCGGCTCTGTCTGTTTCGTAGTATGAAGTAGAGAGGTAATCATAGATAACCGGCACTTTACAGAGAGTGGTGAGACAGGCCCTTAGTATAACGATTTTAATGTATTATATTACAGATTATACAGATAAGCTAAATAAGTTACATAGTACACTTCTGATTGTGACTGCAGCTAGGGTTTTTTTACATATACTTTTTACTATCGTAGTTAAATATTATGTGCATTCATAACCTTCTCTTTGGGCTGGCAATAATAAAAAAACTATCTAGCCTAGCTAGCTAGTCTTGAAAACTATGACTTCAGAGATATTTTTAGGCAATAAAAAACGTATTTTTAAGTGACTTAAAAATATTAAGTATAAGTGAAGATAATCATGTGAAAGTTATATTCATAGAATCTCATAATGATATTTATCATGTTAATTCCCAGATTCCGTCCAAATGAATCTTACTTATATAATTCTAGATTAAAATGCAGCTTTTTAAGTTTACTATGTTAGTAATATACAAAGTTTTTTTAGTAGTAAGGATAACAATGTCCATCCATGTAAAATGATTTATTTTTATGTGGCTTATATTATATAATACTTAATAGTGCCTATAGTGATCTATGAATAAGGTTTTGTTTTTTACAACAATTTTTTATACTGTATACATTTTCACTTCCTTTCTTTTTAATTTTTTATTCTACTTGCTTCTATTTTTATATATCTCAATAAATAAAAATAATACCATTAATTTTAGTTTTTTATTCATTTATCCATGTAATTTCTGGTTCCAAGCAGTAACATATAAGTCTGCTTATGTTTAAATGTTGTGTTACAACTTTCTCACTAATTTGTACTATTTTTATAACACTGAAAACCATTGGGCAGAGTTTCAAAGTTTTTCATAATGATTTTTAGGTCTGCCCTCTTACACACTTCACGTATAGCAATCTGTCTGCTTTTACCATTCCCATCAATTCTACTAGAGTGTTCCTTCCACTTTCCAAATAAACAGTTACACTTAGCTAATTCATCATTCACTGATGACACTAGGACACTACATTTAGAAGTCTGTTTCGCACACAGACTTAAAGCTTTAAATGCAAGGTATCGAAAGTGATTTATGCAGTACATAAACATGAATCCGTCAGGCTTATTTTTCTTCAAAGTTTCCAATATTGAATTGCATAGCTTCACAGCTACACGTTTCTTGTAAAGTGATAGGTAGTTTAACATTTCCTTTGGTTCACAAAGTATGGCCAATATAGTGCAAAATTTATTAGCAGACAGGCAAAGTGTTGTGAAAACATGCTTCCATATCAATTCTTCTGTGTTGTGATGCAAATTAAAAATGTGGCCGTTTACCGAGATGCCTGATTGACCAATACGGTTTTCAAGGAACTTGTAAAGATTGGCAATGGCACTGGAAAATGAAATTTTGTAGCACATGTGCCCAACAAACACATTGCTAGCTCTACTGACTTGCATTGTTGTTGTATCATAGCTATACCCGAGAAAGCATATTTCATTGCTTGATTTTATATGCGGATGGGCAAAATTCACTACAGTTTTCTCGTAATTTACATTTCTATAACTCGAGAGAGCTTCCAAAAATAATAGTGCATCTTCAATTGAGTTCGTCACATACAAGTAGTCGTCTACAACCCTTGTGAATAACTTCAGTGGAGACTTGGGTTCTGTGAGATGGTTTGAAAAATATATTTCATCCAAGTGTGTGTAGTAGAGCTCAGATAGTGCAGGCGAGTACTTATAGCCCTGAACTAAACCCTCTTTCCATTCATAGACAGTAGAACCAGCCCGGACAAGTAGTGGCCTACGGAGCTCAGTTACCATATCTTTATACTGCTGGGCAATTTTTTTCTTAAAATTCAAATTTTTCTCTTTCTTCTGGAAAACTAAATGTCTCTCACTTAATATCTTCATGAGCTTCTCCCTGTTAATAGATCCAAAAGCATTGCTCAAGTCAGTTTTCACAAAGTAAAGTTTTGGTTTGTTTTGTTTTGTCCATTCCTTATACAAATGATTGAATAGTGTTTCAACCCTTTCATGCTGTTTGCCTGTTAAAGTTTTGAGAAAGATTAGTCTTTCTTTCATTCTATACTTTTCTGCAGGAGTTTGTGTATTTTGTTTATATCTAACTATAGGCCGACAATCATTGTTTGCTTTTAAAATGAAATGTAATTTTGGAATTTCTTTCTTCATCTCTTTTAATTTCAATATTTCTTGCGGGCTGTGATTCCGTTTCATTCTTTTACCCAGGCAATAAGGATCACATTTCTTTAGATTCTTTATGTAAACCATTTTCGATATCTGCCTGTCGTAAAAGCCTTGCCAGTTATTTTTCCAGAAATAATGGAGTTTATTTTCATCAGCATCAAATTTACAAGTTGTTACATAAAAATTCAAACAGAGTATTGGTGATAAAATGTACTTTAATATCCAGTGCAATATATTGAGGAGAATCGATTTTACTTTGTCATTTGGTAAAGAATTCCAAGGGCTTACAGTCATATCCCAATTTTGTACCAACTTAGAAAGTACGATATTTTGTCGCCTCATACTGGAAACCACAGTTTTTAAAAGCTTCCTAAAGATCCTCGCATTGTGATTATTCCCAAGCAAATTATTGGGTAAAATTTGATTTAAAGCATTTGAACAACAGTTAAAAATGTCTGCTTTGCTGACTGGGGTCAAGGACTTGGTTTTATTTATTTCAGAAAAGTAATTTCTAAAGTCCGCTTTGCAATTCTTGTAAAGACTTTTCTTTAAATTGATTAGAATATCAATCAATTCAGCCGATGATTCTCTTACCAGCGATTCGTCTTGAAGCACTTGTTGAGCGAAAGTTGAGTCCTCAGTTTTCAATACTTTTAATTTCACACAATTGCCGAAATATCTAACATTCTGTTTATTTACAAAGTATTGTGATATACAGATCGGTTCACCAGTATTCATATTAGGTGTTCTAAAGCTTATTTACTATTATTTCTGTGAATTAGTAAACTTTCATACTCTTCCATTAATGAATTTAAATCTTGCGGTGACTTGTTGCGACTTGCGTGTGTGTTGGTTGCGTCTTTTTTTTGTTACATTTTTAAGGTTTTCTTTACGTTCCGTTTCGCCCTCAGAATAGAAAACAAGCAACTTATTATGTTTTTAATATCACTGTCGTGCTTTTCAATTTAATTTTTAATATTTTGTAGGTATTCCTGAGAGGTATTAACATTATTATTATTATTATTTTTTATTATAACTAACTAAAAAATTAACTGCAAAAAACCTCTAAAAATCTTCTAACTTTTGGAATGAAGATTTGAATAACCAAATGAAGTATTGGCTTAAAAGACTTGCATCCAGGCCATGAACTTAAAAAAAAAAACTAATTTGACGTTTGTTATCATTATCACTTTTGTTCTTCTTTTGTTATTGTTATCATTTTGATAAACTTAAATTAATATCAAACAGCCTCACTTATCTTGTTAAACCATAAAATTATTTTCTTATGTAACATTTACAAGTTTAACAGTTACAGTTCTTCATGTCAATAAAGAGCAATTCAATTTGAAATTAAAATGGCTAAAGCAGTGATATGCGATTTGCTACAAATATTTAAAAGCGGTGTGTCGGCAGTGCTACCAGAGAACCTAATTAGAAACTCCGTTAGGTACAGCTCAGCGAACCAACAGCTCGTCATTTTGAATGATACTTATAACCTGCAGCACAAGAATGTGTATGTGGTTGGAACAGGAAAGGCAGTCCAAAACATGGCAGTGGAGATGGAGAAAATAATGGGGCCTAAGATCAAACAAGGGATTATTAGTATACCGGTTGGAAGCTTGAATCAGAAACTCTCAGATAAACTAGCCTACTATGAAGGAGCCTTGAACAATTTACCAGATTCCAATGCTGAAAACACTGCAAAGAAAGTCAAACATCTTGTCACAACATTGGGTGAAAATGACATCCTTTTAGTTCTAATATCGGGAGGGGGGTCAGCTTTATTACCATTGTCAAAAGAACCTATAACTTTAGAAGAGAAAACAGCCTTAATTAAGAAACTTGCTTATGCAGGGGCAGACATAACGGAACTTAATTGTGTTAGAAAAAGAATATCAGATTTAAAAGGTGGCCAGTTGGCAATTAAGGCACAGCCAGCACAAGTTCTGTCCCTGGTGCTGTCTGATATTGTTGGGGATCCTTTGGATTTGATAGCAAGTGGCCCTACCACAGAAAATAGAGATAATGCAGCTATGGCCTTAAATATATTAAAGAAATATAACTTATCCAATGACCTTCCAATGTCATTAAAATCTGTCTTATCGGAAACAACACAGTTGAAGTTTCCTCAAGAGAATGTTAAGAATTATTTGATAGGGACAAATAGGTTGAGCATAACCACTGCTCTAGATGAAGCAAAACGTTTGAAATATATCTCTCTTCCTTTGTCTCACACTGTTACTGGCAATGTTAAACATATTGCACAATCTTATGCCAAATTAGCAAAGACGGTCTGTGATTTTATTGAAGGGAAACTTGATTCAAACAAGGTAAAATCACAAATAGATTCTTACAATATTCCTGGAGTAAACTCAGAGTTTATTGAAAAATTATCTAGTGGTATAAATGGAAACATTTGTCTTATTCTTGGAGGAGAGATCACTGTGGAAGTTAAGGGCAATGGTAAAGGTGGTAGAAACCAGCAACTTGCTCTGGAGTTTTCTAAATATCTACATGATATCAAAGATGACCTAAAATACTTTGAAGTTTATCTTCTAAGTGCTGGCTCAGATGGGATAGATGGACCGACTGATGCTGCTGGTGCTATTGGTTATTTAGATTTAATTTCCGATGCAGTAAAAGATAATCTAAATATAGATAAATACCTGGATGATAATGATTCTTACAACTTTTATAAAGTATTTAAAGGTGGCAATCTTCATGTTATTACAGGGCATACTAACACTAATGTGATGGATATACACATAATGATGATAAAAAGAAGCAACTAAACTGAGTTATTGTTTATTGATCTTCAAATTTTCATTAATCATGATGATGTCTTTAAGAAAGATAACAATTTGTTATCAGTTTTTGCCTTTTTTTCGATTTGTGCATTCTTAGCCTCTTTTAGTTTAGCAGATGTTAACACTGCCTGCTGGCATAGACCAGCAAACTTGTCCTTTTTTCTTTTATTATTCTTTATGACTTTTGTCGCTTTAGCATTCTCCAGTGCATTATTTTTATTACTCAGTGAATACACTTCTCTTGCATTGCAGTAAATACTGGTTTCTGTTTTCCTCTCAGCTAGTGTTTTTACTTTTGTTTTTACTGGATTTGGTTTGTCTATTAGTATGTTTGTAAGTTTTTCTTTTTTTGTCTTGGGAAGTGCTTCTTTTCTTGGTTTTATTAACGGGGTCACTGTACTGTGCTTACAGAATGAACAAATTCTCTCCTGAAATTTTAAAATAATTAAGTTCCTTACTTACAAATTATTTTACAAAAAAATATACTTAATATAGCCTTAATATTATATTTAAAACTTACTAATTCATTACTATTAAGTAGTGATTTAGGATCAGGAGTTTTCTTTGTAGGTTTTCGTGACTTTATTCTTTTTCTCTGCCTCTTACTGAGTTTAATGGGTTTTATCTGTAAACCAAAAATTTTAACTTCATAATTTGTTTTTACATATTTGTTAATGGCAAAAGAAATTATTTATTATTTACTTTAGTTTCAGTGTGTTTTCTCCACTCAATGCCGCAATGGGGGCACCTTATGTTGGATGAGAAATGCTTGTCTGGTAGCCCATATCCTTTTGTTATCTGCATACATCGCGTTCTGAAAATATACAACAGTACATTGTGTATTAAGGAATTACGATCGAGACTCTAATATAAGCCCGAAGTCGAAGATAAGGCTTTCCGAGTCGATAGTTGTACAATGTTTTTCATCACATTTGCGAGTATTTCAATAAAATAATAGTAATAGGGCAAAAAAACCCGGCACGCGCCTGACACGCGGCGTTTGGTTTACTTACCGCCCTAGAGTTTCATGGTAAGAAAAAAGTCGAGGGTTTTCAAAGAGATTAAACATAGTATTGTAATAGAGCGGACATTGACAACTAAATCATAATCCAAGACTTCGCGGTACTAAGTCATTTAGTATGGTGCCAAACGCCCGCACTGACGGATCGTGTTCGCTCTGCTAAATAAATCGTTTTCTCGTAAAAAATGCCGGGTTGTGCTTTGCAGTATTGCAAATCCCGATACGGGAAAAATACTGGGCGAGATTTCAGTTTATTTTCATAAGTATTTGGTGTTTTTTATCCGATATTATCCGAAAACAAAATAATTTCCATAGATGTTTCTGGAACATTGCCCGTTTTCAAATAAGCGCCCTCTGTTGTTCAGTAGCACACATTAGTTTTAGTGTAATGTTACCCGATGATAGAAGTTTTCCTGATATATCCGGAATTTCAGCCCTCAGTCGTCAGGGAAACAGTAACATTCTAAATTGTCCAGACTTTTTCATATAGATAAAGAACTCAGGCCATCGCCATCGTGTGCTCCCACCATTATAGAAATTGACACAAATTATCAGGAAATTTACTGAAAAGTCAGTGCTTTTGTCAGAAATATTCATGTTCAGGTCTGGTAACCCCGATAGAGCTGTGATGAATTTATCGATATTTAATGAGATACTATGAACTAATTTAATTATTTAATCTCATTAATATCATTGAAACATAAGTATGGAACAATGTTTTTTGTTTAAGTATGTTACTGATATTCTAAGTTTCCGCCTATCAATAAGGAAACATGAGAGAAGTGGATAAAATTTGTACAACTGGAAAATTGAGGTCAAAGTTGGCTTCCGACCGCTGCGTCAAAACTGTGTTCGCACCAATTTAAAACTGAAAACGTGTACTACAGAAAGAGTGGTCGAGCAATTTTAAAACAATTATCTTGTCCCTGTACTACAAAAAAATCTACTAATAAGGGTCAATGGCCTTGACTAAGCCCAATATATTATTGCAAAATCCTCAAAAAATTCTTTCTTATACTACCGAAATATTTAATTTCCTCCCATATTAATGCAAAACTAAAATAAATTATTATTAAAGCTATTACATAAAATTAAAACAAAATTACTTATTATCTGTCTTTGTAATAAATCATTTTCACTGTAACAAAAATAAATAAATAACTAATACTAACTTAAAAATAACATAGATAATAAATTAATTGTCACTTGATTGCATCTATTCCATGAAATAATTCTTGATTTTAAGTTTTAACCTTCATCGATAATTTTATCGATACCTTGATATTGCAATGCCAGCACCCCTATTTTCCTTTCTGTGGTTTCCGACGCGAGCGCCGCGCCGGGCAGTAGCTGAACTGCGTTCTAATTGTTTTAGAACGTATTTATGCTTTTCCGCGGTAGATGGCGATACTGGCACTTGGGATTAAATGTCTTGTATGGGCGAAGTCGCAATGTCCGCTCTATTACAATACTATGTTTAATCTCTTTGAGGGTTTTATATAGGGCGTTGCGGCCAAGTTAACCTGTATGTTTTGATACTGTTTACGTGCAAGTGTGATGAAAAATATTTTGTGATATCAGATTTAAAGTTCACACCAAAAGTAACATCATTTTACTTACAAATAGTAGCTTCTCAGAATTGTATGTGCTTGATTTGTGTCAGGTCGTAATAGAGTGGAGGCTGCTTTATAAAGAAAACCAATATTGGTGTCTGACATTATTTGTAAATAATTTACAAATTACAGGTAGATTATAGGTTCACAAACAGAAAACAATTTCTCTTTTTCGTTTATAACCTCAAAGAAAGTGAGTTGGCATTGACGGCAGTGTTGCCACAACTGAGTTCCCAAAAGGTACATATATAGCGCTGAAAAGGTACATTTTGGGATAAAAAGGTACACAAGCATTTTTTTTACTCAACTCTTAACACGGCTTTTATCGCTCTCAGTTTTGCCACAACTGTTTGGTGGCGGTTTATAAAATGTTACACATAGTTTTGGATGAGACCAAAAGGTACGTAAACTGGACCCCATTACACATAACACATTGGAGGCTAAAAAGGTACGTCAAATGTGTAAAATGTACGCTAACGGCAACACTGATTGACGGAGTTGACTGACAGTCGCAACAGTCAGTGACACTGTTTGTTTTAATTTGTCTGAACGCATCGTTTACTATGATAATTTTAGGCTTGTGATATACATATACGGAATTTTTATACTGTTTCCGTACGGAACGACGTCAATTCGTAGCCCTGTCCCGTTCCATTATATAGCGATGTCTCGTTCGCTGACGTCATTCCGTACGGGAACCATATAAAAATTCTGTATGTATGTCACAGGCCTTATAAGAAATTTAAGAACAAATATGTATAATTGAACGCATCTTTAAATTTTAAATAGCCATTTGAGTAGCTGTTATAGTCGACGTTGCGTAACAGAAATTCAGTGTTTTCGTAATTTTTATTAGTATCTCAAACACAATGCAAGTTTTCCCGCGAAAAATCCGTAACTGTCAAACTGTCATCCTCGCGCCAAGCAAGCTTTATTGTATCATAATATCTTTGTTTTAATGTTTATTGCGCGAAATCAGTTCTTGTTTTATTTTATTGTTTCATTGTTAAGTAATAAATGAAATAAGTGTATTTTATAAATAAGTTACGTAGGTACTCTTCAGCGCCAAGTTTTAAATCGTGTAGTGAGAAGTGATCTAACATAAGTACAATACAAACATGGATGTCGCCGATACTTTTGCGACGCAAAGTCAAGTAAAAGACGAAGTAGGAGTCCGTTGCCAGAAGCTCTTTCAAGATTTTTTAGAAGAGTGAGTATTAAATGCTACAAAACCTAGTTTTGTTACACACTAATGTTTGTAAACGAATCTTCTTTTGAGGTTATGTTGATTAACCTCAGTAATTTGGAAACATTTCAGGTTTAAAGAAGAAAACGACTTAAAATACGAGAAACATGCTAAAGAGCTTCTCAAACCAGAAATCAGCACACTTGAAATCAGTTTTGATGATGTGGAAAAATACAATCAAAATCTTGCAACCACCATAATTGAAGAGTATTACAGAATATACCCGTTTATTAATCAGGCTATCCTTAACTATGTGCTCAGTCTTGCTGATACTGGTATGAAGAAGGAACTACAAGGCAAAGAGTGTTATGTTGCCTTTGTTGATGTGCCTACGAGGCATAAAGTGCGCGAATTAACTACGGCCAAGATTGGTACTCTCATTAGAATCTCAGGTCAAATTGTAAGAACACACCCTGTACACCCAGAGCTGATTTCTGGTACTTTTGTGTGTTTGGATTGTCAGACAGTTATTAAGAATGTGGAGCAGCAATTTAAGGTAAATTCAGAGGCTTTCATAATTTCATTTTTTTAAGGCATATGTGTAGTTTTGTCCTGTCTTTTTTGTGATCAGTAAAAAAAAGAAATTTCTTAATTTTATTATTGTGTAATCATTTTACGGTACAATCAGAATAACAAAAAATATAATTTAACTTCACAGTACACAATTCCAACGATCTGCCGCAACCCGGTGTGTGCCAATCGGCGCAGGTTCATGCTTGACGCAGATAAGTCTGTCTTCGTGGACTTCCAGAAGATCCGCATCCAGGAGACACAGGCTGAGCTGCCACGGGGCTGTATTCCCCGATCCTTGGAGGTCATATTGAGAGCTGAGGCTGTGGAGTCTGTGCAGGTAAGCAAATATTATCCTTATTATTATTATTATTATTATTAGCCTTTATTCACATACAATTTAATTACATAAAAAAAAAAAGATATCATAGATAGGTTAGGATAGGTCGGATTGGTTTAGATAGGTTTTCATTTGTATTAATTATAAAAAATAATCTACATCATTTTTAACTATTAATATTATTATTATTATTTTATTTGTTTCTTCTCTTTATTTATCTATTTGCTTGGCGGCAAAGTCCTCCCCCAACCTCTTCCACTCTTCTTTGTTTTGTGCTTACTAAGTTACAAAATATTATCCTTACAAAGTTACAAACTTGCCTGGTGCCATAAACTTGAACATACATACATAAATAGCCGCGTATTCACTGAGCGAGCCGCCTCGCGAGGCAGCCTCGGACGTTTGCCGCGCAACGATTGCTGCGCGAGGCAGCCTCGTGCAAGAAAATCGTACTGATCGAGGCTGCCTCGCGCGGCAAAGCCGAGCCATGGTGAGGCTGAGGCTGCATTGCACGCTAATATTTCTCCACGCATCTTCTCTTAGTCCTCTATTTGTATAATCGAGACATTGCGCATCCCATAATCGTCTATATTCACCATATAGTTGTATGAACTTAAGACACCGCTCTTCATCCATGACGCTAATACGCGACGAACAAGCGAGGCAAAACAAAACCGTCTTGAGTGAGCGCGGCAAACGTGCTGAGGCGCCTTTGAGCATGGACAAAAACCGACAACGTGCGGCTCGGGTCGAGGCACGCTCGCCAAAGGCAAGACGTGCGTTTGCCTCGGGCGAGGCACGTCCTGACAGGCCGAGGATTTGCCTCACGTAGCTGCCGCGCGAGGCGGCTCGCTCAGTGAATACGCGGCTAATCCCTTGATGGGCTTTAAACTTGAACTAAGTGTAAAATGACTGTTATATCTTCTAGGCAGGAGACCGGTACGACTTCACAGGCACTCTAATAGTGGTGCCAGATGTTGGCTCCTTATCACTGCCAGGCGCTCGGGCGGAGCTCACCACTCGCACACGGCAGAACAACGAAGGGCAAATGGAGGGCATCAAAGGTCTCAAAGCTTTGGGGGTACGGGAGCTACATTACAAGTAAGTAGATTATGCTGGAACTATTTTTGAGTTTAGTAAGATTTTACGCTAGGTCTGTCTAGGCTCCAAGCTCAGTGTAAGGCAGACAGTGAAATCTTCTGGGTTGGCAATGCATCTGTGCTTGTGAGCCACAGAATGTCATAAAAAACAGTCTAGCATTTTATTTGCATCTTAGGCAGTTTTTATTTTAAAATAATCTGTTTCATGAAGTGCCTTTATTGTAAAATCAAACAGATTAAAAATGTAATTTTCATCCTTTAAGTAAAATACATTTTCCAATGATCTCATGTCTTTTTTCGCTTGTTACTATTACTTCAATTCAATGTTTATAAGTTTGTAATTGACTTCAGGACAGCATTCTTAGCATGCAGTGTGCAAGCGATATCCCGAAGGTTTGGCACCGCAGAGCTCTCCACGGATGACATGACCACTGAAGACATGAGAAAACAGATGACTGACAAAGAGTGGGATAAGGTACACTTACTGCAAGATTATTCACATAAAAATATGTTGGATAGTCACTTAATTATTTTGAATCTACTCAGTATACCGAGGGCCTGTCTCACCACTCCTTATATATGATGACGTCTCTGTCTGTTTCATAGTAATAAATAGAGATGGAATCATAGATAACTGACAGTTAAGGAATGGTCAGACAGGCCCTTAGTCTTGAAGTTTTATGTTGACAAGAAAATGTACTTAGTTGATATTTCACTGTAGATATTTGCTTGGAATTCCTGCTGTCAAGTAAGCTAATGACATTACTGGCACTTAAGGTATCTTATCTTAACCCTTATTATTGTTTATTATTGAAGTGAAAATTTCTTTAGCGGCGCTGAGCGCTTTTTGGGATGGGTAAACAATGTTAAACTCGCGTCAGGCGTAAGACGGAGGGAGAGTTTAAGTCACGATCCTCTAAGAGCTTATTTTGAAATACAAATGAAGCTAAAGTCGCGTTCGATTTTTGAAGTGTACGTTAATTTCGTCACTTTAACGTATCTGCATTTGGCCTAGTTGGTATAACGTGTGGAATAACAGTGCGTTCTCTCAACTCAAGTGACCGTAGTTCCATTTGGAATCTCGTGTAGAAAGTTTTTTTTCCTTTTCTTCTTTTTTTCTTCTGCGTGATTGTGCGTGAGTGTAGTTATCACTTCTGCCGGCACTCCCGGAGTACTACCCGTCGCTTTTTTTTAATAAACTGGCATACTCGAAGCGACTAGGTACTTTAATTGACATCTGCATTCGACATTCAAACACAGCTTCTGTGAAATACGCACAAGGGATTTTTTCTACAAGAATGAAGCCTCGGGCATAACCTAGTTGTATATTTCAGGTATATGAAATGTCCCGAGATCGGAATTTATACAACAATCTGATTGCCAGCCTGTTTCCCAGCATACACGGCAACAACGAAGTGAAGAGAGGCATCTTGTTGATGCTGTTCGGAGGTGTTGCTAAAACCACTATTGAAGGTACGTTCCAAGTCATACGTAACATAATACAGCATAACATCCCACTACTGGGAACAGTCCTTTTTGCAGAATGGGAGGGCTTGGGCTATAATTCCCATACGGACCTAGTTTATTTTTGTGAAAAACAATAATCAAAGTTTAAATTACCTATCAACTACTGTTTAGAATACGAAAACGATGATTTAAGCGAACTGTAAACGAATATTTTTGGACTAATTTGAATAAAAACAAATACGAAAAATTTTGCAACGCGAAATGGAAAATAGGCTCAGATCAGTTGTTTGAAGCACTCACCTCGAAGGTCTGCTCATGATGGTGCAGATTTCGGCTGTATTAGCTGGCGTAGGCTCCCTAGATCTTCGGCTTGTTCGAACTTACCTCCAATAAAGGTTACCGTTAACCAGCAAAAATACCGAAATACAACAAGAATAGTACTCCCTCCAACGGATCAACCTTCCCTCAGCGTTCACACGTGACTTTACTGTGATGTCGCTTTGTTTGAAGGCACGACTCTCCGTGGCGACATCAACGTGTGCATAGTGGGCGACCCGAGCACGGCCAAGTCGCAGGTGCTGAAACAAGTGAGCGAGATCACGCCGCGCGCCGTCTACACCAGTGGGAAGGCCTCCTCCGCCGCCGGGCTCACCGCCGCCGTCGTCAAGGTATAATTGTACAGTCAGCGTCAAATATTTCGTGACGCCTAAAGTAGCCGAATAGTTCGCAACGGGTCATTGTTACAGTCGAAATAAGGTTGTGTTGCCAACTTTTTGGCCACTTTGGGTATCACGAACTATTTGACGCCGACTTTACTACACAACGTTTTTGCTAAGCAAGCGTACTGCTATAAAAACAAATCTATCTATACATATAATAAGAGTGCGACCACACCGCTGTTTAATAAACGGTGACGTTACGGAATCGCAACAAAATGTATGAAGAAACGGTGAGAAAACGTGACGCATACGACACGTCACTGCGTAATACGCGGCGGTTTGGTCGCACCCTTATGTAGAGATTTTATAAGATCAATCATTCACATCATTCTACTAAAGATTACTAGCAATTACTATTACCAATTACTACCAATAGCTAGCTACTTTTATGACAGTATAGTGCACTCCAAGGTCCCAAGATACAGGCTCTGCCTGGTTTGCGGTCTGCCAGATAATCGCTTTTGTATACTGCTGATGTATTTTTTACGAAATAAATTTATTCTTATTCTAGTAAAGGTAAAACTGGCGATTTCAAACCAAAATCTTTGTTAACAGGACGAAGAGTCCTTCGACTTCGTGATAGAGGCTGGCGCGCTGATGCTGGCAGACAACGGCGTCTGCTGCATCGACGAGTTCGACAAGATGGACCTCACCGACCAGGTCGCCATACACGAGGCTATGGAACAGCAGACCATATCCATCGCTAAGGTACGCTGATGATACGTTTTCTGGGCCCTTACCATGACGTCTCAGTGATCATCATCATTTCCAACCTACACATCCCACTACTGAGCGCAGGCCTCTCAGAATGAGAGGGGGCTATAGTTCCCACGCGCGGGCCCACTGCGGATTGAGAACTTCACACACCATTGAATTGCCTCGCAGATGAAATGAAACATTTTTATTGCAAGAATACAGTTCACAAGTCACTGTTTTCTGCCTCATAGGCATGCTAAAATTTAGTATTGTAATACAGTATTTATTAATAAACTAGCTGTTGCCAGCGACTTCGTCTGCAAAGAATTCGTTTATCGCTATCCCGCGGGAACTACGCGATTTTCCGGGATAAAAAGTAGCCTATGGGCTATTCCAGACTTCTCTATCTATGTGCCGAATTTCATTCAGATCCGTTGGGCCGTTCTGGCGTGATTGAGTAACAAACAAACATCCATCCATCCATCCATTCATTCATCCATCCATCCATACTTTCGCATTTATAATATTAGTTAGATTGAGCTCTGTTAGCTTGCTAAACTTAATAATTAATTAAATCACATCACACGGCTGTTACAATTATAGTTTACTACATATTACATAATTTTAATTTTCTTGTTTTATAACAGAATAAAAATATTTATCTAAGAGCCATTCAGTAAGTACTAACTTAAATTTACTATAATTACACTTTTTTACATGTGTGCACCTTTCAAAAAGCTCATGGTAAATTTCAACTGTAATATCGCATGTATGTATGTATGTATTCCAGGCAGGAGTCCGGGCCACCCTCAACGCCCGCACATCCATCCTCGCCGCCGCCAACCCGATAGGTGGCCGCTACGACCGCGCCAAGTCTCTCCAACAGAACGTAGCTCTCAGCGCTCCCATCATGTCGCGGTTCGATCTCTTCTTCATACTGATAGACGAGAGCAGCGAGATGGTGGACTACGCTATAGCGAGGAAGATCGTAGACTTGCATTGTAATAAGGAGGAGAATTACGACTGTGTATACACGAGGGAAGATCTGCTGAGATATATTGCGTTTGCGAGGTCGTTCAAGCCGCTTATTACTGAGGTAAGTGGGTTCTTTGCCATATTGTTGTATTTTACATTTTAATCTATTTGAACGCATTTGTAAACAAACCAATATAATAATAATAATAATATAGTAATATGTTCTGTGAATAAACATTCATTCATTCATTCATTCAATTTCTCTCTGGCTCTGTCTATCTCTTAAGAGGCTGACAACACCTAATTTTGTTGAAATTGATGTTATTTAAGCACTTTTTTAAGAAAAACTATTTGTTCTAGCACATCAAAACAAAATATGTTCATATTCATCATATTTCAAAGATCGTGGACGAACTCGATACATAATTGAACGAAATCGGCTCGATAGAAAATAATTGCAAAGATTGGTCTTAAAATCATTATTAAACGGTTCTATGTCTTTATTTTTTCGACGTTTGGGTCTGCAATTAAAAACATGAAGTCAACATATTCATACCTAAACCGCTAACAAGTCATATTTCACAAATAATCCATACTTTTTTTTATTTCTTATTACTTGCTTCTTATTGCAAGACGTTAGACGCGCGCTACGCTGCAGGAATAGTTTCTTCTCTTTCACTAACGCACGCGAACCGTATGTGTGAAAAGTGGCGCTGCTCAAGGTCATTGGCGGTTGAAAGCGCCTTAATGTATAAAGACGTAACGTGATGTATGTATGTATATAATGTACTATTTTCAGGAGGCAGGCAAGCTGCTAGTGGATTACTACACGACGCTCCGGCAGCGCGACGGCGGCGCGGCGGGGGGCGGCGCCTGGCGCATCACGGCGCGCCAGCTCGAGTCCATGATCCGGCTCGCGGAGGCGCTCGCCAAGATGCACTGCAGCGGCCACGTGCAGCCGCGGCACGTGCAGGAGGCTCACAGGTGACTCACGCTGGCCCACGTCCTCACACGAAGAGCTCGGTGTCGGCCAAAATCGCGTACTGTGTTAGGCGAGACAATCTCGGTCACTGCGGGAATCTCGGTATAGGTTGGCTGATACCAATCTCAGTCAAAATTACTGCCCAAATCTCAGTCAAAATACTGTCCACATCGCAGTCAAAATTACTGCCCAAATCTCAGTCAACATTACTGCCCAAATCTCAGTCAAGATTACTGTATAAATCTGAGTCAAAATTACTGACCAAATCTCAGTCAAAATTACTGCCCAAATCTCAGTCAAAATTACTGCCCAGATCTGTCAAAATTAATGCCCAAATCTCAGTCAAAAATACTGCTCAAATCTCGGTCAAAATTACTGCCCAAATAGACAAAATTACTGCCTAGATCTCAGTCAAAGTTACTGCCCAAATCTCAGTCAACATTACTGCCCAAATCTCAGTCAACATTACTGCCCAAATCTCAGTCAACATTACTGCCCAAATCTCAGTCAAGATTACTGTATAAATCTGAGTCAAAATTACTGACCAAATCTCAGTCAAAATTACTGCCCAAATCTCTGTCAAAATTACTGCCCAGATCTCAGTCAAAATTACTGCCCAAATCTCGGTCAAAATTACTGTCCTAATCTCAGTCTAGGTTGGCCGAGATGGTCTCTGTCTCGACAAATCTCGGCTGAATATCGTGCCAAGACCTCGTTCTGTCTCGGACGAGACTAAAAAAGCCTCAGTCGGACCTTAGACTACTACGGACGGTGATAAAGAAGTGTGTTTGTCTGTGCAGGCTACTGAATAAATCTATAATTCGCGTGGAACAACCGGACATACATTTGGATGAGGACGAGCCCACCTATGAACCTAGTATGGAAGTCGGCCAAGATATACCCAATAGCAACGGCACTGCAGGTAATATAGCATCACAATTTACTGCAACTACTATAAAGAAATCACTTTTAGGGATAAATTGTCCTGTATCCATCATTTTCATGTGTTTTGTATTCAATAAAGAGTTAAACATACATAAATACTTAACCAGTCTGGCTAGCAGCAAGAAAGCGCGCGAGAGACTATCTGTCTCTTCCTAGAACGAACAGTAAATAAAAGAAGGGCAATCCATCTCGCGCGCGACGCGACTCCTGTGCGCTCGCGCTAGACGTGCATGTAACCAGATTTTTTGTACCACATTTTAACACTACTATTATTTTTTATTTTTTTTGGCATTACATTATAACAAACACTATGTTTTACAGAAACGCCAGTGAATGGTGATTCGGGCAAGAAGAAACTAACGCTTTCCTTTGAGGAATACAAGACGCTCAGCGACATGCTGGTCGTGTTCATGAGAAAAGAGGAAAATGAAGCCGAGACCAGAGGTAACTGATTTACTAAAGCTTTAATAAAAGCTCATCTCTCTCTTATAGTGCCTCTCCAACTAGTGGAGGTTGGCAGTCAGCTCCGCATAATTCCTCCGATCCTTCGCGAGGTTGAAAAGTTCGGCAGCACTTGCGACTCCGGTCCACTCCCGGTTATTGCGGAACCACGACTTCTTCCTGCGGCCGACGGCTCTTCAAATAACTATAAAAATAACAGAGATATCAAAGATTTGTCTCCTAGAAAAACGGACCTATAACTACCACAAAAGACATGTTTTACAAAATTTAAACCCATAAACGCAGCCCCATAGCAACGAGTGACAAGAAATAGTTGATACACCCTCATACATTTTGTTATTGTCACTTGTCAGGTGAGGAGAGCTCCGGCATGCGCAAGAGCGCCGTGGTGAGCTGGTACCTGGAGCAGCTGGTGTCGCAGGGCGCCATAGAGGACGAGGACGAGCTGCTGCAGAGGAAGACCCTCGTGGAGAAGGTCATCGACCGGCTCATGTACCATGTAAGTATAGTGACACACCAGTAACATGTGCAAGAGCGCCGTGAAAGTGTGACGAACAAAGTCATATTCGCAACTATGTATAATATTAGGTAGGATGTTTTTGTGTATGTTTATCTCTTTTTCACGATAAAACGGCCCGGCGACTTTGAATTAATTTGATATGACGTAATAGGTTCCTTTTTAACCCATATTCCCATGGGATCGGGATTTACGCAATTAAAATAATGAAATCTAAACCGCTAAGTCTAGAGACTTAACCCTTATTCATTAACGCTCTATAGGCTTCTGCTAACTTAGCAATCGTTTGTCCTTATCTGTGAAAGGTAATTGTCAAAGTGGCAGATAAGGACAAACGATTGCTAAGTTAGCAGATGCCTACACAGCGTTTATGAATAAGGGGGTTATTTTGTGCGGGTAACCTTCAAGCAGCGTAAATGATGGGAAATCCCGAAATATCAACTGCCTAATATGATGGATGGATTCCGAAGCTTTTTTAACGTACTGACTAATAACTTTGTTTTGCAGGATCAAGTAATAATACCTCTGTCGACCACTGGACTCAAGACCACGCAGAAGTCGTCAGAGCAAGAAGTAGAAGACGACCCACTGTTAGTAGTGCACCCTAACTATGTGGTCGATACGTAACGTTTAGGATAAGTCCGCCTTTTTTTTTAATAAAACTGTTTTTACACTATCATTTTCTTTTTATTTGAGGTTTGAAACGATGAACCATGCTAAACGTGGCCTTGAAGTCTTGTTACCTTTGGCTCTTGTTTACCCCGTAAGGGATAAATACGTGATTTATATGTGTGGCTGTGTGTGTTTGCGTGTGTTGAAACGAATAGCCAGGTCCCGCCTCGCGAGGCAGTTGTATGAGGCATGATGTCGTTTGACACGAGGCTCAGATTCGAACCGAAAACGGCTGCCTCGCGAGGCGGCTCGCTCAGTCGAGACTCGGTTTATTTAAAGAAACTACACTCATCAAAAATGTCTAGGGTTATTTTTTATCCCTCGACAGTTTTGAACATTTCAATATAGACATTACTACTGAGTCAAAACATCAAATAATGATTATCCCGAGGCTTTTTTGATGTGTTTATAATACACTGGTAACAGAGTAGCAAGGTATAGGTTTTCGTTCATTAAAAAAACTGAATTTCATTAAAAATTTAATGCAATTAATAACGTAGTCAGGTAACAAATAAAACGGAACATTAGTAATACTTAACCTATTAACACCTTTCAAACACCTTATATAAATCAGGCAAATTAGCGATCTGCAATATGGCACCATTGCTCACAAAGCTGGTAGACGGCAAGAAGTTTCTTCTTATAGCTGGAAATAATACATGTTCCTGTTTCCACTGCTCAGACTTCACAGACTCCGTGGAGAGATCTGGGTTCGGTTGGGAGTAAAACATCGCAGTTTGTCGACTTATCGTGTCGAAACATGCTTTTTCAGAGTCCCAATTTACTTCAGTCACCAGACGAACGAGGTATGTCGGCAGAGAGCCCATGAACGGAGTATGGTTATCTGAAAAGTAATTTCGAGGTGGATTGATAGAACTCAGTCGTTGGAAATATCTGTGCACTTGACTATTTGCTCTAGTTCCCCATACAGTCACCAGCATAAATAAGTGATCATTTTTGTATCTTGTCGCTTTCAGTCGGTACATGATTTCGTATGGTTTTTCAAACATGACTAAAGTAAAAAGGTACAAAAGTGATCACTTATTTATGCTGGTGACTGTACATAACTATTTTACATTACCAGGACATACTAAGGTAAAATAAAGACTATTTCTAAATTAAAACTAGATTAAAACAAACCCTATAATCTGGACATCTTTAAGGCCAAAACGAACAGACACCTTCTAGGCAAACGTGTACCATCTTAGGCCTCATCTTCGCCTTCTATCAAGCGAGATTGAAGGTCAAACGTAAGCCTATTTTATGTAAAAAAAAAAAACCAGCCGCACCTAAACCTAAATTAATCCAAATTAATCATCCTACATTGGTTTAACAGTGCCGTTTATGTAAATTGGTTATGTACGGGGAACAAGCTACTATTTGATGTTAAATGTGTAGAGGACGCGGCGGTGGAAACTGCATTCCAATAAACGATGTGATGTGTGCAGACATTTCTATTAATAGAAATGTCTGCATAGTAAAAGATTTAGAAGCTCAAACTAGGAGTTTAAGAAAATGCCCGAATATTTTCCCGACAATTTGATATTTTTGTCTTATTTCTACCGATACGCACACGATAAATAAAAATAAGTGTCCTTATTTTTTTGCTGTAAGTTTTGTTACCTCTATGAATAGGAATTCTACATGAACACGAATGTATGTAAAAGTGACAGAGGCACGTTTTATCTCTTGTTTTTTGTCAATTAGTAAAAAAAACCCAAAACTTGCGGGCGCAAGCGACTTTTTACTAAACTGCACGATGCGAGAGCAACGTAGGTTACTATTGGATATTTCATCTGGGTTTTTACTTAGAGTTCCATTATTTCGAAATCTCTTAAGGTTGATTTAGACGAGGACTATTTTCAGGCGTCTAAATTTCGGCGCCTAAAAAAGGCACCGTCACATCCTCAGACCGTTTACACAACGACTATTTTCAGGCGCCTAAATTTCTCCGCCAGTGAACCGCAAACCGTTTACACGGTGCCTTTTTAGTGCCAGTCGTTAGCACGCCGCCACAACCGACGGTCCTTGTTTACGCGCCAGTCTTTCTACGCTAAGGTCACCATCATTTAAAATATCCAAATCCAATCCTTCTATAGACATTCCTAATCTAATTGTTTGTAACGCTGTTAGCCGCTTTTCCTTGTTTCGATAGTCGACGCATCTATTGTCCCAAAGACATTCTTGTTCTCTATATAGTTGAACAAACTTTAATGTTTCGTTTTCACTGAGTTTCGGCGCCATTTTACTCGCAAAATGTACACCCTATTTACTTGACGGCACGGAGCCGTGCCTGCGACTGGCAGCGACGTGTTTACACGGCGCCGAAAAATAGACTCGTGTTCTATTCCGCGCCAGCGCTAGCATGCCGCGAAAAAATGTCGCCGAAAGTGTTTACACGGTGCCTTTTCCAGGCGCCGAAATTTAGGCGCCTGAAAATAGTCCTCGTCTAAAGCGACCTTTACGAAGGTAATCGAAGTCATTCTAGAAAACAACAAACCTAACAATAACGGTAGTGCCAACAAGTCTCCACTACCGCTCAGTTCTAAGGAGAAATATTCAAAGAGCATCGACCTCTTGCTCGTTAGCAGCTGCGCCATTTGCTGCGCCATCTCTCTCATGTCTCCTGAAAAAAAAACATAAAGATAATAGATGACACGTCAAAAGGTGTCCTTCATCCCTTACTTCATCAGGATGAGAGAATGCTAATGTCAGTGTAAATTGGAACCTAGATGGAAACTGATACTTTTCCGGGAGTCACAAGAGTCCAAAATGCCAGACCTCCTCTTCTCCCCTTTTTCTCTCCAATGACTAGTGTTTCTATTTATAATTGTTTTCTAAAACAAGTCTTGTGAGTCCTACCCTTTCCGTTATTGCTGTGTTCGACGGGCCACGGATCGGGCGCAGGCTGAAAATCAGCTGAACAAATGCTGTGCTTGAGCCTACTGCCACATATTTGTATCGTGTTTCTATTTATTTATTTTTTTGTAAAGGCCGACCAGGAAAATAAGAACCCGCTGTACCACTCTGTCGCAGTGAGCCACCGCTGTACTTTTCAATTAATATGGTTCTACTGCGGGTTCTTATTTTCCTGGTCAGGCTTTATGTTTGTGTTTTTTTTATGTGGCAATAAATGTTTTTTTACGATTTAAACAACATTGCAATAGACTCAAATAGAACATTTATTTATTTAATTTAAAATGGTCACTTACCAAGATCAGGATTCCATTCAGACTCTTCCGCGGATAATCCGAGTACGAATAGCTCTTCAAGAGGCAACGGGTTCGACAGTTTGATCAATCCCAAGTTTTGAAAATCGTACATCATCGTTTCATAGAATAACTCTTCTCTGAAAATCGTAAATTAGGAAGATTACTAATTTATGCATCTACCTACAACTATTACTATAAGGTTTCCGACATAATATCTCCACCACCTATAATATTTATATTTATAAGATAAGAGTGTGGGTCTGGCTCTTTTATAGAGATAGGTTATGGGCCCGAGAGCGAATAAAACTACTTTTATACTTCTGGGATTAATGAATGGTATTATAGTCCCTATAGGTAATTTTTTTTTGAAGTGAAAGCTTCTTTAGCGACGTAGGGCACTTTTTGGGATGGGTAAAAAATGTTAAACTCACGTCAGGCGTAAGACGGAGAGAGTTTAAGTACCAGAATATTAGATCCTCTAAGAGCATTTTTGAAGTGTTTTTTGTTGAGTCGTGGAGCAAAAGTACTAGGGCATCAGCATATTGTTATAGGTATGTCTATATAGATAATACTTACGGTTTTTTTTGTAAGCGGCCAATACGGTACCTACGCGTCTTGAACGTCATGGAGGTTATAACATTAAAATCTAATCTAAGCTGCTGTTTTCACTTCTGCCGGCACTCCCGGAGTGCTACTCTTCGCTTTTTTAATTTATGAATAGATTGACCCCCGTTAAATTAACAAAAAGCAATAACTTATTTTAACTCCTTTACCGGTTTAATAAACGTTTTTTTAATGAAAACGATACATAAAAACAGCTATACTCACGCAAGTCTCGTAGTATCGCACAAATATAACTTAGTAGAATGCTGCACCAATGACTTATGCAGATCAATGCACCCAATGAATATTAGATTCGCCAAAATCTCTCTCAAATTCGTGTTGCACTGCCTCTCTATCTCCATTCTCAATTGCTTCACACTCGTCAACTTTGTCTCAGTTCTGTCGTACTGAAAAGTCCTAGTTTTGAATGAGTCTTTTGGATCTATATACGTTATGTTAGCTTGATCTGGCACTGGGTTCTTCCATTTTTCAGGCATTTTATTTATTGCTTCCGGTTCTTCGACCAGTGACATATTTAAATCATTATCATTTGCAACATTTGGTTCTTCTACAGTTTCTGTCTGTTCTGTGTTTGCTTTTGGTTCCGCTCTGAAAAACTTGTCTATCTTCTGGACGTCAGAATTGACTCTGACCATACTGTTGGCGTAGACTTTAGCTCCTTCTGTAGTCTTTTTGACCATTTCATCGACCATCGTCGCGCCAGGCAAACGAGCCTACGAATGAGATCAAAATCAGTGTTGTTATGGATATCCATATCCGTAACCGAAACTATCGGATATCCGAAATAAAAAAATATCCGTAACCGTAACCGAAACTATCGGATAATTCGAAATAATTTAATATCCATAACCGTAACCGAAACCGATATTATATTTTACCAATATTCATATCCATATCCAGATCCGAAATTATATATCCATAACATCCCTGATCAAAATCACTACATAGTATAAAACAAAGTCGCTTTCCGCTGTCTGTCTGTCTGTCCCTATAAGTCTATTTATTTTAGCTAGATAAAATGACATTACCTGTGTTGCCTGTTTTTTGCAATTCAAAAATAGTGATGTGCCACCACTATCGAAAGTTAACGATAAATTAAATTTAGTATAGATTTTTGTATGTATAACTACGCAACGGATTTTGATGCGGTTTTTTTATAGAGTGATTCAAGAGGAAGGTTTATATAATTCTACTCAGATGAAGTCGCGGGCAGAAGCTAGTTAAAATATAAATCAAAGGTTTGTTTTGGATATAGGCCACCTATATATAGGATATAGGACAGGGTCCTTTTACATGTCTCTGTGAAACTACCAAAGACCATAATTATCAAGAAATAAAATAACCAAACCTGCGTATACATGACCCGGGTGGAATTGCAGCTCAACAACTTAGTCTCCACGCACGCCTTGAGCTTCTCTATAATTTGCTCTTCATACAAAAACTGTACCTCATGCTTTGTTGGGTGAACATTGACATCCACATTTTTAGGATCTGCAAAGTTACAAATACGTACACAAATGTTAATTTTAATAAATCACCACAGATATAAATACATTTTGGCAAGAAATTAGTGTCCGACCAAAACACGTTTTTTAGCCGAAACCGAAACCGAATATTCGGTTTTTTTCTGATTTCGGCCGAAACCGAAACCGAAATTTTTAAAGACTTATCATATCAAACAAAATATTCAAAATTACTGTACAAATCATAAGGAAAAGGTTATTGCAAGGATTTCTTATATGAGACCAGTTACTTTTTTTTGTTAAACAAAATAAAAAAAACGTTTATTTTTAATGAAAAAAATAGATATAATTAGAGGTAAATTATGAAATTTTAAACCAAATAAAATCAAATCTTAAAACTTTTAAACAAAGTTACCTAATTCATATAATACCTGGACAAAGTCAATTGCAAGATCCTCCAAGATCCTGTTTTTAAATCCTACAGAGTGGACGTGTTATCGGTGTGTTAAATATTAATATCTTGCATCTTTACGCATAATTATTCACTACTATTCCTAATACAAGTGCTAGTATCGCGTGCATCGAGTTCGCAAATTCTAAGCTGATTACCGAGATAATTGCCCCCCGCGCACCTCGGGTAAAAGAGAGGCCCCTCATAATTTCCCTCTCGCTTGCGCGCTGGTTTTTCGACTAATCTCGGCATTTGTCGGATTCGGGGCTGCAGTGTGCTAAGAAGAGAAAGAGACGCCATAGCTACGGTGCCCAGCAACTGTTTTGCAACTCGCTCACACGCAACCGTTGGATTTATTTACCTGCTACCTGCATACTTCGTTAAGAAGGAAAATTAATAACCAACTAATATGTCTGCGACCTGTGGAGCTTGCTTAGTAGATATGGACCCAAATGTGGGACTTAAATGTACTAAATGTAAGGACGTCTACCATGACCTGTGTGTCGGCACTCCTTTACAGGATATGAGCAGGTCCCACTCGGCGGCCTGGGTATGTCCTGCGTGCTGTAGCAAAATACCTAAAGGTGATAATTCAAATACACCATTCCGTGGTATCCCAAGCCCTGTAGACAATGTAACCCGGCGGAAGCGGAATCCAAGCGACAAGTGCAGCCTCTGTCTATCCCGAGACGACTTGACAGACATCGTGCGCAAGGAAATACGTAACGCTCTGGACGACGCTATAACAAATACTATAAAAACTTGCATTGCGGCGCAGTTTCGTGAATTGAACCAAAAAGTTATTGAGATTGAATCCTCCCTGTCTTTCATCAGCGACCAGTATGAGGACTTTAAAAACGACGTTCAAAATGTAAAACCTCAATTGCAATCTCTCAAAACCGAAAATATACAACTTAAATCATCTGTGGAGGAGCTAACCAATCGCCTTAATCAGCTGGAACAGATGTCACGCGCCAGTAATGCGGAGCTGCAGTGCGTGCCCGAGAGCGAGGGCGAGAACCTGATAAGGCTCGTGCAGCAACTCGGCGCGGTCATAGCCCACCCGGTGCAGGAGCGGGATATTATGCAATGTACTCGCCTCGCTAAATTGGACCCTAGCAAACCGAGACCGCGATCTATCCTGGTAAAATTCTCTTCCCCTCGCCTTCGGGATGACTTCATCACGGCAAGCCGAAAATACAACAAGGACCATGCCACGGATAAGTTGAACTCGGGCCACCTCGACATTAGTACTGAAATCAAATCCCCGATCTACGTGGTGGAGCATCTTACAAAAGAAACTAAAGCCTTACACATGGCTGCCAGGCTGCGAGCCAAGGAGGTTGGGTACAACATAGTCTGGGTCAAGCATGGACGAGTTTACCTACGAAAAGAAGAAAAGGCAAAATATGTTTTAGTGAAGGACATGGAAGTTCTAAATAACCTTAAATAGGTAATTCTATTAGTCCTAAATTATTATTTACTATTTACTACGACTTACGTGTTTGTTTATACTCAATTTCACCTTCATTAGTTGCGCAATGTTTAACAGGGATGGATATTTACTGGTATCTACTTATGTATTCATTAAGATGCAGCGTCAGAAGTCAGCAATGTTGAATAAAATCATACCTAACTTATCTGAATTGTGTGGAATCTTATATCTTCGTTATAATCATACAGTTAAGATAATTATGATCCTGCTAGTGTTTCGATGTAGTTGTTTCTTCCCTGCTTGTAAAATAACTCAAGAATATATGAGACAATGTTTAGTTTTTTGTTTAAAATTAGTTTTAAGGCCTAATGCATGTTCCTTATTTATTGGAAAAATTATCATACCACACACAACAACAATGGTACACTTACACTGCACAAAATCCCACAGTACTAGCAATTCTGCTCTATTAATAGTATTGAAAAACATGAATTATTTTGTGCAAGAAGCTTTATTTTATTACACCTATTTCTTATTATTACCTCCTCGCAAAGTTGCAAAGCTAAAACCGGTATCCTCGTTTTTGACAAATCAAGCAACGTACTTGACAAGTTGTCAGTTTTATGCCACATTGTTCGGTCTTTTTGGCGATCAGTACATTTACTGCCACGGATGGAATTTGACACATATTGTCATTGTATCGCTCGTTGCATATTACATAATGAAAGGTGCGTATCTGATCACTTCCGCTTGTAGTTTAATCTTACCCCATTACCGTTTTTTATATAATGGTCAGGATCTAAGTACGAGATGACTTTCAGTGGCTCAATTAGAATTTTAAGTCTGCAGGCGGCCTAAACACGGTAACTGTGGTGGACGATATTGACGCGGTGCAGCTGTGTGACAACAGACGAGTCGACCGACTAGAAGATTGCACAAATACACTAGAACTATTTGGAAAACCTTTTATTATTCTGTCACAGAACATTCGTAGTCATATGTGTAATTTGGATTACGTCAAATGTGTTTTGAAAAGAGCTAATCTAACTCCAGACGTTATAGTTTTGACGGAATGCTGGTTAATAACTTGCCCTCAGCTCCCCTTTATTGAGGGCTACGAGTGTTTTGCGTCAGACAGAAATCTCCGCCAAAACGACGGGGTTCTTATTTTTGCGACGAAATGTTTTAGTGTAAAGATCTCTAAGGTTGACAGCATAAAGGAAGCTAACGCATTATTTATAACAATAAACAATTATATCAGTATACTGGGAATATATAGATCGCCAAGCTATCGTGACCTTACAGTATTTACGGAGTCCTTGAGCAACTTTTTGTCACAATGCAGAAACAGCACGAACGTGGTCATTTCGGGTGATTTAAACATCAACATCATACCGAACTCGTGCAGTTCGGGCGCCGATGACTACTTAAACGTATGCTCGGAACATGGGTTTTACGCCGGCAACACGCTGCCCACCCGTGGAGACAATTGTCTTGATCATGTCATGATCAGAACCAAGTTAAAAACGGCAGTTATTGTATGTGACGAGGATATCACGGATCACTCTATTGTATTGATGGCGGTGGATTATTCACCTAAAAAGGAGAAGGCTGGAATCACTTATAAAGTCGATCTTAGTGCTGTGAATGCTGAAGTAGCAGAAACCGACTGGTCTGAACTTTACACCATGGTTGACGTAAATGAGGCTTGTAACTTTTTCTGTGCCTCCATGTCTGGTATAGTTAACAAACATAAAAAACCTAGAAGTGTGCCAAACTCAAAAACTAGTCTAAAGCAATGGATAACCCCCGGGCTTTTGAAGTGTATTCGAAAGAGAAGCAAATTACATCTGCAGGCGGATAAAAGCCCAAATGACTTGGCAATTCAGACGCAATACAGGAAGTACAGAAACACTTGTGCAGATTTATTAAAAGCTGTTAAGCTTAAATATTTCCAGAACGAATTGATGCAATCGCGACTCGATGCAAAGAAGACATGGAGGACAGTGAAGTCTATGTGCAGCATTTCAACCACAAATCGCCAAGCTACAGAACTTCTACAGCTTGCAACAGATCCCTCAGAATCCCTTAATGTTGTAAACACTTTTTTTACCTCAGTTGGTAAAAACTTAGCCGAGAAAACACTCGCAAAGAAGGGATTGAGTGAAGAAATGCTCGCCAGTGCATATGACGACCGACTCATAGCCCCACCACTTTCGTCACTTTATCTAAGACCTACTGACGTGCACGAGATAGCTATGTTGATAAGACAATTAAAAACGGAAAGTGCACCTGGTGTGGATGGTATAACGGCAGATGCGCTGAAGGCTTGTATAGGTAACGTGGTTGAACCCATCACATACCTTTGTAACCTGAGCATATCATCAGGAACTTTTCCTGATGCGCTTAAGGTCGCTTCTGTTACGCCTATATACAAAGCCGGGAACAAAGATGAGGTTACAAACTACAGGCCTATTTGGCTGCTTAGCGTCATTGGGAAGCTAATTGAGAAGGTCGTTAATATCCAGCTATTGCGTTACCTTGAGAGTGGCAACTTTTTGTCTCCCAATCAATTTGGGTTTAGACAGAAGCGGTCCACGGAACAAGCGGTTGATCTGCTTGTCAACAAAATAGTTGAGTGCGTTGACGGTGGCGAAAGATGCGTTGGCATATTTCTGGACCTCGCGAAGGCGTTCGACACCGTTTCCGTTCCCCTGCTGTTGAAAAAACTTGAGCTCCTTGGAATAAGAGGAAGCGTGCTGAACTGGTTTAAACCATATCTCCTGGGTCGGCGGCAGCGGGTTCGAGTGGGTGATCATTTGAGCGACTTCGACTCCGTGGATTTTGGCGTGCCGCAGGGAAGCGTGCTGGGGCCAACTCTTTTTCTGGTCTATATAGATGGTCTTTGCAGACTCGAGCTGAGCTGTGCTACGACTGTGTCTTTTGCAGATGACACAGTTATCTTGGTACGGGGCAGGGACTGGAATGAGGTGCAAAAACTGGCCGAGAATAACATGAGCAAGGTAGCTGGCTGGCTTGACGGGAACCTTTTGACATTAAATGTTACTAAGACTAAATATTTGTGCTTCTCCATTGACTCAAGAGGCCAGCCTGGTGACGATTTTTGCATTAGGGTTGGTTCTGGCAGCAACTATTCGTTGGATCCTACTGTGGGGTGTAGAAATGGCCTAGAGCGCAGTAATGTAATCAAGTATCTTGGCGTTATGCTTGACATTCACCTCAATTGGCGACAGCATATCGAATCGCTCAAGTCCCGGATTCGTAAGCTGATGTTTGTTTTTCGTACACTAAGGGATGTTGCATACCCCGAGTTGTTGAGGACGGTGTATTTTGCGCTCTGTGAATCAGTGCTAGAATACTGTAATTCCGTCTGGGGAGGAGCAGCGAGGAGTCATCTTATCTGTCTGGAAAGAGCCCAAAGATCTCTTTTGAAAGTAGCGTTGCGAAAGCCTTTTCGATACAGTACTAAAGAGCTATATAAAGATGCTAATCTACTAACGGTTCGTCAATTGTTGGTCAGAAAAATATTACAAGCGTACTGTAAAAGACATAACAAAAACTTTGACGCCTATACAGGAAGGAGACGACGCTGGAAAATCCCACACACACACACACACACACACACACACACACACACACACACACACACACACACACACACACACACACACACACACACAGACACACACACACACACAGACACACACACACACACACACAGACACACACACACATACACATTCAAGAACAGGTGTACTAGAGTAGGTGCACGTAAGCACATTGCATTGGAATAGTAGGAGAATGCTAGAATATAAGTTACTAATATTGCTCAGTCTAGTTTCTCAACTGGATCCTGTCACACAGGGACTCCTAGCTCAGGATCCAGAGTCGAAGATACACTGATTGTTATATTTTTATATAGTACAAATTTTCATTTTTTTTTTTCAAGATCAATCACAGCTTAAACATAAATCAACTTTTACATAATTATTTAGTATTATCACTGTACTCGGAGATCTTTAAACAAAGTTTTAGAATAATTCCACGTGTGACAAAGTCAAACAAGTTGCAAGAGAAATCGCAGCATGCTACTTTAACATAAATCAACTTTGTGAAAAATATGAAATGATTAAATTTTAATCAACTCTCTTTCGAGCCACATGGTTCACAAACAAACGTCACAAACTGCATGCATACTACTGTCGCTGGTCCGGCCGAGCGTGCCCAAATTAAGCCCAGCGCTCCCGATGCGAGAGCCGCGAGAGGCCGCGAAGTAATTTCGGCCGAAATCACTTTTTTGGCCGAAATTGGCCGAAACCGAAACTTCGGTCGGACACTACAAGAAATCAAAATATAACATGCATTTTCTTTTTATAACTGATAGCTTTTTTATAGTTAGTTTAAGTTTAGTTTTTAATTTAATCTTAGTTTAATTTGTTTTTTGTAAATATTTATTGGTTGTAATTTTATGACATTACATGCATTTTATTGTACAATTGTATTTACTGAACTGACATAGACAACGCCATTAAATCAATGATAACACTCACCCAATTCTATACTTAAATAAACGAACGCATGCGAATTCTTTGGCAGATATGTAGAATACACAGAATCCACAGCCTTGCGTATCGCTGGAAACCATAATAAAAATTGTTAATCACAATATCAGTACATTGTAACAACCGTTCCAGGGCCGGATTTACCATAGAAACTAAAATAGCTGAAGCTTAGGGCGGCAAAATTGGCGCAAATAAAAAATTACAGAAAAAAAAAGTAAGGCTGCGATAGCTTTGGGGCGGCAAATGTGTAAATCCAAGACTGAACCGTTCCCACCGATATCCGAAACAGATAAAATAATATTGAAGTTCGTAAAATGTGCTTGGGCAAGATTTACTGCAGCCATTTTAAACCTAAAGACGGACTTAGGAAATCGTCGTGAAAGGCGCCACTTTGGAAATAATTACGAAATAGTCAAAGAATAGACTTCAATAGACTTCTTTAGTACTTTTTTGACTTGATAAAGTCTTATAAGAGTCATTTACAAAATAGGTGTACGCAACACAAAATAAACACAAAAGAAATTTGTTCCTTCGTAACACAAAGACACACAAAGGATTTCTAAGGGTCAGTTTATCATTTAGACATATTTTGGGTTTTACTTCATGTGATAAATATAAAGGCAAATAATTTGATGTTATATTATTATATTAATTATTTATTAACTGGTAAACAATCAACGATATTAATACTGAACTGATCCATCCTTTTCTTTGGCAGTTTGGGTAAAAAATGCAGATGTGAAACACAGCATTATGCAGTATAAATACTGCCTTACCTTTTGTGTAACGACACACAGCGCAACACACAGAGTGTATGTTACAGTCAGTGTCACACAAAAGAACAGTTAATTTGTGTCGACTACATGTTCTACGAGAAGTTACAAAAAAATCTTACTAGATAGCTGTATACTTTCATTAATAATACGTTATAACTATTAGAAACTACATTATCCAATAACACAACTTCACTTTTCAGATTTACCTACCCGTGAAATCCACGTTACACAAGAGAATAATTTTGACGACAAAACACCAACACAACACGTTTGGGTCAGTGTCAGCGAAAACAATATGGCTACGCTGTCATATGTTATGTTGGTAGTATCTTACATGTATGTATGTGTTCCAAATAAGCTCGAATTTAATTTTTATCATCGTCACACATAAGAGTAACACAAAGTAATAAAAAAAGGGACATGTAATAAAATTTGATTTTTGGTGTCATTTTTAAAGATATATGAATTTACTTTGCATTTTATATAAAATACTATCTTAGGTGATATATTCAATAACAATTATAATGTGTAACTACAATAAATATAGGCATTAAGAGTGTTCAAACGTACAGGAGTACTAGTGGGACAACAGTATTTTGTATGAAACACTTAAATTTCTATTTTCTTTTTTGCTGCATATTTTAAGAAATAATTATAATCTAAGTCAAAAAGTGATTTACACTATCTGTCATAAGTATAAATAACACTATTAACCGAGCAAATTAATTCCATAGGCTCGGCATTATTTATAACATAATTTTTTTTAAAGGAGACAGACGAAATAGAGAAAAAGTACACCTTTTTTGAAAACGACTCATAAATCGATGAACGCAGGCCGCACTCACGATGAAGCATGACTCATTGCGTAACGTTACTGACGTCAGTGTGTGACGCAAATAGCGACATCTGTTGCTTGTTGTCGCTACCACTTTGCGTACCTTACTTTGAGGGTCGATAGATTGATTTGATACATACTAAGCAATTTAACCAAGTGCCGATAGATGGCGTAACTTAGCCTACCCCCAAAAGCGACCATTTAAATTATCACGTAAAATTATGGTCCGTAAACCGACTTTATAGACAACCGGTTTTTCGCATAGGGTGGTAGTGTCAGTTATTTCACCGGTTGTACTTTCCCCATCGGAACAAAGCAGGACAAACGCCGTTTCTTAGTGACAGATTAGCGAGTATATGATAGTGGTATGGTAGCAATCCGGACCCTTGCACAAGGTCTTACTACCCACAACAATGATGATGGTGAAATGATGCCACTACTATCTGTCGGATATGACAGTGTTTGACATAACGATTATGTATGCAACTGTTATGCATTTCATGTGTAACCTTAGCTTTATTAAACAACTTCAAAAAACATATTTTTACTCACATTGTGAATCAACAAGCCTATGATTGATGAATAACAACATAACTCCTTTCTTGTGCGAGTAGTTCACATTTGTAATGAAGCCGTGGACAGAGAGTTTCAACGTGGCATCCTTTATTTCTATCTCCATCAGCTCCCTTGCTATTGAGTTTCCATGGATCTGGAAATGTTTTATGATTAAAAATATGTCTTATTATTTGGCAAATATCGATTCATCCCCTCACTATTTTAAAAATCTACCCTCCTTTCCTACACAATTCTCTTCCAATTTCCTACGGCCAACCGGGGGTAGAATAAAAAACAGCACTGTCGCCCTAAGTACTGCTGCGCGTTGGGTCGAGCTCCCCGCTCCCTTCGACGTTTTCTAAGGTTTTTAACGCGATAAACCCTCAACGATACACCCTGGGGTGGAAGAAGCAAGAAGCGAAGCCTGCGTCCATCAAGATCTAGCACGCGAGGGATATTTTTTCGAACCAGGTCAGCCTCCTTCATTTCCTTCTCTTTTTCGCCATCCCATTTTATGGTCCTTTCGAACAGAATTCATTAGTTAAAACTTACTTTCCTATCCTTTCTTAACTTAAAATCGAGTTAAAATCATATGAAATATTAAAATCAAATTTCTTTTTTCTTTCAAAAGTGCATTGTCATTTTACTCCCGTTAAGGTTAGTTTTCACTTGGACGTGACAGACGTCAAAAGACAAAGCTTAGGTTGTATGGGCATACATTCCTTCACCGGGCCCATATATTCAATTAAAAATAAAATACGTCATTTAAAGTGGATAAAGGTTGAAATGCGCCTCTGCTGAGTTGACATTGACATTGACAATAGATAATAAATTGCAACCTAATTTGTTATTGAGATAACTAGATCATTCGTTTACATTAAGTGTTGGATCGCATAATTTCGCAATGGAAAACGTGCAAGCACAAGTTTTAATTGTTAAATTCAACACTTCGTATAACTTTATTGGCGAATTGTATGACATGGCGGCTAATCTTAAGAGTCCGACACTGGAGCAAATAAAAGCTTTAAAAGTTCGTTTTGCTGATACGGATCGTATGCGAAATCAATTCGACGAGTCGTTTTCTCAAATCTTAGCTATGAGCGAGGACAAGAGCAAAGCTGAATTGGAGCTTAAGTACCGCCAGTTTTATGATATGTTTTACTCATTAAAAACTATGTATGATGATGCAGGTTTAATGCAGTCTCGAGCAAGCGCTAAGCCAGAAAATCATTTAAATAAAGCAGAGAGTACGCGTTTCCATTTACCTAAAATTGAGTTAGCTAAGTTCAAAGGTGCACATACGGAGTGGGCAAATTTTATTGCTATATACAATAGTTTAATACACAACAATGCTGAATTGAGTACCATACAGAAATTTCATTATTTGTTGAGTGTATTGGAGCAGGAACCGTTGAGCTTGGTTCGCCATTTGAATATAACGGTTGAAAATTATGACATTGCTTATGAGCTTTTAACAGAGCGCTATGAAAACAAACGGTTGATTGCATCTAAACACTTAGATCTTTTACTCAGTGTTTCATGTCCTACACTAATACATAAGAACTTACGCAAGTTTGTTAATACTTTGAAGGAGAATACACAAGCACTCAGAGCGCTCGGCTTTGATGTTACCTCTTGGAGTTTCATTTTGTTCCATCTTATTTCAAGGAAAATGCCTTCTGAAGTGCGCACTAAATTTGAGTTTACCTTAAAATCAAATGAGATGCCGGACTTTGAGAAATTGTTGATTTTCCTTGAAGATCATCTGCGTGTTTTGGAAGTTTCTTCAAGTACACTCAACAAATTGCATTCAAGCGATGCTCCCACCACCTTACACGTTGCACAAACCACCTGTATCTGCTGTGGTGGAAGTCATCCAATTTTTCACTGCCAAAAATTTAATTCTATGAGTGACAAAAGATCATTCATTAAGAATAAGAATCTTTGCTACAATTGTCTACGACCACATCATGTATCAAAATGTTTATCAAAGTCATGTTGTCAGGTTTGCGGTGGTAGGCATCATACTAAGTTACACACTTCTGAGGAGGAAAGTAGCACTACTAGCACTCGTACCCTGCGACAGGCAAATGTGCACGAATCTGATACTCAGAGCCATAGCGAAGCGAGATCAGCTCATACTTCAAAACCAATAAGCAATCAACGGCTGTCACAACCCTCTTACGGGACTGATGGTAAGCTCGTATTGCTCAATGCGGAACCATATTCAACTGGATTGTTGGGCACTGCTCTTGTTGGAGTCCAGGATGAAAATGGTCTGACTCATGTTGTTCGCTCCTTGATTGATCCTGGTGCGCAAGTTTCTCTTATGACGGAGTGCTTAGCTCAACAGCTTCATCTTCAGCGTCAAAGGTCTTGTGATTTATTCGGTGTAGGTGACCATAGGCAACCTACCCATGGGAAGGTAGAGTGCCGTATTACCTCGCTTGTAGATCCAAATCATCATGGTTTATCCACGCATGCCATCATACTAAAGCGCATCACAGGATATCAACCAGCAAATCAAATAAGCTCTCGTGTTTTGGATAAATGCAGAGACATAATGCTAGCCGACAACAGTTTTCACATGCCCGGCCGCATTGACTTACTACTAGGGGTCGACCTGTTCGATGAAATATTCACAGGCGCTAAACGCAAGCTGGGAGAAGGTTTGCCCACTGCTCATTCTACAGTATTTGGTTGGGTCGTTATGGGACACTCACCTGTAACAACCTGCAGCTATCAGAATGTCAACATAGTGTCTGGCAATTCCAAGCTAGAATTAGCACTTACACAATTTTGGAGGCACGAAGAGCCCCCAGTGACACAGGTTTCGGATCCGGAAGATATCGCCTGTGAAAAACATTTTTTCGAGACGCACAGCCGCGATGAAAATGGTAGATTTATAGTTCGATTGCCCTTCAAGGTGGAGCACAAACAACTAGGCGAAACTCGCCCTGCCGCGCTCAAGCGCTTTCATAATTTAGAGCGAAAACTTGTAAAAGAGCCGAGGTTGCGTGAACTCTATGTAGAGTTCATGCGTGATTACAAGAAGTCCGGTCACATGCAACTTAAACAGTCCGATGACGGAGGTGAGAGAGTCTACGTTCCCCACCACGGAGTTTTAAAGGAAGACAGCAGCACAACAAAGCTAAGAGCTGTTTTCGACGCATCTCTGGCGAGCTCTACAGGAGTGTCCCTCAATCATAACCTTATGTCAGGGCCCAAGTTACAGCAGGACATACAAGACATAATACTAAGGTTTAGACTACATAACGTCGTATTTACATGTGATATAAAACAAATGTACCGCAACGTGCGACTGCATCCAGATGACTGGCGCTACCAAACAATATTTTGGCGCGAGTCCCCGGAAGAGCCGTTGCAGGAATTCGAACTGACCACTGTCACATACGGAGTTTCCAGTTCCGCATTCCAGGCTATCAGGGTCGTACATGAACTTGCGAATTTAAACTCGGGACTCTACCCTGAAACATCACGTATCCTACGGGAAGACATTTTTGTAGACGATATCGTAAGCGGCTGTGACACGCCCGAGAAGGCTAGGGCTCTACAATTACAGCTGGTTGAAGTGCTGGGTCAAGGTTGCTTTCAGCTCCGAAAATGGTCCAGCAATCGCAGCGAGCTTCTAGACGGATTCCCATCTGACCATCGGGAAACCCCCTTCCGCTTCGAGGAATCAGGTGAAAACATTTTTAAAATACTCGGCATTGAATGGAATCCAAACGAAGACGTGTTTTTATATCGCGTATCAGAAATGTCTAATACGAACACAAAGCGCGGCATCCTGTCGAACATCGCTCGCTTGTACGATCCCTGCGGTTTTATCACGCCCGTCACATTCTTTGCGAAGTCTTTCATGCAAAATCTGTGGCTGCTGGATCTAGGTTGGGATGACTCAATTCCGTCTGACGCGCAGCAATCTTGGTCGAGGTTTGTCGAGGACTTCAGGGCTCTCCACAAAATCCGAATTCCAAGGTTCGTGCTCGCTGATCAACCGCATGAATGTCATATTCATGGTTTCAGTGACGCGTCCGAGCGGGGTTACTCTGCCTGTGTATATCTCCTTGTCAGGGCTCAGTTGGATCCAAACGTGCATTTAATCCTATCAAGGTCACGAGTCGCGCCCGTAAAACAGAAGCTAACGATCCCAAGATTGGAACTCTGCGGCGCCTTGCTGTTGGCCCGACTTCTAGCACACGTTAGCAAGGTGCTAAGCACCAAAATAACTATTAGCTCCACAACGGCATGGTGCGATTCAACCATAGTGTTGGCTTGGCTGCAAACCGCTCCTCATAAGCTTCAGACATACGAGGGCAACCGGGTCTCTCAAATACAGGGTATGATTCCAGATACTTGTTGGAGACACGTTCCTTCGACTCTAAATCCTGCAGACTCGGCCAGCCGCGGGCTGCTCCCTTCAGAGCTATTAAATCATAGCCTGTGGTGGGGACCTGAATGGCTAAAGGATGTTTCTCCGATTTCCGCTAACCTCGCTCAAACCACCGAGGTAACTGAAATTGACATTCCAGCTGCTGCACATACATTGCAAGCTGTCGAGACTACCCCGGTTCCTGCGAGCTCGCCGCACACCAATGAGAAAGAACCCCAGATAATATCCCGATTTAGCTCCTTAACCAGGCTTCAAACCACTGTCGGCTGGTGTCTGCGTTTTGTAAACAACGCGCGTAAGCCGCATCAGAAAATCAAAGGCTACTTAACCGTCACCGAGTTAAACACCGCCTTGCATACCTGCATCAAACTCGTGCAGGTTACAGCCTTTCATGACGCAATTAAGGCGCTAAGCGAAAACCGAGGAATCAAGGGCAGCTTGATCCGCCTCAACCCGTTTATCGATAAGGATAGCGGCCTGTTAAGAGTGGGAGGAAGGCTGGGAAATTCAAGTCTAGCTTATGGCCGCAAACATCCCGTGCTCCTTCCTCACTCGCATCATTTCACCAATCTTATGATAGACCACTTTCATCTCCTGTTTGGCCACGCCGGCTGTGCCACGCTACTTACGGTTATTAATCGCCGCTTCTGGATTTTATCTGCGCGAAGAGTTATTAGACACAGGATTTTCAAGTGCTTGCGGTGCTACAGGCTCAAGGCAAAGCCGTTAGCCCCCTTCATGGGAAATTTGCCCGCCAGCCGCGTTACCCAAGCACGACCCTTCCAACGAGTTGGCGTTGACTTCGCCGGTCCATTCACGGTTAGAGCGTCGCATATTCGCACCACCAAGACTTACAAGGCGTACCTTTGCGTTTTTATATGCTTCGTGTCCAAGGCCGTGCACTTGGAAGTTGTGTCTGCCCTATCCACTGACGCTTTTATGGCGTGCCTGGACAGATTCGTGTCTAGAAGAGGCCTGCCGTCAGATATACACTCAGACTGTGGCACCAACTTCGTGGGAGCTCGAAACCACTTACAAAAATTTTATGACCAGATAGATGAAGTTAAGGTTCAACAAAGGCTTGCACCACGGCAGATCAAGTGGCATTTCAACCCCCCCTCAGGGCCACATCATGGCGGGCTCTGGGAAAGTGCTGTAAAAGGGGCTAAAACTCTACTAATACGCATTATCGGAGAGCGGGTTCTCACGTTCGAAGAGCTCACAACTGTCTTCACTAAAGTTGAGGCGATCATAAACTCTAGACCGCTTTGCCCACTTAGCTCTGATCCGAACGATTTCGACGTCTTGACTCCGGGACATTTTCTAATTGGACAGCCGCTTCTGTGCCTGCCCGAGCACAGTGCAGAGCAAGCGCCAGGCAATCACCAAAGTCGTTGGCGGCTTTTGCAGCACATAACACAACATCTTTGGAAGAGGTGGCATAGCGAATACCTTCACACCTTACAACAGCGCTATAGGTGGCTGGTTTCTCGCCCTAATTTACAAGTAGGAGACCTGGTACTCCTCATTGAGCCAAACATCGCCCCGTTGCAATGGCGCAGGGCCCGGATCATAAGAGTCTGCCCCGGCGCTGATGGTATAGTGCGGGTGGCAGAAATTAAAACTTCTAGTGGCACGCTCATGCGCCCGGTGGTGAAGCTGTGCCCGATGCTCCACGACAACTAACACTAGCAACTCTTAAGCTCATGTCATACATTTAGCTAATAAATATCCTCATCAGCATCACCTTTTTATTTTATTTTCATTTTATTTTTTTTTGTGTGTGTTATGTTTTTCTTTTTTTTTTGTGTCAGATGCTAGTTATTTCTTTACATGTTTATATAGTGACTCAGCAACGCATTCACAACCCATCAAGCGAATGCACGCAGCTTCATTTTGTTTTCATCTATTTTTTTTTTTTTTTTTTTTTTTTTTTTTTTCTCTTTTTTTTGTTTACATAAGTTTCCCAGAATTTTCAAGAGCACGTCTGCTCTTCGGGAGGCGGTATGGCAAATATCGATTCATCCCCTCACTATTTTAAAAATCTACCCTCCTTTCCTACACAATTCTCTTCCAATTTCCTACGGCCAACCGGGGGTAGAATAAAAAACAGCACTGTCGCCCTAAGTACTGCTGCGCGTTGGGTCGAGCTCCCCGCTCCCTTCGACGTTTTCTAAGGTTTTTAACGCGATAAACCCTCAACGATACACCCTGGGGTGGAAGAAGCAAGAAGCGAAGCCTGCGTCCATCAAGATCTAGCACGCGAGGGATATTTTTTCGAACCAGGTCAGCCTCCTTCATTTCCTTCTCTTTTTCGCCATCCCATTATTCATACATTTTTTTTTTAATCTAAATTTTTTACGAGGCTTAAGTGCACCTGTGTGACTATGCCAGCCTCATTGGATGTCTCTTGGTTCAGATTCATCAAACACTCCCCCGCCCACTACCAGATTCTCTGGCAGCAAAGGAGTGTTTCACGAACCTGTACACTCGTACTGCATTTTCTGATGTTGGAAAACTCAATGTTATGTTAATTGCTCCATTAAACAGGCTCACATCAGTCAAGTACCTCTCTCTATTAACCTTTGTGACTTCACATTCCATCAAAAAATGTATTAAATCCTCAACCTTGCCGCAATGCGTGCACGTTGGGGATTGAGCGACTCTCATCATATTTAAAAATTTATTTAATGGCACATGACCTGACCTCACCCGAAATGCCCACACGAGTAGATCCCTGGGAAGGCTGGCACAATCAAACCAGGGCACCCGGAATACCTTGTTCTGTATTGTGTTGTACCAGATACCTTTTGTTTCTGATATATTATTATAGTGCTTGGAATAACGGAAAACATAGTTCACTTCCGGATACCAGCACCAAATTTTTATATGTTACTAGGCATATCATCTGAACCCCAAAACTGCCGGGAGACAGTTTCTGAGGTGTCTGGGTCACCAGTTATGACGTCATCAAATTGACCGCCGCCGCGTTGTGAAAAATTCAAATTACACCCAACATATGCAACGCACGTGTACATGTGGGGTATCACGTGAAAGCTAATTAAATAGACTATATTTGTGCCCTGAACTGTAATTGCATTAATGTTACCGTTTAAGAGCTATTAATAGAAAAATGATAATCTTGGAAAAATATTACGGACTTTTATTTCTTGCACCAAAACTAAAGACTCCAGACTAAAATAATGTAGTACAATAATGAAAACAGATTATTAAGCTTTACATTACAATTCAAAGTTTGAAAATCGGATATGAAATGTCGAAGTTATGGTCAAAAACTTGACGATGCTGCAGTGTCTAAAATTACGAAAAAAAATTTTTTTTTCCGGAAACCAGCACCAATTTTTTATATGTTACTAGGCATATCATCTGGACTCCGAAACTGCCGGGAGACAGTTTCTGAGGTGTCAGGGTCACCAGTTATGACGTCATCAAATTGGCCGCCAACACGTTTTGAAAAATTCAAATTACACCCAACGTATGCAACGCACGTATACATGTGGGGTATCACGTGAAAGGATATTAAATTTGCTGCATTGTTTTCTTTATCTGTAACTGCGTAAATATGAAAACAACAAAAATAAAGAATAAATAAGACAAATTACAAAAAAAATATTGCATATTTATTTTTATAGCCAGAGAACCATTTGTATTGGAGAGAAAAATATAGAGTACAAATAATTCTACGTTTTTCTTTTATGGTATAAAATTTAAATCATCACAATCAAGTAAAAAAAGACATAGCTATACCGGTTTAAAATAAAGCGCGGCGGATGCCATATATTCAAACGACGTCGCCGGCGCGTTTTAAAAGATTTAAATTAGACAAATTACGCAGTGTATATGCACGTATGGGGCATGAAATGAAAAGATATTAAAATTTGCTGCATTGTATTCATTGATTATAACTGCGTAAATATGTAAACAACAAAAATATTAGAACAAATAGACAAATTAAAGAAAAAAATGCATGTTTATTTTTATAGCCAGAGAACCATTTAAGTTGGAGAAAAAAAATATATGGTTCAAATAATTCTACGCTATTCCTCTATAGTATAAAATTTTAATCATCACAATCGGGTATAAAAAGACATAGCTATGCTGGTTTAAAGATAATTCGGCGGCCGCCACAAACAACGTGACATGTCGCGTTATGCGCAAAATGTATATGCCCATGCCAACTGGTGTTTCAAGGTATTTTTGATGAATCCAATTATTATGTAGCCTCATAAAGGGTAATTTTAAATTATATATTTTTTTATTATAAATGTAAATATAAATAAATATTATACTTACGCACTTTGGATTTATATACCTATACCTCCTTCTTCGAACAATTAGTATACTTACTACTATTACTACTACTACTATTTAGGTAATTAATATGATAATTATAATAAAATAACCAATTGTAACGTCTCGGTGCAAAAATTTAATAACTTACCTATAACATTACAATTCATCGTCAGTCATTGTTACTAGGCGCATAAATACACCACCACCGAATCATTTACGCGTCAAATTTTGGAACAGACTAAAATTCGAAGTGAAAATATGTAGGTATCTGCAGTTTTCAGCGATGGCGGCAATTTCGCGCGCTTTATGTTTTTTCCCTTAACTTCGACATTTCATATCCGATTTTCAAACTTTGAATTGTAATGTAAAGCTTAATAATTTGTTTTCATTGTTGTAGTACATTATCTTAGTCTGGAGTCTTTAGTTTTGGTGCAAGAAATAAAAGTCCGTAATATTTTTCCAAGATTATTATTTTTCTTTTAATAGCTCTTAAACGTCAACATTAATGCAATTACAGTTCAAAGCGCAAAGATAGTATATTTAACTAGCTTTCATTTGATACCCCTCATGTATGCGTGCGTTGTATAAGTTGGGTGTAATTTGAATTTTTCAAAACGCGGCGGCGGTCAATTTGATGACGTCATATCTGGTGACCCTGACACCTCAGAAACTGTCTCCCGGCAATTTTGTGGTCCAGATGATATGCCTAGTAACATATAAAAATTTGGTGCTGGTATCCGGAAGTGAAATGTTCCTACCCTTTTCGGACGTAAGGCCAGGCGCTATTAAATGTTTCCTGCCATATATCAAAACACCTTTTCTTTGCAAATAACATCAACTCTGTGCCATACGGTTTACATTGGAGTTCCACCCCATCCATCACCGCCAATTCATACATTGTAATTGTGATTTGTATTGTAGTGTTGTTTTCATTGTACCCATATGCAGTCGTTTGTAATTGACCTCTTCTTAAGGAATAATTGATGTGAGGATGCATCATCTCACTACAAGATGGTTGATGGACGATAGTATTAATATGGCTAGCATGACACATCACAAGCCTTTTTGTCCCTTCATTGTACTTATGTATGTAGTATAACTGTTGCAAAAGAATAATGTTCCCCACCCTGTCGTAATTGACAGCCCACCGTTACTCAAACTTGAGTCACCTTACTGTGATAAGGTTCTATGGTGGTATGTGAATACATTTCCCTTACTGTACAGTTATACAAAAGCAATACAATTCTAATAAATATTATTATTATTATTATTTAAAATAATACACTAGCAGCTCTTTGAGCTGATGCGTGTATATCACTGCACTTGTGTTCTTTGAGTTTTTAAATGAATGTCTAGTCTATTTTTAAATATGTATTAAATTCATGTCATACTTACAACCCTGACATTCTCCACAACTGAAGAGTTAAGTGGAGTCTTTAAATCAGTTTTCTCACCAAACTTCTTCAATGTAAATCCAACATGACTATTGTGAATAGCGTACCCGCCCACAACATCCATTATGTGGGTGTATTCTTCCGTAGGGCTCCGTAGAGCTTTCTTACGAGCTATGATGTTGTAAAATAGGTCTTCCACTGTGATTTGAGTACCATTGTTTCCTGCACATGCTTTAATGGGACCCTTAAGTTTGCCATCTTCATATGCTGCCCTGAAAGATTAATTAACTATTGAATAGGCTGTAAAGCCGCTAGTGTGAGAAATTCATCATTATCATCATCAGCAATTATATATCCCACTGTAGGCCACAGATCTCTTAATTTAAGAGGGCTTCGGCTCTAGTTCCCTCGCAGGCCCAGTGATCGGGAACCTCACAAACTCCATTGAATTGCGTTGCAGGTCTATATGACTTTATGATGAATTCCTTCATCAAAATCTCATAGTAAATTTCTAAACTTATTTCGCACCATATTCTGAACAACTCAAGTGAGTCTGCAACCCTCTGATTGAGAATAATAGTGAGAGCCATAGTGAGAGGTTAGTACAAGATTATCTTACTTATAAGCACATTTGGCAGCAGCAGTCTTGGTAAGAATAGTAAGGTGTGCTATATGGCTGATGCTTGCTAGGGCTTCCCCTCGGAACCCGTAAGTGTTGATCTCCTGCAAGTCCTCGTACTGGCTGAGTTTGGATGTGGTGAAACGCTCACACACAATGTCGAGGTTGTCACTGCGGATGCCTGTGCCATTGTCTTGAATCTAGAACATGATGAAATTGGTTAACTTTTAAAATTATCAGAGAAAATAGTAAGTAGTCATATTCTCATGTGTTAAAATTAAATAGAATGGTATTGAGGTTGTGCCCATGTGTGGTGGATATAACTAACCATCTAATGACTCACTTGCTCGTTTGCTAGTCTATTAAATAAATTTTGAGATACTTCTCTACTTTAAAATTGAAATGTACTCAGTAGAGGTGTTTAAGTAATATACTGGATTGGACGAAGGACTAGCTTGTTAAGAAGTGTAAGTATGTAATATACTTATGTATAATTATTGTGTTGTAGAACTTACCTGTAAGTACTTTAAACCTCCAGCCTTCACAGTAATAATGATGTTAGTAGATTTGGCATCTAAGCTGTAACATTTAGTAGGTAGATATTAAGTGTGTTAAAAAAAGCTTTTTCTACACAAATGTGTTTTAATTACAAAGTCAATTATACCTGTTTTCAATCAGTTCTTTCAAAGCATTCGCCGGTCTTTGCACAATTTCACCGGCCGCTATACGATTTACCACATCTTCGCTTAGTTTTCTAATGATCCCAGGTTCGCACATTGCGTGGTTTGGCTTTCGTTTAAGAGTTAATTACACAATAATTCAGTTATGTTTTCGTCTATGTTACGATTAAATTAAAAGAAAAAACAAAACAAAACAGTCATAATAACAACATAACCCTAACCAAAACAAATTTTGTCAATTTTCTAATACTGTTAATACATTCCCACACTTGGGCCTGAAGTGTCAAAAAGTCACGTGTGCTAGTCCATTTTGTTCTCCAAGTGACTTATGAAGTTATGACAAGTGAGGTTTTGACACTTCAAATAAACTTGTAGGAGCGTATACGGCAAAACGGTTTCAGATACTGGAAATATCGCTGGTTGGACACCGGCTAAAGAACTGACAAATTCAATTCAATAGAAAGTAGTGTAGTTGACAGGTACCTGTACATCGACTTTTTCTGTCTGTTGCTGTTATTATTAAATAATTCGGGTTTCACTTTAATTATTTTGCATATTTAAGGTCACATTTTACTCTTCAGGTGACTTTTTATTTGTGTAACTCAGCTTCGTCCATGGAAAAACATGGATACGGATAGCGACATCGACAGCGACCAAGAGTCACAGTTAAACGATTTAGCGCAACTACAGGCTGCTTTAGACGACGATGAGCCCTCCTCCTTGTTCATCGAGTCGTGTGCGAGTGCCAGCGGCAGTAACTCGCTGCTATCTCAGTCCATACCAAGCACCTCCAGTGCCGATGCCGCTCAGGAACATGCGAGAATCGACGCAGCACTAGGACTTAATAAACTACTAGACGAAAAGTTAAAGAGGCTTGAAAAGGTACTGGTCGGCCGCTTACATGAATGCAGACAAAAGTTAAGGGATTTGCACGATCTAGCATTGCCTGGTGACAGACAAGATCGCCAGGAAACCTTCCGCTACTTAAACTGTGGTAAGCCTTATTTCAAAGACAAGTCAAACTTTCCAGCCCCTGATAATGAAGACACCATACTCATGGCCAAAAGTAGCATGTATGACTTCTCTGAGATCTCTGGTGTACCTGGCTGGACAGTCAAAGACAAGAGCAGCTTCACAAACCTCATTCTGAAGATGTCCATAGACATTAAAAAGAAAGAGTTAACTTCTAAAATTGCCCAGTTGAAAAGGGACAACAAAGATATTAAGCCTAAGCAGTTAGAAAAGAAGATAGATGCCATCAACAAAGAAATAATGGCTTTAAACAATAAGTCATTAAAAGATGTGGCTTTGCCATTAGATCAAGAGTATGATTGGGAGATTGTGGCCAACAAACTCAACAGACGCCACAGTGCCACAGAGTATAGATCACTGTGGAAAGTATTTTTGCATCCCAGTATTAACAAGAGTGTTTGGGATAAAACTGAGCATAGCCGCTTGCATGATATAGCAAATGAACACAACTTACAAGACTGGGATTCTATTGCTAAAGCTCTCAACACAGGCAGGACCGGATACCAATGCTTTGTTTACTTCAGAACAAACATGAGCAACACTTTTACAGGGAAAAAATGGACCAAAGAAGAAGAGGAATATCTTAGAAGACTAATTGAGTATTACAAGGAAGATGAATACATCCCGTGGGGGAAAGTTGCCTCCTCTATGGAAAACCGCACTAAAATACAGATATATAATAAATACTTTAGGTTGGTTGAAAAAAGGAAAGGAAGGTTCCTTCCAGAAGAAGATGCAGTTATTTTGACATGCCTTGACAAGTTCGGATTGAACTTTAAGAAGATGTCAGAATATCTGCCTGGTCGCTCGGCGTCACAAATTCGTGTGCGCTATGGAGTTCTAGCCAAAAAGAGGATTTCCACCATCTGGACTGTTCAGGAAGACAAAAAGTTATTACAGATAATGGCCAATGAAGATAGCCTCACCAATTATTCATGTGTTACAGACCACTTTCCAGGAAAGACGCGTGTACATATTAGAGGAAGATATATAACCTTGTTGAAATGGATGAAAAGACATCCTAACTCAACGCTAGATAATGCCCCGCGAAGAGGAGCGCGCCGCCTGGGTCACGGGCTCGCGTCGGACAATCTCAACAAAGCAACAGAAAAACTAAAGAACCGAATTGAATGTGAAATTGAAAAAAGAAAGAGCAAAAGGATAACAAGAGATTCACCTCTTGAAGTTATAGAAGATGCCATTGTTGCCAACCTTTTAACTGAAAAAGTGAAAGAGGAAGAAATAAGAAAAGCAGAAGTTGATACTGATGACTTATTAGTCCTGAATGATGACTTTGTAATATCAGCACAGTCCCTGAATGTCACAAATCTGCAGAAACTGATCATCTTTTTAAGGGGAAAGTTGGATAAAGACCGTTTCACAGCAAGCTCATTTGCTGAACAGTATCCAGGACTATTGGACTCTCAGCAAGAAGTTAATCTCTTCCAAGTTAGGAGTTACTCTAAGAAAGGAAAAACAGTAACACCAGTGGTAGTGAACACTCCAGATATCTGGGGAAAGAACACCTTAAGCTCCTTAAATTATGTGCTCCCACCACACTATGCCACGATAACTGGATGCAGAAAGCTTATGGCATACATCAATATTAAGACCAGAAAAGATACTAGCATGCAATCTATTAACATAAATGCAATGATGAGAAGAAATCCCATTTTGAAGCAGCAAATGTATCTTTTGATGGAAAGATTCAATGCATTGTTCCTGTTCCCTATGCTACTGTCAAATGAAGGTCCTGAGCGAGTGGGAAAGAATATCTTGAAAGACCGAAAAGTTGCGCAGGACATTGATTTGGAAGAAAAGAAACAAAATGATCCCGCTAGTGAAAAAATTTGTTCAGACATTCCCCAAAGAGCTATGAGCATGGGAGAGGTATGCAGTGTTACAAACAGTGTAATAGATCTAGAGGACCCCAGTCCAGAACAGCAAGCTCTAACATGTGTGCAAATGGTGGTTGTTGACGACAACGCCTTCAGATTTGTTACGGTTGATGACAAGAAAAATGTTCAAAAGAAAAAAAAACTGATTTATTTCACATGATCTTATTTATATAACCTAGGTAAACTAAAGCAAAAAAGTTGTTCTTAATTTGAACAGTGGATTTTTTTACATTTTGCTTTGTTTAATTTTTCTAGTTTTTGTAATGGTTTTTATGTTTTAAGTAAGTACTCAAAATTAGTTTAAGGTACAAGTTTTATATGCTTATGATAAGAGTTAGAACTGATGGATGGTGTTATGTCACTTTCATCATATACATTTTCATTGCCTTTAAAATTGTATTGTAATTGGATAAAAAAGAAGTTATTTTCTACTTGGAATACTTGTGTTTAAATGTATTAAACCCCAACCCCTGTTTAAAAAACCGGTCAAGTGTGATTCGGACTTGCGCACCGAGGGTTCCGTCCAAATTCGGCAAGCAAATATAAAATTCAGTGTTAGCATAGCCCTGCTCCCAAGCAAAATGTAGGTAGTGTTAGGTCATTTTATATTGGTTCCTAGCAAAGACAAAAAAAACTTCAGACTCATTTCATTAGTTGTGCTATAAAAGCTACCTTCACATCAAATAAAAAAAAATTAACCCACTGGACAACCCCCTATTTGTTAGGACGGTAATTTATATGGGAAAGCCTTTTCCAATGACTGTTCTATCCTTTGATTGAGTCACTTAGAAGAATGATTTTTTCACAACTTTAAGGGGCTAGATTTTAGTATTTGGTAATAATTTCAACTTTATACCTTTTACGCATTTCTGATAAAAAGGATCTAGATGGACGGACGGACGTGGTCCGATAAGGGTTGCGTTTTTCCTTTTGATGTACGGAACCCTAAACGGACAACAACAGTCAATCCGAAATAAAACAGATTTAGATTACTAATGTAGCAGACAAAAAACACTGCATGCGTGAAAAGGAACGTATCAGTATCAAGACAAGGTGACATTTGATTTTGACAACTGACTGACAAATTGACAATTAATCAAAACCCCGACCCGACCAGAATTCGGCTAGTATTTTGTTTTTGCCAAACTATTGAAATTATTTCTTTCTAAAATATACGCTATAATTTTAAGTAAATCATGTCTGAAGAAAAGAGAAAAGCTCTGTTCATTTGTCTTGGTGAGTACCTATTTACGATGTGATTTAAGGAAAGTTCGGAACTTCGTAGTAGGTTAATCTAACTAATATTATAAATGCGAAAGTATGGATGGATGGATAGATGGATGGATGGATGGATGGATGGATGTTTGTTTGTTTGTTACTCAATCACTCCAGAACGGCCCAACGGATCTCGATGAAATTCGGCACATAGATAGAGAAAAGTCTGGAATAGCACATAGGCTACTTTTTATCCCGGAAAATTGCGTAGTTCCCGCGGGATAGCGATAAACGAATTCTTTGCGGACGAAGTCGCTGGCAACAGCTAGTTTTCCATAATCAGTAAGTTGATAATAATCATCCCAATTTTCTTCGCTCATGAATAGTTTTATAGTATAACAAGAAAAAGTTTTCTTTATTATTTCATTACGGCAGACTTAATCTATCAATTACTTTCAGGGAACATTTGCAGATCTCCAATAGCTGAGGGTGTTTTTCAGAAAACTGTGAATGATTTGAAAATTGGTGATAAATGGGAGATAGATAGCGCTGCTATTGGTGGTTGGCATGTTGGTAATCCACCTGATTGGAGGGCTTTGGACACCATGAAGAATCATAATATTCCTTACAGTAATCATTGTAGACAGGTAAAATTTGCATTAAGTATTATTAAAAATCGAAGGAGGCCTATGCCATGAGGCACGCCGAATTATGCGACAATTAAAAAAAAAAGAACAACAAAATGCGCTTGCTGAAATTGTAGCGAATTTGGAATAAAAGGCTATATTATTATTATTATTATTAAAAATCTAACAATTAATAAAGTTTTGTAAATTTTAAGTGATATATACTTATTTATTTACAGATTACCAAAGAGGACTTCAACTATTATGATTACATATTTGGTATGGATGAAGCCAACATGAAAGACCTTAACAGACAAGCTCCCAAGAACAGCAAAGCCAAACTGCTGATGTTTGGAGACTTTGACCCTCAGGGTGATCGGATCATCAGAGATCCTTATTATGTAAGATATGATCAGAAATCAGATTTAACAAAAAATTACATTATGGTCTAATTAATCAAAATATTAAAAAAATTTAATGTATCACCTTATTCCATTTAGTTGGAGAGTCATTCAATCAATGTGTTAAAGCTTCACTATTAAAATTGAATATCTGAACTTTTTTTTAGGACAGTGACGCAAAGGGGTTTGAAAAATGCTACCAGCAGAGTGTGAGGTGTTCAAAAGGCTTTTTGGATAACTTGGAAAAGGGTCTTTAAAAAAATATGTAATCTGTACAAATATATTTTCATTGATTTCTTTTGCTACTGGAATAAAGAGCATTTTATTGGTTGAATCAATTGTGTTGTTTTTTTTATTGTGGCTTACAATGAAATGTCTTCTTCTGTAAATTTATCGATGTGTATTTGAGGAACCGGGAACTTTACTTTTCGGGTGTAGCGATAATTATATAGAATTACTAGCTGTTGCCAGCGACTTCGTCTGCAAAGAATTCGTTTATCGCTATCCCGTAGGAACTGCGCAATTTTCCGGGATAAAAAGTAGCCTATGTGCTATTCCAGACGAAACTATCTATGTGCCGAATTTCATCCAGATCCGTTGGGCCGTTCTGGCGTGATTGAGTAACAAACAAACATCCATCCATCCATACTTTCGCATTTATAATATTAGTTAGATAATTTTATAGAATCTTATTGCCAAGTTGATAAGTGTATAATAGGCGGCAAATAAGTAAAACGGGGAGGGGATAAGCGCAGTATAAAAAACAACATCATTTTCATACTGCGCTTATCCCCTCCACGTTTTACTTATTTGCCGCCTACTGTATGGTAGTCGGCTCCTTTACCTTGACCTTGGCTCGGTTGCCAAAACGTGGGGAATCCCTTAAATTGCGGGATAACTAACCTAGATATTATTGGAAATTAGCATTAGGGGTGAAAATGAGGGGATTTTTATAAATTTAATGAATGTCCGTTTCTTTTTGTCACCCCGTAGACCCGTAGTAAATGATATTATAATTTAATTAATTTAGAATAATAATAATAATAATAATAATATAGCCTTTTATTCAGATCTTTACAATAGTTTTAACTTAAAAATTAACAAAAAAAATTAACGCTGGACTTATAAGATAACAGAATAACAGATATTATCATAATTATACTAATATCTGTTGTTTTGTTATCTTTCCTAGATCTGTTTGCCAGTCGGCAAAGGCCTCCTCCAACCTTTTCCATTCTTTTCTATCTTGTGCTACTCTGTTCCACATGACTCCTGCCACTTGTCTGATGTCGTCATCCCACCTTTTATGCGGTCTGCCTCTCTTCCTTTTGCCTTCTCTGGGGTACCATCGTGTCACTCTTTTACTCCATTTTTCGTGTCCTCTTATTACGTGGCCAGCCCATCTCCATTTAAGTCTTTTGATTTTTATTGTTATTAAGAAACATTAATTTAGAAACACAACTTAAAAGATTCGTAGGCAAAATTTTAAATTACCTTAGCACAAACTACATTTCTTAAATTAACTTTTACTATAGTATAATTAATAGAAAAGCAGCAAAAATTTCTTCCTGAAGGGGATTTTGAAAAAGTTTTTTGGAGGATTCAAAAAAATTGCGTTGGTAACCCTGAGTACTGTATGCTCATTCATTCTAAATCATTGCTAACGTTAATAAAATAAAGACTTGGCTTAAAGGTCTAGAAACCAGGCCATAAAATTCCAAAAAAAAAAAAAGCTCATTCATTCATTCATTCACTCATTCATTGTCATTCAATCAATCATCATTCAAATCATTCATTCGCGTAATTTGTCAAAACGGTGTTGCGGCTGTTTATTGTTATAATGTAAAAATTGTAATGATTTTTAAACGTAGTGACGTGATAAATTAAAGTCCTCAAAATGTTGGAGTTAAAAGCTTGTACGGCTTGTTTTAGCACTGATGCTAAGTTGTACAACATGGACTCCGGCTCCTTACGACATGAATATAACTTAGTGTCTGGATTCAAGGTATACTTTACGTGTAAAATTCTTATAATTCTGATGAGATTCCTTGTTAATTAACTCAATATTTTAATCTATCAGCCCTTTATCCCAGCAGTTATGTTTATAAATTGAATTATTTGTGTGTTCTCCTATGTTATTTAAGGAGGGATACATTTTTAATATAACTTTGAATATTTCAGACTGCTGACTGCTCTGGGATGCCACAATATTTGTGTTTCGAATGCTCAGCTTACGTTAAACGCTATGTTAAGTTCAGGAAGAAATGCCAACGAGCGCATTTTGCGTTACGGGAACTTTTACTAAGGGGTAAAGAGGTGAGTCAGATGTAATACAGTTTTCTGCTCAATTAGTTTGTATGCGGCAACTATGAAACAGCTGTGTCACAACTGAAAGTATTTTACTGGTAGTTCACTCTAAAGACAAATGAAGAGGATGATCTGTAAAGTTGTTCGATACTTAGGTGCTTAGGTATTTGATAGTTAAGTTCATAAATTATTCATGAAGTAATAGCAATATCAAATTTAGGTACTTAGGGAGGGTCCATAGGTTATAAAACATCTAGCAACTGTCTAATGTTTTAATGGGAACCCCCTTATTCATAAATGCTAGTTAAAGCATCTGTAAACCTTTTTTTAATTAGTGGTGTAGTGTAGTATTCAAGTGAAATGTCAAAGCAAATAATTGCCTTTGCCAAACAGAGACAAAACACACTTGTAACTTTTTAATGAATAACATAATATGAATGAATACAGCCCTTCACAAATAGGCTCACACAACCCCTTAAAAGTAAAAAGTTACACAGTAATTACTCTCTAGTAAACTTCTTTTTTTTTTCAGATTAATGTATCAAAACTAGAGGCTATAGACCGTGAACGTTTGGACATTATGCCGGTGCTGTCTTTCATTGACACGGCCCACACAAAATATGAAGAAGTGCAGTTCCACTGGACCAAGGCTAACCGTTTAGCCATTTACGAAACCGAACAAATCCCTATTATCCATCACAGTACAACCTCTACCCAAGTCATAGATATGCCTAAAGAACTAAAGGTAGAACTTGATGATGCCGTCTGTGAAAAAGAAGTACCTATATCAGCGGAGCAGCAAGATTTAGAACAGTCAATATCAATAGTAAAAGATGATGAAGAATCAGATTACTTTGATAATGATGACAACAATCCTAGTGACCATTCCGAAGAAATCGTCCCACCTGTGAAGGCTCCTCCTAAAGTAAAGAAAAAAATGGTAAAAAAATTGGAAACTGACGGGTCGAGCTTAGATGAGGAATATGCTAGTATGGTGGCGATTTCGGATAAGGAAGCACAGGCTGCGGTGGATGTGTATCGGTTGTTTAGTCACGGCACTTTCCGGTGTCAGGTGTGCAACAAGGGATATCATACGGAGCAGAGGTTGACTGCACATTCTCGTATGCATGATCAGGTAAAAAATTATACTAATAACAGCAAAAGTCCGGAGCGAAGCGATACTGCTGCCGTGAAACTTGCAACAGCACGGCTAGTATGAGTGTACGCGAGATAGACTACCCGTCTTTTTCTTACTGTTTGTTCTAGAAAGAGACGGTTAGTGTATCTCGTGCACGACACAGCTCTCGCGCGTCGCGTGACAGGCGTGCAGAGCGCCAGATATTGTAATATTAAGATTGTCGGTGGCTGTTCTATACATTCACATAATACAATTTATTACATTAATCTATTTGATCTGTTGATTTATCGCGGTGTCATTATCGCGTCGATTCTTACGTTGATGACGCGTGCTTGTTTTAATTTTTTATAAATGGATTTAAATTGAAGAGAAACTTAACTTCACATTCATAATTGTTGAAGCTGTGGCCAATGTCTTTTTTTTATTCAGCACATCAGTGGTAACTTCCTCTGCGCCCTATGCAACTACTTTTACAAGACTGACTATCTGCTCAAGACGCACATCACCGAGAAGCATATGTATAAATATGAGTGCAAGAAGTGCAATGAAGTCAGTTTTGATCGGTGAGACCAATTTGCCCTTTTTTCTAACATTCTAATGTAGCCTTAGTTTATCAATGACCAATGATAATACTGTCCACGAGAATCGTAGACCTTTAATAGATACAGGTAGGTATATGCAACTGATTAACCCGCTTGTTCCCCATACATAACTTTTTTACATAACTAGGACATTCTAAGGTAAAATAAAAACTATTTCTAAATATTTTATTGAATCAGGCGTTACTTTGCGGAGGTCCATTTCAATGAACACAAAATATTTACCTTGCTACTCCTCTGCTTAGTTAAGTAGCGGAGTAGCAAGGTAAATATTTTGTGTTCATTGAAACAAACATATTCGCGGCTTAAGGTTAGCCCAAGGGCCACCCCCGCCGCACCTGAACCTAAATTATTCGAAATTAATCATCCTACATTGGTTTTACCAGTGCCGTTTATGTAACTCGGTTATGTACGGGGAACAAGCTGACTATCATATGCACCGATAACAGATATGCCTTGTGTGTCCATACCTCAACAATCAAGTGTCAAGATTTGTCCCATGAAAATGCCAGTTACATTGATGAGTAAATTTTGGCTGTGACGTCACAGTACAGATCGATTCACAAGAGCCGGCACAAATGGATTGAATGAATGAATGATAATACCTATGTGTGTATAACAAAATGATTAAATACAGGTTGACATTTTTTTTTTTTTTTTTTTATCTATGGTATATCTGATATTTGTGATCCTATGCCACTTGGCATATTAAGACACATAATTACAACAACCGGATAACTCACGTATAAAAAGCCGAAAGAATGCTCCGACAATTGTGCTCTGACGGCAGCGAAACGAACACTGTTCACTGTTCGTTTCGCTGCCGCCTTGGCGAGCGCTCTCTGAGGAAGGACTACGGAATAGTCCGAAACAATTGTCGGAGCATTCTTTCGGCTTTTTATACGTGAGTTATCCGGTGTGTTGTAATTATGTTTGAGTCTCACGGTAGTTTCATGTTGAAAGATTAAGACAAATTAAACTAATCCAACGATATTTATTAACTTGTATTGTTTAACAGTCTTTCAGCCAAACAGCACTACATCTGGGCTCACCTCCAACGTGGTAGAAAGAAGGATGCTAATTGGTACGAGTCTCGGCCCAAATGGTTAAGCACTAAAGGCGGGAAGCGTGTCAAAGGTGTGGTCACCATACGACCTGTTAGGTGTGTATTTACGTCGACGACATTATAAATATGGCGATGAAACGAGGGTAGTTGTGTGCCGCCGTCGTGCTAGGAATATAATGAGGCTAGTTTTAATAGTCGGGATAGCAAGCTAGATAGCTAAGAAGACTGTCTTAGCTACTGTCATCAGTTGGACGCTGCTAAACTAACGGATTAATCCGAGAGATGTCGAGAAGAATTCGACTTTGACATGTGCGATATCCGTATATTTCACAGTAATTCTCTCAAGCTGAAATCGCCGCTTTTGTCTGAAAAAATACTTCTTTATTAAATAAAAAAAATGTTAGTTACAATAACTGACCTATCCCACCCAAAAATAAAGAAAAAAAATTAACTTAAACTTATCCCTTACAGGGTTGACAGAGCCTAATGTAATAAGCTAGTAAGACCTAAAGGCCACGTTTAGCATAATTGTGGGCGTATAAGTGGGAAGGGGAATCAAAATAGTGATGGGTTGCTAGCCGCATCGCCTATAACATGATTCCTATGATTCCTTACATGGACTTTTATCATCTACGCGGGAAGAGAACCAACTGGTTCAACATTCTATATTTTTTCTTTGCTCCCAGACGCGCATAATAAACTAACTAAAACTACAAAAATAAAAGTCCACCCTGGCCTATACCCCGCGGAAAAGTTCTTATGACACTGACAGTATTACCCCTCTGACCAAAGAAACCTGCTGCACTAGATATATGGTCACTAGCTTCTGCCCGCGGCTTCGTCCGCGTAAAATTAGCAATTGACATGTTTATCGCTATCCCGCGGGAACTATGCAATTTTCCGGGATAAAAAGTAGCCTATGTTTCAATCTAGGGTACCAGCTATCTCCGTTCCAAATTTTATCCAAATCGGTGCAGTCGTTTCAGCTTGAAGAAGGAACGAACATACACACTCACTCACATCGTCACATTGTCAGTCACAAATTTTGACATTTATAATAGTAGTAGGATTATTAGTAGGATAACGGAGATCAGCCCACGAAACCTTGTAACAATATTGTATACTTCAGGAAAATCACCAAGCTTCCAGCAGATTTCCCCACGTACTCCCCCGTCAAGCACGAGGAACAGTACGACCTGATCCTGGAACGGAAGAAGACCAGGAACTACATGGAGGCGGAGTACAAGTGCGAGTTTTGCTATAGGGGCTTCCGCGCTGCCGCCACGTACAACAAGCACATGAGGAAACATGATCCTGTGAGTTTGATCTTGAAAAGTATGAAAAAAAAAGCTGCCTAAAGTCAGCCTTGTCTCTGTCGCACGCGCACAGTAATAATGCCCTCACGCTCGCACAGTAACCTTGAGAGAGTGTGAGGGCACTATTACTGTGGCCGTGCGACAGAGACAAATCTACAAAAATCAGAGAAAAATCTACACTAATATAATAAAAAGGAAAGATTTTTTTGTTTGTTTGTTTAGGCTATATTTAATTCAGCACGGACCAAATCGCGGGAAGTATAACCTTTTATAAGGCAGCATCTGGTTTCTTAACAAAATATCGAAAATTGGGGAGAAAAATATATCTCTGCCTTATCACATAAAGCGCATAAAATAAAGATGTACCCCCTTATTCATAAACAATATAGGCTTCTGCTAACTTAGCAATCGTTTGTCCTTATCTGTCACTTTGACGTTTACCTTTCACAGATAAGGACAAACGATTACTAAGTTTATTAATCCACAGGAATATTCAGGCGCGTACCAATGCGACATGTGCAAGCTCTACTTCAAGAGTCCCCGCAAGGTGTACCGGCACATGAACATAACGCACCTGTTCAAGTACTCCTGCCAGCTCTGCAAGTTCGTCTGCTTCAATAAGTCAGTATCGCGGCCGCTTGCCTCACCAATGTCGATGATATAATTGACAACATTTCATTTTTATAACACCTGAAAATGTATATATGGTACGAAAGCATTTTGCCTGTTGATCAGTGCAATATGTTTATATAATTTTAATATTGCTTATTATAGAAAATAAAAATTAATTAAAATTAATTCTACCACAGGATAGGTGAAATGCCATTGCCTTTTTCACGAGAAAAAATAAGCGACCATAATTTTGTATTTGACAACTTCAACGTACAAGGGGGGCAATTCTGAAATTCTAGTTTTGAAGTTCGTTGCACACCTTCTCTCCCACTCTCAAGTTAATGACTATATTAGCATGAGCGGAACAGCACGAAGCAAACCTCGAAAATCGAATATCGGAGAATAAGGCCTGACATTGACAATTTAAAATTGACGTCAGTTTTTTTTCTATAGACAAAAGACAAAAGGATAAGTTTCTGCGATAGTATCGGAGTTACGCCCTTTTAGAATAAGCAAAAAATAATAAATTAATTATAAATTAAATACAAACCCTAGCGAAAAAACTTAACTGTCAGCATGTTCATCTTTTCAAACAAAATACAGAGAACCATTAAAATTATAGGCTCAGAAATATGAAATGTTGTCAATTATATATATCAAATATTATTATTATAGATAGCCCTTTTTATTCAGAATTCGCTACAATTTCAGTTGGTTTTTTTTTCTCTCTTTTTTTTAAATAAATTATCGCGTAATTCGGCGTGCCTCATAGCATAGGTCTCCTCTATGTATTGGAGGGTTTTGGGCTATAGTTCCCACGCGGGCCCAGTGCGGATTGGGAACTTACTTTTTGTTTTTCAATATGAACGTTGAGTGGCACGCGCGTACGGTAGCTTGCGATTTATCGATAATAGAGACAATGGCCTTTGAAATATTAGGGCTCGAAGCGAAATATTCACATGGGAAGATTCATACTATAACAAGACCCAAAGACAACCTTTAGCGTGATTATTAGGGTATAGGTAGAAAGTGGAATCAAAATAGTGATGGGTTGCTAGCCGCATCCGCCTTTAACATAATTATGATTATAATTGTGTATATTTTAATTAATTTCAGGGGGCAAGCGCACATGCACTATCGCTGGCACAAAAATGTTACGTACCAGTGTCCACATTGCGACAAAGAGTTCAAGTAAGTAATTTTAAATATGCACAGCAATCATTCGAAATATTATAAACGGGATATGAACCGCGATTACCTTTATTGAGCTCCCGATATTTCGACGCAGTTGCATGCATCATGATCCGCCTCTGTCATATAAAGGGTTAATTCTCTAAAATATACTTACTTTCAGAAAAGCGTCCACACGTCTCACTCACATCAGGATAAAGCATCCGTCCACGAACATATGCAACTTGTGTGGCCACAGCTTCGTGAGCGAGAACGGGCTATACTGCCACAAGCAACTGGCTCACAGCACTGAGGTACTGTACACACGTCAAGAGACATTGCCTCGGTACACAGTGGACCACATGGCTCACTGTAGGCTTGCGTAGTTTACGGGGGACGATGGCTCATGATGGCGGATTAGCCAGTAGGCAATGGATTGTGGCGCGCAATCGTGATCTACTGATGGCCGTGCGTGGTCCATTGTGTACAGGGGATATGTCATTCAGAAGGAATTTAAGAGTTTCGAATAAATACTTGTAAAGCTCGGGTTGGGGGATATATTTGAGATTTTCGTGAACCCATGTCGTGTTCTCTCTGGAACCACATCCTGTTTAAAAAAAAACCGATTGTCTATAAAGTCGGTTTACGGACGATAGTTTTACGTGATAACGTCATAAAGAAACATATTCGAACTGCTAGCTCTGACGTCACGCGAGAAGATCGTGCCTCTTTCGCTTGTTCCACGCTCTCGCTTGCACACTGACGTCACGCAGAACGTGACAATGAGTCATGCTTTTTCGAGAGTGCAGCCGGCGTTCACCGATTTATAAGACGTTATCACGTCAAAACTGTGTGGCGTGATAGCACCTGGCTTTTCAGTACATTAAGGGCCTGTTTCACCACTCCTTAACTGTCAGTTCTCTATGATGACGTCTCTGTCTGTTTCGTAGTAATAAATAGAGGCGGAATCATAGATAACTGATGGTTAAGGAGTGGTGAGACAGGCCCTAAGGACTTATGAAAGTAATGTGCTTTTCCATAACTTTTTTTTATATGAATAGGAAGGCAAACCAGCAAGTGGGTCACCTGATGGTAAGCGATCACCACTGCCCATAGACACCCGCAACCCCGGAGGAATTGCAGATGCGTTGCCAACCTAGAGGGCTAAGATGAAATGCCTCTTGTGCCTGTAATTTCCCCGGCTATCTTACTCACCACACCGGAATACAGCAGTGCAAGCACTGCTGCTTGGCGGCAGGATTAGCGAGTAAGATGGTGGTAGCGATCCGGACGGACCTTGCACAAGGTCCTACCACCCGCTTTTGTTTTGAGTCGTTTTGGTTTATTTCAGGAGCGTGATATAATGGAGCAGTCAGTGGCGAACCCCAACGATCCCCTGTTCTGTGCGGACTGTAACATCCAGTTCCTGAACGAGGCCGCCTTCGCCACGCATCTCGGCAGCTCTAACAAACACGCCACTACTAATCTGTGAGTGCTTCATTATCATTACCGACGTATTAAATAGTTTCAAGCTCCGTGTATAATCTGCTAATCGTGGCCTTTAGGTCTTGTTACTTTAGGTTTTGTCTACCCTGTAAGGGATAAAGACGTGCTTTATGTAGGTATACATGTATGTGCGTCATATTTTTTTTCACACCTCATTCAGAAAAGTAAGCTTTGCTCCCTGTCGAGAGGGTTCAAAGTGCAACTTTTCTGTTCAAGGCATGTCTAAGTGTTTTTTTGCAAATGCAATTTTTTGAAGTAGATAATTGTGAAACCACTGCATTTTCTATGCTGGTAGCTCTTTAATTATATTTAGAATTCTATTTTCATGTTTTTTCATGTTTGGTGTGAAACATACAACTATGAGCTACTCGGGAGCAAAATTATTTTCATCTTGAGCGTTAACACTTGAATCCCTCGTCACGGTCTGGATTTTACTTTAGAATCCTTTGCTACATTCTCGATTCAATGTAGCGCCCTCGCCGTAAATACATAATTTTGCTCCCTTGTGACACAATGATTATCGTGTATTGCGTGCAGGTCTATAGTGAAGCCGGTGCGTCGCGGCGCGGGCGCGGGCGGCGAGCGGCGGCGGCGCGGGCGGCCGCGCACCAGCGTCTACAACTCGGAGGTGCTCAACAACGGGACCGTCACCTCCACCAGCTGCGACCTGGTAACATTTGTGGCGACCTTAACGCCACCTAGTTGTCGACTACTAAACTACTAGGACGCACGAGCGCCATCTCTAGTGACAGCTGTTACATCGTTCTAACGTCTTTTCATTCTTTAAAAGGGTGCATCCGTGCTGAGCTCGCAACGTCGTATTGTTGGTGATTTTTTGCGATTATTTCACAGAAATTGAGTGAAAGTATCAAATATCCGTCTGTAGTGCACTTCGTTTTTTGTGTATTAATGTGTCTAATGCAATAATTTATCGCGATGGACTGTTATTTTCATATTAAACGAGATATAGTATTTTGTCCCTTTAATACGAAAATAAAAGTCCATCACCATTAATCATTGCATTGGACACATTAATACACTAAAAACGAAGTGCACTACAGACGGATATTTGATACTTTCACTCAATTTCTGTGAAATAATCGCAATAATCACCAAAAATGCGACGTTGCGAGCTCAGCACGGATGCACCCTCTTAACTGTCCTATTTGGTAAACAAAATTCTAGCCTCAAAACGTCTCATTTTTGTTATTTTTTAGCCATTTCATCGTAAATGAAGGAACTGGACATAAAATATCAGCAAAATTATGTACAAAATATTGCCTCAGGTTTAATTGATAACATAATACACCTTATTCTTTACAAAAAATTGTACATTGAGATTAGAATTTTGTTTACCAAATAGGACAGTTAAGGATGAAAAGACCTTACATCCCGCTAACGAAGTTTCTCAACACGGATGCATGAATACAACTTCCATCTCTCTTCCTGGGACTTCAATTCCCTGACATAACATCTGCCTGGAGAGAGATCTCTCTATTGTGGCCTCTCACCACACTCAACAATACACGTTAACATTTGATCATCTTTAGTTGACAGATCGATCCGAGTGTGTCTATACATTTCGCGAGATACATTGAAATCCCTATCCACTGGCATTTGTTTCATACTAATAGCTCAGGGGGGCTTGCTAGGTATAGTATAGACGCACTCGGTCTGCTAACCGCTTTTGTGATCGTGTTCGCCGACCTCATTTCAACTATGTGTTTAGTTGAGGGCCAATGGTGTACTTATATTATTGTATAATAAGTCATTGTTATCGATATTAATTTTTTATCCATGAATATTTAAAACAGTTGCCCTCCATGTGGCTTTTCCTTTTCTAACCTCTATAACTTAATCTTAGAACACTTTATTTTTATTTATTAGTGTGTCTGTTTGTCGTAGTGTTCGGAACACCTGTCCAACGACGTGCAAGCGCGGAAGCATTACGCCGAACAGCATCCCGGCGCGGAGTTCCTCAAACGGTACATGTGTGACGTCTGTGGACACACCACCAAGGTAACACGCACACCACTTTGAATAACTCACCTTACTGGCAGCAGTTGTGTAAAAAGCTTTCCTTCAAAATCGGTAATCGATACGCTACGTTTGAAATTTTACTTGATATACTTTAAGGCAAGGGTCTTCAACTTTTTGAAGTCAAGGGCCTAGTATACTCTTATATTGATATAGGCTTTGTCTACCCCTTAAGAGATAGAGACGTGATTTATGTATGTATACTTTAATGTTCAGTTCAATTTATTGACTGTTGTAATATTGAGATAGGAACTGCTTGTTGAAAGTAGTGATAATAATTGTAGCTTATGTTAAAGTGATAGTTGAGTTAAACCATGAAAGTTATTTCTTAGTGTTTTCAATACATTGTCTGCTGTGATACATGACACAACACATTACGACTAGCAGCTGTAAATTACGTTACATTATTGCAGCAATACGCGAACCTGATGGTGCATATGCGGACACACACGCACGAGAAGCCCTACTCGTGCCCGCACTGCGAGCGCCGGTTCAGCATGCCCAGCAACCGCGACCGCCATCTTGTGGTCAGTACATAAACGCCCCAGTACACAATGGATCACTATGGCCCACTTCGGCCAATGTGTACAGTTAGCGTCTTATAGTTTATAGCCCAAGTCCATAATGGACCACTATGGCCCACTTCGGCCAATGTGTACAGTTAGCGTCATATAGTTTATAGCCCAAGTCCACAATGGACCACTATGGCCCACTTCAGGCCATTGTGTACAGTAAGCGTCATATAGTTTATAGCCCAAGTCCACAATGGACCACTATGGCCCACTTCAGGCCATTGTGTACAGTTAGTGTCATATAGTTTATAGCCCAAGTCCACAATGGACCACTATGGCCCACTTCAGGCCATTGTGTACAGTTAGCGTCATATAGTTTATAGCCCAAGTCCACAATGGACCACTATGGCCCACTTCAGGCCATTGTGTACAGTTAGCGTCATATAGTTTATAGCCCAAGTCCACAATGGACCACTATGGCCCACTTCAGGCCATTGTGTACAGTTAGCGTCATATAGTTTATAGCCCAAGTCCACAATGGATCACTATGGCCCACTTCAGGCCATTGTGTACAGTTAGCGTCATATAGTTTATAGCCCAAGTCCACAATGGATCACTATGGCCCACTTCAGGCCATTGTGTACAGTTAGCGTCATATAGTTTATAGCCCAAGTCCACAATGGACCACTATGGCCCACTTCAGGCCATTGTGTACAGTTAGCGTCATATAGTTTATAGCCCAAGTCCACAATGGACCACTATAGCCCACTTTAGGCTATTGTGTACAGTTAGCGTCATATAGTTTATAGCTCAAGTCCACAATGGATGACTATGGCCCACTTCAGGCCATTGTGTACAGTTAGCGTCATATAGTTTATAGCCTAAGTCCACCATAGAAAGAGTCAGTCTCCCCGTCACAGCCGGCGATACGTGAATATTTATGAGTATTACATTAATAAAATAAATCTACTTTAATGTTAAACGTTTAACATTAACAGGTCCATACCGGCGAGAAGCGCTACCAATGCCAGCACTGTAACCGTCGCTTCACACAATCCACGGCCGTCAAACTACACATACAAACAGTCCACCTCAAGATACCATACAAACCGTGGGAGAAGAAAAACAGGAAACGGCGCAAAGAGGACCCCATTCTCGGACCGGTCAGCTCCGTCAACGTCGGTACCGTGGGCGCGGCGATGTTGCCACAGCATAAAATATTACTCGAAACTCAAGGGGATTATTTGAATGCTTTTATTAGTTATAACGATGAGTGAAGAATGTTCTGTTGCAGTATGCAGTTGTATTTGGTATGTATTTGATCGCTAGTTGAAAATACCAGCTAGCTTATTACGTAACTCGCTCGCAATCGCCATCGTGCTCATTTTGACAGTTCTTGTATGAATGTGACAGCTAGCTGATTCCGATGCCAATTGTCAGCTCATACATGAACTGTCAAAATGATCACGATTACGATCGCGAGTGAGTTACGTAATAAGCCTGCTGACTGTTTTAAGCCAAAGGCAACTTGATTTGTTTTTTTTTTCTAGTACATTGCATGTGTTGCCACTTAACCGCCGTGCGGTTTATATCTCAACCATGCTATGAACCATAGATATAGAATGCTATATCTATGCTATGAACAGAGATATTAAGGTTCTTTGTTCCTTACACAAAAGGTTCGGCATATGCATGATGTGATGCCATTGCAAACTTTTTATTCAACGCGTATTTGCAGTGTTGATAAAGGAAATGAGTTGTATAAAATCATGCAGTTTTTATGACGCTTTAGTTATAGTTAAATTAAGGTGCGACCACACCGCCGCTTAAAAAACGGTGACGTTACGGAATCGCAACAAAATGTATGAAGAAACGGTGGGTAAACGTGACGCATACGACACGTCACTGCGTATACGCGGCGGTTTGGTCGCACCCTTAGGCCGCCGTACGCAGAGATGTTAATTGTTTTAAATATATTTTCTAATTCGTACGGAAAATTTTAAAGTCAAATGCATGTAAGTGCGGCGGTTACAGCATTTATAAAATGAAGTTCGGAATAGTTACGTAATTTCGAAATTATAAATTTGTAATTTATTGATAAAAATGTGTTCTATTTCTTTAACACATGTTAGTGTCGTTTGAAATGAGCTATTATGATTTTGATTATGTAACATAATAAAAGCTTCTGTAAGTCTTGTATTCATAGCGTAATTTGCCTTAGTAATTGTATTTGAATATAATGATAATAACTAAAATTATCTTTTATTTGATCATGAAATAATTAAAAAGATACACAATTCTATTTTGCCAAGAGCTCGAGACAAAAAAATACAAATGGAAACACTTGCCCACATATTTATTTCGTAAATTTTGACGTTCATTTAGGCTCTATATCTAGTTACAGCGATCAAGGTCAACATTTAGGCTAAATCGTAGCTCTTTAGAGCATTATTGTCTGCAATTATTACTATCAATTGACGTATTCCCAAACGTCCCAGCGTCGTTTGGATTATCAAATTTCAACTTGGTAATAATTTGTCAAAGTTCCAAGTAAGTTGATAAAACTTTTGACACCGGGTCTGAGGGAGCTCACTCGGGCCAATCGAGCTTCAATATATAGCTAACTCTTAGCGCATGGTTCATTCCCGCTAGTATGGAGACCATAAAATCAAAGTACAGAATGGCAGTGGCCAAGCGCAGCTAACAAATGGTATCACAACCAAATAAAATTGAGCAATGTCCTTTTAAAAGGGTCAGGTAAATAAAGCGCTAAAATCACTTGTAATTTTGTCTTCTAAGAAGCACGTGTTCAAGTGGCAAACGCTATTCCTGTTCGATATATGCGCGGAATTAAAAAAAAAAATGTAAAACTTTAACAATATATACCGCAAATAAAACGGTTGTAACAATAGTAAAACAAACTAGGAACAAAGTACATTACGTAATATAAAAACATTTGAAAAACATCACGTTTTGGAATGTGCCTTTGGATAAATGCGTTCTATCTATTTCGTTTTTCATTTTTACGGCTTCATCGTTTACAGTCCTTTGTTGAAATAGACTGAATCTGCTTTGGGATACCTCTTCTTCATGATGTCCTGAAATCACCAATTCAAAAGTGAGGTGAGTCTTATCCAAGATCTCTATCTATATATATAAAATTCAAAGTCCTGACTGACTGACTGACTGACTGACTGACTGACTTAACTATATATCAACGCACAGCCCAAACCACTGGACCTAGAGACTTGAAATTTTGCACATAGATACCTTATACAGTGTAGGCATCCACTAAGGAAGGATTTTTGGAAATTCCCACGGGATAAGGAAAAAACGGGATTTATATAATTCAATTCCGAGTGACCCTATCTCAGTAACTATAATGACTAGACTCTTCAAATTTGATACACAAGTAGGTGATTAGAAAACTAAGAAGTTAATTTCAGGATTTTTGGAAATTCCCACGGGATGAGTATATATATTTAGTTCAACGAACTATGAACTATAAATACTAGACTTTTCAAATTTGGCATAGAAGTAGGTGATAATAATAGTAAAAAACAGTTTTAAGGATTTTCAGAAATTACCATAGGAACGAGACAAAACGGGATTTTTCATCTTACCAATCGTAGAAAGCTGAAATTCGGCATGTAGGTTGCTTGATGAGTGTGGGAAGCATTAAGGGACAATTTCCCGAAATTCCCACGGGAACGGGAAAAACGGGACTTTTCGTTTTACTGGTTGTAGAAAACTGAAATTCGGCATGTAGGTTGCTTGGGAAGTGTAGAGGAGCATTAAGAGAAGACTTTCCAAATGGGTGCCGTTCAATCGTCATACAAACTTTTAGCATAATTTAATTTCACTACGCTCAAAAATCATAATATTCATTTAGCATAATAACGGATTTCAGATTTTTACCGAGCATAAGCTTTAAATAAAATAACATTCATTAGTCATAACAACAATCAATTGCAATAATGCTTATATTTAATAATTTCATTTTAATATTCGGTTATTCTATTGAATAATTAAATGATTAAAATCCATAACAACATTTAGAATAACGATTAGAGGGTATAACATCATGCAACATAATTATACTTAATACGTAAGCGTACTATTTTTTGTCGCATATTGGTGCCAAATGCAAAAAACATTTCATTTGTGCGAGCGAGCGAAGCGAGCGAGCAAGACGGTTCGGAGCAGAAGCGAGTCGGATAGGTTAGGTTCAGAAGGCTTAGGCGGGAGCGAAGCGGAGCGTAGCTTCCGCCTTAGCCTTCGATGTTAGGATTTTTTTTTATAGCAGCCCGGATAATATTGCTGTTGCATTTTTTCCAACAAAAACAAACTGCTATATTCAATAATTATATTAGTATTGCTCTTGCATTTTTTCCAGGCGCTTATACTCTTCGATCATTATCTTCGATGTTTGTATAAACATTGTTTATTATGATTTTTGATTATTATGCTGCATGATTATTATGCAGTACCTTAATTATGCATAAGACAATTATGCAAATTGATATTATGATTTGAGAAATTCGGCATTTTGTTTGTATGCATATTGTTTTTATATGATCTCAATACTTCGACAAATTGAAATTATGATATTCGTGTTTTGAGAAATGAAAATTCGCTAAACGTTGTTATGACGAACATTACACACCCTTTCCTAAATTCCCAGGGGCTTTCCGTTTTACTGGCCGTAGAAAGCTGAAATTAGGCAAGTGGGTTGCTTGAAGAGTGTAGGGAAGCTATAAAAGATAATTTCCCAAATTTCCCACGGGAACGGGAAAAACGGGACTTTTCGTTTTACTGGTTGTAAAAAGCTGAAATTCGGCATGTAGATTGCTTGGAGAGTGTAGAGGAGCATTAAGAGAGGACTTTGCAAAATTTCCACGGGAACGGAAATAAATTGGATTTTTCGTTTTACTGGTCGTAGAAAGCTGAAATTTGGCATGTGGACTCCTTGGGGAGTGTATGGGAGCATTAAGAGAGCATTTACCGAAATTCTTACGGGAACGGGAAATAAACGGGATCGAAATACTCCTGGTACAAGCCAGCGAAGCCGCGGGAAAAAGCTATCACACTAATATTAGGCGAAAGTTTGTAAGTGTGTGTGTGTGTGTGTTTGTTTGTTACTTCTTCACGCGAAAACGGCTGGACAGATTTACATAAAATTTGGAATGGAAATAGCTGGCATCCTAGATTAACACATAGGCTACTTTTTTTTCCGGATAATTGAATACTTCCCTCGGGATAGCGATAAACACGTAAAAGGTAGTATGTGAAACGTAGCTGCCTAGAGTTGCAACGTAAATAATTATTGCGGAAAAAAACTATCAACATCAATTATTTAATCTAATTCTACGCGGACGAAGTCGCGGGCAGAAGCTAGTTTGGGTATATTCAACGTCAAATTGCACCGACAGTTTAATGTGTCACAGTTGTCACAACGACAAGGAGGGGGGAGGGGTCGAAAATTCATGAAATACGTGTGACGTACTTTATGGGGGTCGCTACCTGTGGTCCCACTGTTATAAAAAATGACGAATTACACTTCACCATAAGGTTGACGGAACCCCGCTCTGGCGGGGCTCCTATTTCTTCCCGGTTTGCGCTTCGGGCATTTGAAGATACCTAACGAACCTAACCTAATTTTACTATACCTAGTGAGGATTTTTGTAACAGTGGGACATAACGGTGGGTTCACGGGTAATGCCTTCTCTATGGACCCCTTGACGTATTTGGGATTAGAGTAGGCACAAAGTGAATTACCTGTAGTTCGGGTTCGAGGCTGGAGACAGGCAGCGTGGCCTGCTGCTTGAAGAGCGCGCAGCAGAGCGGCGTGGCGATGAGCACGCACAGCCCCACCAGCCCCAGCTGGAAGGGGAGCACCCCGTTGGGGTAGTTGCAGAACAGGCCGCGCCGCCGCGCGTAGTTCGTCGCCAGCGGCGTCAGCGCTGGAATACACACACGATACCTACGTATAAGTGCCGGCACGTAAGTCTAATCTGACCTTGTATGCGCAGAAGTATAAAATACGGTATCCGTGGGGGCACAGATCCCCTCCACGTGACTGGTCATCGCTAGACTTACGTGCCGGCACGTATAGTTGAGCAAAGTGATTTGTATATTTTTAGGGTTCCGTACTTCTAAAGGAAAACGAAACTCTTATAAGATCATTTGACGACCGAATAGCCTGGTGGGTAGAGAACCTGACTATGAAGCTTGAGGTCCCGGGTTCCAGGTTCGATCCCCGGTCGCGGCAGATATTGGTATGATGAATACGAATGTTTGTTCGCGAGTCTTGGATGTTTAATATGTATATAAGTATGTATTTATCTATATAAGTATCTATATGTTTATCCGTTGACTAGTAGCTGAATATCTGTTGAATAGTAGGCTTTGCCTAGTTTGGGACTAGATCAATTGGTGTCCCATACTTACCCCCTTATTCATAAACACTATACTTAGGTTTCTACTAACTTAGCAATCGTTTGTCTTTATCTGTCACATTGACATTTACCTTCCACAGATAAGGACAAACGATTACTAAGTTAGTAGAAGCCTATAAGTAGGGCGTTTACCTGACAAATACAAACTCCCGTAGAACATACACTCCTGACCTAAGACAACAGATAGCGCTATTCGTAGTCCGGCTTACTAGTAGCTTTACTTTTACGATACAACAGCATAGATGCACTCACTCATGCCGGGCACGGCCATGAAGCAGCGAGAGACGCACACGAGGAAGATGCCGAGCCGCGCGGCGCGCTTGGACTCGCCCACCTTGCTGCCGTCCACCGGTGAGTACACCGTCGCGCCGTGGATCAACTCGCTGCCGTAAACAAAATACATATCTCTTTCTAGTACTGGCACTCCATCCAAATATTTGCGTAAGTGAAGGGGATGCACTAATTGGTTTGGGCGCAAAACGTCTTCTCTGCAAACGGTCCCTTATGTAAAATACCCCATTCGCAAAACGTCCCTTTCGCAAAAGGTCCCACCCTTGTCGCCAAACGTTCCGTCTCCGAAAGCCCCTTTCGCTGAAAGTCCCTACTGCATAACGCCTGCGTCTGCGAAATGACCCATTCGCAAAATGTCCCGTCTGGTAAAAGCTTGTTTTAGTAGAGACTAGCCCCCTTATTCATAAACGCACTATAGGCCTCTGTTAACTTAGTAATCGTTTGTCCTTATCTGTCACTTTGACATTTACCTTTCACAGATAAGGACAAACGATTACTAACTTAGCAGAGGCCTATAGTGCGTTTATGAATAAGGGGGTAGGAGTCTTCTCATGGGATAAGAAATCGCCATTTTGCGAAAAGGTCGTTTTGCGAACGGGTTATTTTGCGAAAGGGACGTTTTGCGAACGGGTCATTTTGCGAAAGAGATGTTGTGCGAACAGACCTTTTTGCATAAGGGTCGTTTTGCGTAAGGAAGGGGCATTTAGGAAAGGGACGTTTCGAAAAAGGGACGTTATGAGAGTGGGACATTATGTGCCTAAACCATTATTCCTTAATTTCTAAACGACACTGAAAATTAGAACACATAGAAAAATCCTTAAATTAGGAGAAATTAGGGAGTTTGTAATTGTGTCGTACAGACACATCATTCAAATAGATGACGCTTCGCGACAAATAATCGCATAGTAACAAAGTCACGTGACAGTTAGTAATAGATAGAAAAATTCGAACGCTTACTCACCTGCTATGGGTGGTGTAGGGGTATAGCACGCGTCACGGAATGACGAGGACCCGGGTTCGATTCCCGGCCATAGCTTTACTTTTCGGATTTTTCTATGTGTTCTAATTTTCAGTGTCGTTTAGAAATTAAATTTCTAACGGTAAAACCGTAAAAGTAAACATAAAAAAAATTAAGAAATAAAAATTTCTTGATTCATTTGATATTTCCATTATTCCTTGTCAATAGCCTGCTAAAATATTTTGAGAGACCTTATATGATATGGTAGGCAGTGGCGTAGCTACCAGAAGGGCTAGGCGGTGCAGTGCCCCGGGGCCCTCAAGCTCAGGGGCCCCTCAAATCCTTACCAGAAGTAATCCTACTAATATTATAAATGCGAAAATTTGTATGGATAGATTTTTGTTACTCTTTTACGCCAGAACTTCTGAACGGATTTGGATGAAATTTGGAACAGATATAGATTATGGTCTGGAATAACACATAGGCTACTTTTTATCCCGGAAAACTGCGTAGTTCCCGCGGGATAACGATAAACGAATTCTTTGCAGACGAAGTCGCGGGCAACAGCTATTAAGTATATTATTATAATATTTTTAGTTGGTAAAACCTAACCAATTTAGATAGTAGTGAGGCCCAAATTTTATTAGCGCTAGGGCCCTTGGTTACCTAGCTACGCCACGCGCTGTGTATAGGTAGGTATACTGACTTGCTCCTCATCATGGGTATGTTGATGAAGTTAGCGCCGCAGACTGCCGCGAACGGCACCATGCTCGCATACACCGGTTTCATGTGCTGCCCAAAAAAACAAAATAAAAATAAAGGCATCTGCAACCAAACGGGATCGTTCACAGTGAAAGAAAGAAAAGAAAGAAGACATTTATACCTTTTTGCTTGACACATATAAGAGCATATACACAATTTTATAGAAAAGAAACAAAAAACACACTTTAAAAATCGTAGCAAGTGGAACAAAGTAAGTAGTCTGCCTATATATACCCCTGGGGGAAAGAGGCATGACGCGGGATGTATGTATGTGTATGAAAAATAGAATACAAAATACAAATACACAAACAATACAGTGAATACTAAAGCATCATATGTAAATAGTAAGACGTCTGTCACATTGCGCCAACCGTCAAATACGTTATACATGGAAAAATATTTGAAAATCTTTTTGAGAAAGGCACTACATTATATTGCAATCCTCCGGAACAGGGATTACAGGACTCGTTTTAGACGACCTCGCCTGCGACTCGGCCGTTTATCCTAAACTCGTCCAGCAATCCCTTACTTCATGGCCGCTGCAGTAATGTACTATCCATCCGGTTAACAGATCGGCGAAGGTCGCTCTTAGACGACACCTCAGTCAGACCATAAACATATTCCTACTCATAGGTAGGTACCTATGTACATTCAAATTATGTATTCTTGTTGTCCTTATTATGAAATGACATTGACGCCTCTGTATCTTGCTTTATTGAACTAAAACTAATAGCAAAGATAATCTTCAGGCGTTCCTCTTCGTACTATCAATTAGTATAGTGGTGCGAAGTAAACTTTCGTGGCTTCATCGTCGCGACAAACACGATCTGGGGCCTTACCATGACGTCTTAATGCGATTCAGTTTAGGTTCGCTCGCTGTCAGATTCATACTAAAAGTGACAGCTAAAACTTGAACTGAGTCGGAATGAGGACGCCATGGCAAGGCCCCTACTATGGCCTTATTTATATTCCGACGTTACGTGCCGTTCCGCTCACACTAATTATCATAAATACGAGAGTGAAAAGGACGGTATAATACCTACAAAGTTCAAATTTCGGAATAACCCCCTGTTTGATCACGTTTTGGAATTCCCTATCTTCGGCAAACCTTTACTAAATATGAGAATAGACACTACATGGGGCCCAATTTATGAAAGTAATTCACTCGAAAGTAATATTGAAAAATGGCGAAAAATTGAGCTGAATTTTAAATAAGTACGAGTATTAGATTAGAATATTATAATTTAATATAGTGCGTCTATTTTCTTAGTCTCCCGGCATCAACGGAATAATCTTAAAACCCGACTTGTCTTCGCAGCCCGTCTGTTATATAAGACAAAGTAAATATATGATCAGTCGACACGACACACCTCCCTGACGTCAGCTGTTTACTGATAGCGCACAGTGATAATTTCCGGTACTGATAATGATAACAGTTTTGTATGTGAAAATTTGTATTTCCCTGCCCATGTACAAATATTTTGTTGAGACATTTTAAAATAAATTTTCCGGTAAACAACTTGACATTATGCTAACGTATCGTTTAGAATATAGTAGGTTCAGCATGGTAAAGCAAAGTTAGTACTTAAATAATAGTTTGCGACCGAAATATGTTTTTTTGCCGAAACCAAAATCGAACCTTTTATGGTTTACAAATCATCGTGCGTATACTCTATCTCCTTCTCTCTTCCTTTCGTTATGCGAGAAAAGGGAAGGCAACATCGTGGTAGCGCGGACAGCAGTGTAATTTACCTTAACTTTGCTGTTGAGGTAGAGAGCAGTGCCGAGGGCACCGCTGCACGCGGCGCAATAAGACGCTAGCAGCTGTCTGAAAAACACGACAAACCATAATATAAATCAAAAATACAGACCATAATAATAATGTAGCCCTTTTATTCCGAATTCGCTACAAGTTCAGTACATTTTCTTTTTCATTTTTATATAAATTATCGCGTAATTCGACGTGTCCATGACATAGGTTTCCTCCATTTATTGGAGGGTTTGGGCTATAGTTCCCACGCGGGCTCAGTGCTGATTGGGAACTTCACACACACCTTTGAATCGCTTCGCAGATGTGTGCAGGTGTCCTCACGAAGTTTTCCTTCACCGAAAAGCTCATGACAAATTTCAACAGACAGACTGACAGACCATAAACAATACCTTGATGCCGGGATTTTCAAAGTGTGGACGCGTCTTCCAATATTTCGTCATGTGGATCGCGATACCTTGTCCGTCTAATTTATGCCATTTACACAACCCGCGTTTAAGCTGTACCAGGTATACTCTTAGGGCCTGTCTCACCACCAGTGTCTATTTGTTACTACGAAACAGACAGAGACGTCATCATAGATAACTGACAGTTAAGGAGTGGTGAGACAGGCCCTTAACCTATACCTAGGTAAGCTACGACCTTACATACTATACTTATATACTTACTTATGTTAGAACAGTTTTTCATGAATTAATAGAGAACGAGAATTCATGTTTTAATGTCTCAAAGTAATAATATGATACGTTTTCAAAATATACTAGTTTCCCGCGACCTCATTAGGATTCGGATATAAATCGCTAATCCGCGAGAACTAAACTAAGTATAAGTACCCACAGCAAAGCTATTCGGTAAGCAGGTTTAGAGCGGCGCGTGCACGCAAAGGTGCTTACCGAATAGCTTTGCCTTGTGTACATCATTTTCGGGGACAAAAACTAGCAATAAACATCGAAAAACATAACGCTCTTTATCTTGCAGTCGAGTAAAATGTATCAGTGATTAAACTTTTAACCACTAAGTGCTCAAAGGAAGAAATCGACAAACTTTCATGTTTTCCATCATTCTATCGAAAATTTTGGCCCTTCGAGCCGGATTTCGTGATCCTTCTAACCGGATTGTATAATAATATTTTTTCAAGTACATGGGTAGGTAATATTAGTAATAAAAATTTTATAAACTTACGACTTTGATATAGGTTTAGTGCCGGAGCGGTTGGTGTAGTTTACTACAGCGTTGAACGTCTGATTGAACCATTGCCAGAATACAGTCGCAGCTGTCGTCTTGTAGAACGTTATCATACCTGGGAATGGAAGGGAACGTTTTCTTAACATATCCCTATTGATAGGACAAAGGAGTGACATCCATACCTGTACCGCATTATAACGTATATATTATTTGTATGGTAAGTTTTGAAAAAAGGGTAACTTGCGGGTGGTAGGACAGAAGACTAAAAAAGACAGCTTATGAATGGCATGAATTATATGTACGGTCTATATTATCGTGATTCTGGTAAGTTAAAATAGGATCGTGGTGGTAGGATTTTTTGAAAAAGGGTAACTTGCGGGTAGGACAGAACCCTAAAGAAGACAGCTTATGAATGGCATAGATTATGTACGGTCTATACTATCGTGATTTTGGTTAGTCAAAATAGGATCGTGGATTATAATATATCATTTACTAGCTTTTGCCCGCGACTTCGTCCGCGTAGACTTCATTTTATTTTCAAATAGCTTTTGCCCGCGGCTTCTCTCGCTTGTAGGTACCAGTAGTACCTATTTCAATCCGGTTTTTTTCCCGTTCCCGTAAGAATTTCGGTAAATGCTCTCTTAATGCTACTCTACACTCCCCAAGCAACCCACTTGCCAAATTTCAGCTGTCTACGACCTGTAAAACGAAAAATCCCGTTTTTCCCGTTCCCGTAAGAATTTCGGGAAATGCTCTTTTATAGCTTCCCTACTCTTCAAGCAACCTACATGGCAAATTTCAGCTTTCTACGACCAGTAAAACAAAAAAATCCCGATTTTTCCCGTTCCCGTGAGAATTTCTAAAGGCCTCTTTTAATGTTCCTCTACACTCCCCAAGCAACTTACGTGTCGAATTTCAGCTTTCTACAACCAGTAAAACGAAAAGTCCCGTTTTTCCCGTTCTCGTGGGAATTTCGAGAAATTGTCTCTTAATGCTCCCCTACACTCATCAAGCAACCTACATGCCGAATTTCAGCTTTCCACAACCAGTAAAACGAATAGTCCCGTTTTCCCGTTTCGGGAAATTGTATCTTAATGCTTCCCTACACTGATCAAGCAACCTACATGCTAAATTTCAACTTTCGTTTCCGTCAGAATTTTGGGAAATCCTTTTGTAGTGTCTGTAATACTTCTGTAATTTCAGTTTTCCCGTTTCCGTGGAAATTTCCAAAAATAGGTACGTGTGTTTTTGTTTTCGTAATCAGCGACCCGATAAACCGTACAAACAAATACCCATGTTGATTTTCAAACTTTGTCACCACATTTCCCCCTTTTAGGGGTTGCATTGTCAAAAAACCTGAAAGAGGTGTTTACTCATTTATCGTTAGGAATACTCCTGCGAAGTTTCGAATAAAATAGTCTCATCTTGTTTCCCCATACAAACTTTGGACCCCCATTTAATCCCTTTAGGGGTCGAATTTTGAAAAATGCTTTCTTAGTGCACCCCTAGACCTTATAAGGAACCTACATGCCAAATTTTGAATCTCTAGAACCAGCGGTTTAGGCTGTGCGTTGATATGTCAGTCAGTCGTTTCTTCTTTTATATATTTAGATTTTTAGAAACAGCCCCGAAGTTGAATGCACTTATTCTGTCCCGCGGGAATTTCGCATTTTCCCGGAGAACATGTTTTAGTGCTACAATCATCTACAGGTGTGTCAAAATTGAAGAGTCTAGGTATTACAGTTGTGTACTGAGAAATATATAAATCTCATTTAATTCCTAACTCGTGGGGATTTCAAAAAATCCCTTCTTAGTGCTCCTTTGGGTTGGGATAATCATCAAGATATACGTCTGCCAAATTTCAAGTTCCTAGGTCCAGTGGTTTAGGCTGTGCGTTGTCTGTCAGTCACTCTGAATGTAACATATAAATCTCATTTTTTTCTTATCCCGTGGGAATATCAAAAAATCCTGAAATTAGTTTTTTAGTGTTACAATCATCTACATGTGCGCCGAATTTGAAGAGTCTAGTTATTACTGTTACTGAGAAATATATGAGCCTCATTTATTCCCTATCCCGTGGGAATTTAAAAAAAAAATATTTTTTAGCGCTCCTTTGGGATACTCAAGATATACGTCTGTCAAATTTCAAGTTCCTAGGTCCAGCGGTTTAGGCTGTGCGTTGTCAATCAGTCACTCTGAATCGAACATATAAATCCCATTTTTTCCTTATCCCGTGGGAATATCAAAAAATCCTGAAATTAGTTTCTTAGTGTTACGATCATCTACATGTGTGTTGAATTTGAACAGTCCAGCTGTTACAGTTTTACTGAAAAATATATAAGCCTCATTTATTCCCTATCCCGTGGGAATTTCGAAAAATCCCTTCTTAGTGCTCCTCTGGGATACTCAAGGTATATGTGTGCCAAATTTCAAGTTTCTAAGTATAGTGGTTTAGGCTGTGCGTTGTCTGTCAGTCACTTAGTAACGGAACAGTTTTATATATACAGATTACATAAATGAGCTTTTTTGAACGCGATGAATAAAATCATGAATTTTCCCATTGGGGTATTAAGTACTCGCTACTCACAGCCTGTGATGAGGGTGTTCATAGGCGCCTGCGCCGCCATACGACCGAGTACGAACATTTTTTCGCCCGTGTCTGGGTGGTGAGCGCTGTCGTATAGATACTTCTGTTTCCAAAGTTTGTCTTCATTGTACCCTTCTGGCATTCTTTTGGTCTTTCTGCAGAACAGATGCATGAATATTATGTATAAGTTGTCTTAAAATTCATTTAACCTCTTCACCGCCGCAGTCATCTATCTATACTTCATTTAATTTAGGATGAGAAACCACAAAAACATTATATTGCGGCTCGTGAACTGTAATCTCTTTACGATTTGTACCGCTAGGTAAGAAATAGTTGACCAGCCGCAATATGATGTTATTGTGGTTTCTCATTCTAAATTAAATGAAGTATAGTCGTGACAGTCAATGGAATGCCTCACACGCCACGGTCAAAATTAATCTGCTCGAAATTAAAAATTAAAATCAAGCTAGTTTGCCGTTTGTTTTTTCCGTAGCGTACAGTCAGCGTCAGAGCGTCACATAGTTTGATTTGAAGCATCCAATACGGCCAAAGTTTGGTACACCATAAAAGCACTATGGTGTGTCCTCGGTGGCGTACTTTGTGGTCACTTTGGATGTTTCATTCTATATGACGCTGAATGTACTGAGCCCGTCACTTCACTTTGGTGCGGCGGCGAAGAGGTTAAACCTATGGACTTTCTGGTGGACCACGGTAAAATGTATTACACGAATATAAGTACTCCACCATGTACTACGGGTAACAGGAGCAATTGGTTGGCGTAGTTTAATTGAAGCACTAAGGTTGATTCGAAATTACATACTTTAGCTAGTCAAAAAAATGTACGTACTTACGTACGTACCGCTTATAATATGTAGTTATATCAAGAAGAAATAGTTAATCCACACTGTCTTCAATCAATTAGGATTTATTTATCACGACTTAAAGCAATCGGTGACAGGAAGTTTTAACAGAATATGACTGTTTTCTAAACATTTCGCTGCAAATACCAGTAACAAGTTGTATTGTCACAATGGCTGCGGTGCTATCAGTTCGGTAAACACAGGTGTATAATTATAATTACAAACGCATTTCGTTCGAGCTCGTAAGAGTTCAAACATATGTATCTTTACAGATAATTTCTTGAGGATTGGTCGCCGACGCTCAGGCCGAATGCAAACATAAGCTACTAGCTACAGACTAGTGAATAAACTAATGTTACAGAGGTAGCTTTATTATGTATTCCAAATGCTTTATTTTCTGCAGATATGACATCTCATAGGGTCTCTAATGAACTAACTGGGTCCTTACCACGACGTCTTAATGCGATTCAATTTAGGTTCGCTCGCTGTCAAATTCCTACTAAAAGTGACATAACTTGAACCGAGTCAGAATTAGGACGTCATGGTATACCAAAGACAATATAACCACTAGACTGCTCATGCGGGGGGAATCCGTACCGCCAAACATTAGCTCCGACAGAGCTAATACAGGCTCGCCCCACTCAAATCTTCGTTAGTTCCAATTCCGTACTACGCTAGGAACGATCGCTCGAAAATAATAAAAAAAAATATAAATATGCCGTTCTGCGCCATCAAGTGGTGCGGTAAAAATAGTAAAACATCGAACTATTCCACTGATGGTGTTACATTCCACAGGTATGTACATTTTCATTTATAAATTCGAAAAACTTATTTAATAAATTAAATACCTTCGTTTTTAGCCGTCTCTGTCACTCCCAGGCTCAAATACATATAGCCATCCCGCTTTAGTGCGGCACGTGTAAGTTAGTGATGTCCCACCCGCTTTTAATAATCACTATCGAGGAATCTTAAGTAACAAGCTGCAGGATTACGCAGTGGAATAGTTAAATAAAATAATGATTAGGGTTTAGTCAGAGTATGGGAAAGTGGTCACCATTCGTAGACTTTATAGATTTCATTTTTTATTTTTTATTTATTGTCAAATTTAGCTAGTTTATGTACATAAGTGTAAAGTGTAACAAATATAATTGTAGTTTGTTACAAAAAAGTCCGAAACTATTATGTCAAAATGTTATAGCCATTTTTCAACGATAATGGTGACCACTTTCCCCTAGGTAATAATAATATTGAAAGCTTTTTTTTAGTTTCACCTGTCCCGATGTTTGTTTGTCTGTAATCAAACCTTGCAAGTTAGATTTGATCCACTTCCCGGTTACCAATTGAGATGAAATTTTGCATACACATACAATTAAAAAAATTAAGTGTCAAACATGTATTGGTGCATTAATAGGCGACACAAATACTAAAAGTTATCACATCAAAAAGACGTTCAAAAAAAACTTTTTTACGGTTCAAATACAGTCCTAGAAATTTGTCGCCGGTGTGAAATCAATATTAAAAGAGCTATAAATGAAAATGGATCAAAAGTATTGCCACCAAAATATAATTCAGATTTCTTCGAAAGAACTGTATTAAAGTCGTTTATAGGGTACAATTTGTTTCCTGACATACATTTTCATCAATTTGAAGTTGAAACCGAAAATCACATAATTGAGCTGACTAGGTGTGTTATAAAGAAATACGTCGATGCAAGGTTGTCATATTTTACCAAAAATTATAAAGATCCTAAGAAGTTCATTCGTAAAACTTTGTCAAAATTAATTCATTTTAAAAATCAATAGTACTACTATATAACGTTAGATATGTTCCGATGCCGATTATGACTTCGGCTGAAACTAATAATACTGTTATTGTATTGTTCATTAAAAGCGTTGCCTTTATAAATATTTTTTTATATTTGTTGTTATTTAATCCAATTCCCTCTACATACATAGCCGTCTTTATTGTCTTCTACAAGCCATGCTATTAAGTTTGGTAACGTCCCATTTTACGAATCGGTTCACGGGCTGCGTTCGAAATCGCTTTAGTAATCGTATGGTTTGGCTATGACATGGCTATAGCGATTTGGAACGCAATTTTTTTGCAATATTTAAAAATCTATGGATAATATGCCAAAGTTATCGTAAATCAACAAATACACGGTGTATAGGCTGGTGGGATGATGACGATAATGATGATGATATACAAAGTAAGAAGCCGGATACTGGGCTCTCTTTGCCGGATAGTCGCCGATTATGTTAGTTGCAAAATAGTCGGCTTTACCGACTAGTCGGCACATCTCTAGTGAACATACCTACCTACATCAAAAAACGTACAGTCTAACATAGAAAGAACCTCCTTTTATTGAAGTCGGTTAAAAATAATAAGAGGTAAATGGGGAAATTACACACTAAAAGGTAAAAAGTAAATGTTTTATCGATAAAAGTTCAAAACGCGAATGGCACATCACTAAATTCTTTGTTGACATTGGGATGGCCTTGAGTCAGCCAATGAGAGGCTTTGTCTACCCCCCGCAGTCTTCACTAAACTGGCGAAACGGTTTTAAGGAACAAATGCGTCTTTTATCACTCCACTGGTTTACTGCTTCGTGTGGTATACTCTATATTGAGACGAATGCTATACTCAACATTAGAGGTAAGCCTTTGAGAGAGCTACGGCTTAACATGCCCCATGAGAAGACTCCTACGAACTGCTGTGGTGAAAGGCCACGACAGAGATCTCACTCCAGGCAGATGTTATGCCTGGGGACCGAAGTCCCAAGGAAGAGAGTAGAGGTGGCATTTAAGTGTGCACCCGCGTTAAGAAACATCGTTAGGTTTAATAAATTTCAATTTCAGAATAAATAACGCCCCTGGCCTCGTACTATGAAGTTCGATTTTCGAAGATCGTTTGGTGTCGTTCCGCACATACTGTAGTCTCATTAATTTGAGAGTGAGAGTACGACACGAACTTCGAAAATTGAATTTCACAGAGCATTTGCTCTGTTCATTGCGTGTGTTGCTAGTTAAACACATTACAGCGATCGTTTCGGCCACGCAATGCACATATATAATATTATTACTAAAATTCTGTTAATGTAATACTTGAACACCCCTTACCGCTACACACAAAAACACAAACAGTTTTATCTTAAAGATGGAATAGGGAATACTTACTGATAGGTCTCCACGATGTTTTTAGCTTCTTGGAGCTGCTCAGCCGTAGCTAATATATTTAATGGGTTGGTGAGCGTGAAGAAGTGCTTCGCTCTGCCCGTGTAGGTTTCTAAGTCGTAGCGGGAGCCGCTCAAGTCAATTGGTTTGCTCATTGTTGCTTAGTTCGGGAACTGAAAGAAGAAAGAATAGTGCTGGAAGCAACTCCGAAATTCCATTTTCGAAGTTCGCACTTTCATGCCGTCCTCGCAAATTAATTACGCTATTAGTATGAGCGGAAAAGCTCGTGTCGCAACTTCGAAAATCGATTTTAGAAGTTAGTATACGGCTTGGCCTAGAGTAAGTAGCCCCTTGATTTTGACTGTGACTGGCTTTTTAAGGAGTATTTTTGAGTTTCTTTACTTTTTCCATAGCCTTGAGTAATCATAGAGTTCCAAAGTTCCAAACGATTAATGACCTAGCGATACCGCTACATTTCATCGTATATAGGCGACCTCAGCGGGGCTACTCCAAAATTGGATTTTTGAAGTTCGTGTCGTCCCGCTCACTCTCAAATTAATGACTGAATAAGCGGAATGGCAACAAACTTGGACGCAAAGGATAAGGAGGTGGGTTAACTTGGGATTGACCCGCCTCATCATTCTTTGCGTCCTAGCTTAGAGATTACCGCGGAGATCGCGGTTTTGAGGGGAGAGGGATCTCCCACCTAAGTACTATCGAACAAATTGATTTCTAACCCACCGTAGAACGTTCTCATAATAAACGTCAGTGATTTTTATTGCCAATTCAATGTAGCGTCGTTATAACATTTACTGCGAAAAGGTTTCACAATTGGCCAGGAATCAATTAATTCGATAGTGCCTACATATGCATATTATGTGTACATATATATAAAAGGCCATGAAAAACAAAAAAATAATAATAAAGATCATGTTAAACGTGGCCTTTAGGTCTTGTTACCTTTAGGCTCTGTCTACCCTCGTCGGAAACCTCCTCGAGAGCTCTAGCGTTACAGTTCCCTTCGAACAGGCTCTTGGCCTCACGGGAGGGAAGGGTAACGCTTGGGCCGGTGCACCCTGGGCAACAACGGTTAATTAATTTATTTATTAAGTTAGTTAACTGTTGGCTAATATCCGACTGGGGGGAGGGGTGCGGGGCATAACCCCAGCCCGTAGGCGCCGGGTAACTTGGGTCGCTGTCTTTTTCAAGACGGGGGCCACGAGGAGACAACCTTTTTAAAAAAATCCAAGCGGCACCAGCGGGGGAGGGCGGGAATTCCCAAACCTGCATTGCACAGGTGCCGCGAAGAGGAAACCCCGCGAAGGGAGAGTGACACCCGAGTGCTCCCGTAAAGCCTCACATACGACCCAATAGGGAATCAGTGTAGTTTTTAGTGGGTATGCCTGCCGTCCCGGGAGAGCCCCAACATACCCCCGGCACGGTAACCCTCCGTACCGGGCGGATGCATAAGGTGCATTTTCCACGTCATTTATGTATTTTGTAGAGGTTGCGTGACATTCGTCGAAAAAGTTTTTATTTACCGCCATTTGCCGTTCAGTATGTTTTATCGGAGGAAAAAATACCTTATTTTGTTATTTACAAAATACCTACTATCACGTCGTTTTCGTGAAAAAAAATAATTGATGAGCGAATAGAGCACAGAGACCCGATTGAATGCTTAGTGTAAGTTTTCTGTCACAAATACTTCTCGAACGCGTTTGCGTTAAAAATACAAATACAGTGTGTTGATGTTGACAAAGCAATGTACCTATGTAACTGTACATAATTAGGCATTAAAACGCTCGTATTTTAATGCCTTTCATTATGATAAAATGACATAAACTACATAAACCACGAAAAACCAACTTTTCAAAATATTAGAGGAATTAATAAAGCACCAAGCGACACGAAATGTTCAAGTAGCAACAGCGTGCTAAGCTATATTCTTACCTACTCTATACGTGCTGCATGACTACTACTTTTAACTTTATTCCAAAAAAATATAAAATACCTATATAACAATGGCATTACATTACCGTATTTGACTACTTGCTGAGCGTCAAAAGCCTTTTGTCTTGGATATAGGTACGGTTATTCACATAAATACGTACGTAAGCTACACAAACGTAGATATAAACTTTTCAGTGACCTTTTCAGTAACTTAAATTATAAACCGCCTAATAGAAAGACACTTAAAAACAGCTATCACTTAACAAGATGACTTGGTAACTGACTTTGGCGGTTTAAGTACCTATTATGAGATGCCGAAAGTAATCAAACAATGACAGTGCACTCTGCCCTACGATAAGTCTAATGAAACATTCATAGTTAATTACATACGAGGCGAACGCAAAAAACGATGATTTTATTTAAGCAGACATATTTAAACACTAATTAAAATTGTGGACAGAGAAATTAAAGACGTACCTACGTAGGTAGGTATTTAGTCATAGTTAAATGATACATTTAAACTGATAAGTAAATTATATTTTCAAAATCATCTGTAGTTTGGTAATAATTAACATGTAAGTAGTTAGGTATTTAACAAAACCGATGGAATCACTTTTTACGTAGCCAAGTACCTATAGGTAATATTTTTTTTAATAATTGATTATATAGCTTAATAAACTAAGTAGGTACTGATTTTTATGTATACTTATTGCAATCGTGATTTGAAACGTAGGTAAATGATAAGCAGCCACACTTTTTAAAAATGTGATTAGGTAATTCACAATTGAAGTGCGATAAAAAAGATTACCCGGCTCAGAAAAACACAAACCTCTCTTCTAATTATTTTCCGATAAATGAACAAAACACTGAAAGTACAGTAAATAACTACTGTACCTATTTTACAAAATAGGTAGGTACATAAAAGACCAATATTGTGACGTGTGTAGTGCGCAAGGTGGGTTTTGATTTATGGCCCGAAATAACGATAAACCTTGGAATATTTACATTTGTTTCATAATCTGAATACGCATCAAAATAACAATAAAGATAGTGTATCAATTGAGCCGTGACCCACAACCTTCTTATCGTACATTTTCTTTGATCATTTAGTGAAACAAGTAAAGACGAAACTCACGATCGATATTGCTCACAAAACGATATACCTACTTACGTGAAATATAAAACATTAACTATGCTACGAGGATTAAAAATCTTAGGTAAAGTGAAAGGAATGTAAAAAACATCCAAATCAATAATTGTGCGTGTGGAATACCTATTCAATTTTTTTTTAGCGCAGACTTACCTGTGTTTGAAAATATGGTGCAAGCTCAATGTATTTTTTTTTGTTTTTTTCTCACTGATTATTAATTATAGTACATTTTGATTTGATTTACTGTCTTATTGAGATTTTTTTCGGCTGCTCGTGTTTCAAATGTTGCGCCGTGACAAGCGCTCGAATAGTGACGTAAAATCAATTCCTCGCTGAAGGTTCTATTATTTACTTTTGGCGCTGTTGCGCGCTGATGTTTGTGCGTGTTGTAGATGTGAAATTAAAATTAGTAGTGAAACTAGTTCTAATATTCATTAAAATAAACATGAATTCTATTTTGAGTAGAATTTATGATTTAAATAAAATTAATTTAATTTTAAAATAAATCTTAACTTTGTCGTCAATGTTAGTAATTTCTGAACGCAACATTTTAAGTTTGGTTAATTTTACGCAGATAATCGCAAAGATAGTTTTCGGTTTACTTACTTTGATTTGACCTTAATTTCTTTTTAATAGTTAAATTACATTATACATTTAATTTAAGAACAAAAATACAGCTTTACTTTATCAAAGATTTAGTCTTCATAATATTTCTTATTTAACTATATTTTTAGGATGGCAATAACATGTCTGTCATTTTACGTACAACGGAGCCCTCCGAAGTTACGTCTTTGGCGAGCATAGACGTTCCAAAAATACATTTTTCTTCTTAAGTAGCCTTTTTACAGGTTTAAATTGCTAGTAACTATGTCCCTCATTAGCAGAAATATAATCCGAACCCTGGTTCAGGTATGGCTTCGACTTTATTTGTTCTATATAGTTTATGTCTATACATACTTAAACCCGCGGAACAATGTGTTTCGTAACGTATTTTCGTAACAAATTAAGCTCGATTTCAATAATAAGACGTATCTACGCAGCCTAATAGATTATGTACAATAATACCTTGAGTGTCGTATATCATATGATACATAATCTACTGCTACCCACGTGATATTCCGTTAATGATGTATATTATGGGCATTTCAGGGTTCTCAGCTTGCTGGAAAAGGTTTTCACACGACCAGTGCGGTTAACTCGGACACAAATGTATGTTACGCACCACATTCCATCAGCTCCCTGGTGAGAACTACTAACTCTACTAATAGCAAGTATGGGAGGAACCTGAAAGTCATGAAGCAGGAAATTTTACAAATATTTAACGAAGTTCTATGTAATGAGCGTATTTTTGCAGAGCCACCTGCTACACATACCATTAACATTTTATTAGAACTACCTTCCTATTTTTTTTTGTAAATTTACACCCCTCCTATATGGCAACCATTATTGAATTTATGACTGTCGATTTTAATTTCAGTCTGTTAATTAAGAGTGTTTATTGAGATACAAGATATTACCATACATGATAATGCAATTGATAAACATTTTATTTTTAATTTCATATATTTGAAGAATGTATGGAACAAGTAAATTAACAATAGTAAACAAAACATGATTATTATGCATCTGCTTTGTAGTTATAAGTATTAATTATTATTAGTAGTTATTATTAAGTATTAGTTGATAAACTAAATGACCTATGCCATTATGCTGTAGGGTTAAAGTATTTCCTGCTTCATCGCTCCAGTATATTACAGATATTTTCACATCAGTTCTGAATAAAATATTTGATTTATATTGGCGTCCAAATTATTACATATTATTAGTAAGATTGGCATCAAAATTTGCACACAACATATTTCGGAATATCTTTTGTTTTCTATTCAATTTTCTGAGTTTTTCTTTAGATCTGCAGGTTCCACTTCTCAATGAAGCGTAAGATTTTTCATAGACTGCATGTTACATTAATTTGTAATGAAGCCATTCTACATATAATTTGGGACAAGTCATGCATGACAACACTTACATGATTTTTAAGTCATGACTGCAAATCAATTCAAAAACATAATAAACTTTTATTTAAGTGAGATGAAATTTTTCTGTAAAAAAAATCTGTATACTCATTGGTCTGCACAACATAGTAGCAGATTAAAATTGCTCGCCACACTCATTTGGTACCCATTGGTTGGACATATATAAATTAAAAAAATAGAATGGCTGATTAGTTATTTTTATTTTCTACCATAGCATGAAAGATGCCTTTTGTGTCTGTCCATTATGTATAGCATTTTACTTAAATGTTGTGAAACATAGCATGTGTCCCTTTGCATATGCCTTTGTAATGTCCACAAATATATAGATTAACCTGTTAATATTTTATGTCTGTATACCCATTATTAAGCTTTTAAACAGGTTGATGACATGGTAAGATCTTATTTGTTTTACATCTTTTGTCAATTTAAGTAAACAAGTAAATGCTTTATTATAAGGAATGCAATTATAAGGAAACAGACAGAAATCACAGAAAAAAAACATTAAATATATGCACAAAGGCGAACTTATCCCTACAAGGGATCACTACCAGTTAACCTTTGAGTAGATGAGAGGAGCATTAAACATTTAATTTATTAATTTGACAACTGCATATTAGCACTTATCAATATGGTAAAACTTTTGAAATGAGTATAAGCTTTTCTTTCTATTGACTACACAGTACATTACATTACAATAACAATATTGGTCCCACAACTCATTAAAACTATGTGATAGGAAAATATGGATTCATTGTACTGTGAGAACTGAAATGTTCCACCCACTGAGTTATTGTTTTTGATATAGAGCAAAGGGGGCCGCATAAAGTGCACCCTTATCCCTGGAGATGGGGTCGGACCTGAGCTGGTCTACTCCGTTCAAGAAGTTTTTAAGGTAAGCAGTTTTATAATGGATTTTTAGACATTAGCCCATATATATAGTATTTCTCTACGGACAGATTATAAAGCATTAGCCCTATCCCTAGGTATACTATACCTAATTAAAATGAGACTGAAAATTTTGACTGCTGTCATGGTGTGTTACAGGAAAAAAGAAGCATTCCTTTCAATTAAGAGGCATGTAAAAAAGATTAAATGCTCTCATCTATCTAATTCGCCCTGACATCACTCGTGTTATATCTCTCTTTTTCTTGCGTTAGCGATCTGCTATATTTTTTATCTATGCATTTTATTTTTATTTTATTTACTAAGCCTTACAATTTCGATGCAAATGCTTATCTATCTAATCTATCTATCTATCTAATCTAATTAATATCTTTAAACGAGCAATTCTTGTGTATGTATGTATATAATCTGAATCTCTGAAACGACTCTAATGATTTTCATGAAATTTGGGTTTGAGCAAAGCTTGGTCATCCGAGTACTTTTTACTTGTTTATTTATGCTAGTGTGAAACTAAAAACAACTGGCTGTGGTTTAAATGTGCGTTGGTGTGTACAGGCAGCTGGTGTACCGGTGGACTTTGAGTCATTCTTCTTCTCCGAGGTGAACCCCACCCTGAGCGCTCCGCTGGAAGATGTGGTCAACTCTATCGCTAGAAACAAGATCTGCATCAAGGTGACATTTCACTCATTGACATCCGTGACATGACATGATTAAATCATGATTTCAGGGACCGGAAAAAGGTTAATTTTTGAAACCGGTATCGTGCACCTCGCCCGAGAACGAAAAGCATTTCGTTTCCGTTCGCGGTTACCGGTTAATGAACTGTTCTTTTGCGTTCGTCATTCGTTTTTGGGTAACGAAATTAACCGGTTAAATTGAACGAAACAAGAGCAAGATAGAACTTGTATTGCTGTCTCTTTTACACTACTACTGGAGCGTCTGGCGTATGTCAGCGGCGGCTGGGTTTAACCGGTATAATTTCGTTAACGCAAACCATTGACTTAACGCAAACGTTAAAATTTCGTTCTCTGTACGTAACGGTAAACTGTAAGCAGGTATATTATCGAACGAAATAAAAAAACGATATTAGAACAATAATGGGTGCGATTCTACGTGCACATCGCCTAAATAGCCTAAAACTAAATTTTCTAATTTTAAAATTGTCGTTGTCTTTTGATTATGGCAGCCGCTCATAGAATAGCAAATTGATTTAGCGACGTCTGAATAAAATTAGAAATTTTAGCGGCCGCTGTAGAATCGGGTCCATTAACAGGTATATCAATAACGGTTCCGGTCCCTGCATGATTTATAATATCTTCAGAATAAAACCAACTAAGCCAACCTCGTCGTCATCACGTCGTTATCTTTCCCCAGGGCATCCTAGCGACCCCGGACTTCTCCCACACGGGCGAGCTGCAGACGCTCAACATGAAACTCCGCAACGCTCTCGACCTGTACGCGAACGTTGTGCACGTCAAGTCGCTGCCGAACGTCAACTGCCGCCACAAGGACGTAGATTGCATCATCATCAGAGAGCAGACCGAGGGGGAGTACTCCGCGCTCGAGCACGAGTCTGTGCCTGGTGAGATTTCTGGCTTTCCAGTGTTTATTCTTTTTGACGTGATAACGTCTTATAAATTGATGAACGCGCCGGCTGCACTCGTGAAAAAGCATGACTCATTGCGTTACGTTCCGCGTCAGTGTCACACGGCGGCCACGACGTACAAAATCCGCGTTCTGGAATGAACACAGGCACGACGTCGTCTGTACACGCGTCAATGTATGCGTGAGATACACAGGGCTGTCTTAGCTGTCTATCGCAAAAACCTAGTACTATAAGTACTACCAATGACATAAATATAGGTACTTATATGAAGATATGGCTTAGATGTGTTGCAAATAAATGTACTCAATCGTTATCTATTTATGTAAACTTACTTAAAATGTGTCTGTCTGTGTATTTAAGCATTATTATTTTCAATTACAATAGATTTACGACAGCAAACTTAAGCGAATGATACCGTAATTATTTCATGTATTAATCGCGATAATTTCAGAAAGCATTAATTTACTAATGTTTTATAAAATGAAGTAGATAGGGTAGGTTCCCGAACTTAGTGACGTGCGGCTGACATACATCGCGTTGCGAGCCCTACTAGTTGCCAGCAGCTTTCCGGCAGACTGCGCTTGAGGGGTGGGGTAACTCGAATCGGTGCGGGGCGGAGCGTGGCCATTCTGTACGTTAGTACTATTATATATTCTGTGTCAGTGTGCAAGCGAGAGCGCGGAACAAGCGATAGAGAGACACGATCAGCCCACATTGGCTTGTGATACATTTTATCGTTATAAATAAAATAAATAAATAATAAAATAAATTTTTATTTACCAATACACAAACAAAAATGTACATTTTCAAAGCATTAGGTACCTACAAAGTATTAGGTAAATAGGACAGGAGACTCAGCAGGCATGCTGGTTTTCAGTCTCCAACCTGATTAAAAACTAACTTAAAATCTAACTAAGCTAAGGTAAAGAAGGAAGGTTCGCTGCCAAAGCGACAGATGACAAAATAACTTCTTTCTGGTTCTAATATACATTATCGCGTAAAACTGTCGTCCGCAAACCGACTTTATAGACAACTGATTTTTTTTTAGGCTTAATGTTCGACCGAACCGCTTTTGGTAAGCTTCAAAGTTAAATTGGAATGTGTTCAAAGCAATGATTAAACGTGATGGATTTTCGTATTAAAGGGATAAAATAAAATATTTCGTTTAATAAGAAAATAAAAGTCCATCACGATCAATTATTCCATTAGACACATTAATACACTAAAAACGAAGTGCACTACAGAAATAATCGTAAAAAAAACATAAAAATGCGACGTTGCCAGCTCAATAGGGATAAACGCTCTTAACTGAAAAGATAATCTTTCCCCAGGCGTGGTGGAGTGCCTCAAAATCATTACGGCCGTTAAATCCGACCGCATCGCCAAGTTCGCGTTCGACTATGCCGTCAAGATGGGCCGCAAGAAGGTCACCGCCGTCCACAAGGCCAACATCATGAAGCTCGGAGACGGCACCTTCCTCAGGAGCTGCGAACAGGTGCGAGCAATGTTGCCTATATGTACACGATCGGGATCAACCACCGACCATCGTGTCTTTCAAACCATCTTTTTGGGTCAACCATTTTTTGTATTCGTTCTACACGGTCGGTGGTTGACACGATTTGTCAGGTATAGTTTGAATCTTCCCAGGTGAATTTTTCGCTTCGAGCCCTAATCTTTCAAACAAAGGCCATTATCTCTATTATCGCAAATCACAAGCTACCGTACGCACGTGCCACTACAACATTCATATTGAAAAACAAACGGTATCGCCATAGTATTAAGGTTCAAATTAAAAATAATGTCTAGAATATCAGTGACATACGTTTTTTTTATTCTGATTTCAGATGGCGGCTCTCTACCCGCGCATCGAATTCGAAAAGATGATCGTGGACAACTGCACTATGCAGATGGTGTCGAACCCGAATCAGTTCGACGTGATGGTGGCGCCCAACCTGTACGGCAACATCGTGGACAACCTGGCCAGCGGGCTGGTGGGCGGCGCGGGCGTAGTGGCCGGCGCCAGCTATAGCCCCGAGTGCGCGGTGTTCGAGCAGGTAGGCTAGCCCTGGCCGGCTACACGTGATGGTGACGCCCAACCTGTACGGCAACATCGTGGACAACCTGGCCAGCGGGCTGGTGGGCGACGCGGGCGTAGTGGCCGGCGCCAGCTATAGCCCCGAGTGCGCGGTGTTCGAGCAGGTAGGCTAGCCCTGGCCGGCTACACGTGATGGTGGCGCCCAACCTGTACGGCAACATCGTGGACAACCTGGCCAGCGGGCTGGTGGGCGACGCGGGCGTAGTGGCCGGCGCCAGCTATAGCCCCGAGTGCGCGGTGTTCGAGCAGGTAGGCTAGCCCTGGCCGGCTACACGTGATGGTGGCGCCCAACCTGTACGGCAACATCGTGGACAACCTGGCCAGCGGGCTGGTGGGCGACGCGGGCGTAGTGGCCGGCGCCAGCTATAGCCCCGAGTGCGCGGTGTTCGAGCAGGTAGGCTAGCCCTGGCCGGCTACACGTGATGGTGGCGCCCAACCTGTACGGCAACATCGTGGACAACCTGGCCAGCGGGCTGGTGGGCGGCGCGGGCGTAGTGGCCGGCGCCAGCTATAGCCCCGAGTGCGCGGTGTTCGAGCAGGTAGGCTAGCCCTGGCCGGCTACACGTGATGGTGGCGCCCAACCTGTACGGCAACATCGTGGACAACCTGGCCAGCGGGCTGGTGGGCGACGCGGGCGTAGTGGCCGGCGCCAGCTATAGCCCCGAGTGCGCGGTGTTCGAGCAGGTAGGCTAGCCCTGGCCGGCTACACGTGATGGTGGCGCCCAACCTGTACGGCAACATCGTGGACAACCTGGCCAGCGGGCTGGTGGGCGGCGCGGGCGTAGTGGCCGGCGCCAGCTATAGCCCCGAGTGCGCGGTGTTCGAGCAGGTAGGCTAGCCCTGGCCGGCTACACGTGATGGTGGCGCCCAACCTGTCCGGCAACATCGTGGACAACCTGACCAGCGGGCTGGTGGGCGGCGCGGGCGTAGTGGCCGGCGCCAGCTATAGCCCCGAGTGCGCGGTGTTCGAGCAGGTAGGCTAGCCCTGGCCGGCTACACGTGATGGTGGCGCCCAACCTGTACGGCAACATCGTGGACAACCTGGCCAGCGTATCACCCAAGGAGATAGGTGGGCAGGTCATATGCCAAAAATAGACAGTACCTATACTTCATTTAATTTAGAATGAGAAACCACAATAGCATTATATTGCGTCTGGTCAACTATTTCTTACCTAGCAAATAGTAGAGTGCAATAGTTTGGCAGCCGCAAAATAAAATTGTTTTAATGTCACTTTATTTGCGTGTCGTCAATTGTTACTCTACTAGTACAAATTGTTAAGAGATTACAGTTTACGAACCGCAATATAATGTTGTTGTGGTTTCTCATCCTAAATTAAATGAAGTATAGATAGGTAGTAGGCTATTAGTTGTTGATGTGAGTACGTATACGATGACCGAGTGTTATAACTTGTTGTAGGGCGCGCGTCACATCTTCTCGGGCGCGGTGGGCAAGAACATCGCGAACCCGTGCGCCATGCTGCTGTGCTCGGCCAACCTGCTCGCGCACGTCAACCTGCACAACTACTCCAAGATGATCAAGCAGGCCATCAACAAGTCAGTACACAACACTTCTGACAGTTCCTCTTGGTTTGGCCGCATAACGTCCTACTCGCAAACGTCCCTCCACCATAATTACGTCCCATTCGCAAAACGTCTTCTCTGCAAATGGTCCCTTATGTAAAATACCCCATTCGCAAAACGTCCCTTTCTGAAAAAGTCTCACCCATGTCGCATTGACGCAATAAACTTAGCGATTATATTTTATACTTATTTATACTTCTGGTCGCGGATTTGCGGGTTCACGGTGGATGTAGGCCGCTTCCGAGGCCGAGGAAACTGGAACTCTGTCCAACAGTGGACGCCCTGGGGCCTTACCATGACATCCTAATTCCGACTCAGTTCAACTTTTAGCTGCCACTTTTAGTATGAATCTGACAGCGAGCGAACCTAAACTGAATCGTATTAAGACGTCATGGTAAGGCCCCTGATAATGATAATGATGACTGGCTATAGATAGTTCCCACGCGGAGTTGCCTCATTATCATTAATGCTTATATCTAAATTTATTACGTTACTATCAATGTCCTTGTTTATTGATTTGGACTTAGTAAATGTTTTTTTTGCTACAATATTTGCGAAAACGCCCCTTCTGAGAAAGCCCCTTTAGCTGAAAGTCCCTACTGCATAACGCCCCTTTCGCAAAACGTCTCGTCTGCGAAATGACCCATTCGCAAAATGTCCCTACTGGAAAAAGCTTGTTTCAGTAGAGACTTGAGTCTTCTCATATGGGATAAGAGATGGCCAAATGGCCAAAATATATATAAAAATTAAAATAAATTAAATATATGAAAATTGCGAAAGGTGCATTTTGCGAAAGGGACGTTTTGCAAACGGGGGATTTAGGAAAGGGACATTTCGCGAAAGGGACGTTATGCGCCTAAACCAACCGTTGGTCTGATGACTAGAACTTTGGTATATATATGTAAGTAGGATAGATGACGATGCTAGTACAGTCAACAAAAAGTACAATCAGTAAAAAAGTATTAAATTTTTTAATGTTAGGTTATTTTCGATTACATCTAAGCAAGGTTTGGGTTTTGCAGGGTGCTTGTCGACGGCAAGGTGAGGACAAAGGACCTCGGCGGACAATCCACCACCAAAGACTTCACAAATGCCATCATTTTCAGCCTCACCCATTAAATTTAATCAAAAAAACTCTAGTACAAATCCCCATTGGAATCCTAGAACAATAATTATAAGGATAATTTATTTATTATTATTTAAAAATCACGATCTGTAAATCAAACGCGATTAATAAATCGAATTATGAATTAAAAAAATAATTAATTGCAGTATTCTGTAAGTATTGAATCAGAACATGTACATAATTATAGGTAAATAAAACAAGGAAACTGTTAATATTATTTTATTTCGGCTTAAGTTACTTAAAATGGTGCTGCAAAACCATACACGGAATGTACAACTTTATATAACAATCATATCAATATTGCTCACTGATTTTCGATGAAATAAGTACCTATTGTTTATACAGGGTGAAACTTAAAATGTGAACAAAAATTTGCGTTTCATGCCCCAGTCAATCCTGGAGAATATAATTGTATTGACCAATCTATCGAAAATAGCCTTTATTGCCCGTCGCACTTCTGAGCGGCACTACTGTCCAAAGATTTCTATTTTAAAATCAAGTTCAAAGTCGACGGAGCTCCGCTTTCGCGGTGCTCCTATTTCTGAGTATTTTTGGTCCTTAGGGCCTGCTGAAAATCTAATCTAAACCTACCCCATTTATGATATTTATTTTGATCAGTAGTGCCACGTAGTAGTGCCATGGGTAATACACTGAAAATAGTCTGAAAAAAATTGCAGTTTGCATCCATAGTTCAAATGAAATCCAACACCAACACTATAGAACGACCGCTTACCCGAGTCCTCTTGGGCGCGGCACCGAGGCGCGAGGTAGGCTTGCGCGGGGGCCTCTGTGCGGTCGGCAGGCGCACTCCCCGCCCGCAGCGCTCTCGGCCCCCGCGCAAGCCTACCCCGCGCCCCTGTACCCGCGCGGGCGAGGAGTCAGTTAAGCGATCTATAACTCTATGCCTAGCACGAGAGCGCGCGAAATAGATTGCCCGTCTTTTTTACTGTTCGTTCTAGCTAGAAAGAGACGGGCAAATCTCGTGCGCTCTCGTGTTAGCCGGGCTGAGCATGAAACGGGAGCGGATCAGAATATATAAAGTTTAAAATGTATAATGGGTTAAAATGCATAATAGTTCAAAATATATAATGTCATTTTCTGTAAAGCTATTAGGTATATGATTTTTTTTATAGCGTGATCTATAGATTGGTTTAGGTTAGATTAGGTTTATTATAGCAATTCTGTTAATTTGCCATTTTCTGAGTAAATCGCATTATATATTTTGAACTATTATGTATTTTAACCCATTATACATTTTAAACTTTATGGATTTTAATACGTACCCGCATGAAACACTATTTTTTTTCACAATTCAAGTTGCACCCCGCATAATCGTGTTGGTATTCAAGTGTGGTTGTGGCTTATGTGTATGAGTGTTAGTTACATGGTTCGTTAGCCGCTATAGTCGGTAGGAGCGAGGGTGGCTCAGTATTCGGTGGGTATAACCCTATGTTCAGCTAGCTTCTTCACTCTTGCTGAGATCACGTACTTGAGAGCGCCGGGAGGCACCTGAAATCACGAAGAAAGGTTAAACATTTTGCTATATCCCTTTATAACTTACTAATGCTCGCGACTTCGTCCGCGTGAAAGACTTAAGAGGGTGCATTCTTATTGAGCTGGCAACATCGCATTTGTGGTGTTTTTTTACGATTATTTCACAGAAATTGAAAGTTTCAAATGTGCGTTGGTAATACACTTGGTTTTTAGTGTATCAATATGCCCAATGCCATGATTAATCGTGATGGACTTTTATTTTCGTATTAAAGGGATAAAATACTATATCTCGTTGATAGTATATTCTATAATTATTTGCGTTGCGACTCTAGGCAGCTATGAGCCGTGATATGTTTATCGCTATCCCGCGGGAACTATGCAGTTTTCCGGCATAAAAAGTAGCCTGTTTTAATCTAGGGTACCAGCTATCTTCGTTCCAAATTGTATCCAAATCCGTCCGATCGTTTCGGCGTGAAGAAAGAACATACACACTCACTCACATCGTCACAAACCTTCGCATTTATAATATTAGTAAGAAGTGAAGTTTTTACATGAAAGTTTTACAATTTAAGCCGCTTGAAAACCTCAGGGGTTTATGTAATACTGATTGAATTACTCGCACTTGTAATACGTTGGCTGCCCACCATACAACTAAAAGTATTGCTCCCACGCCCCATACAAATTTAGTGATCCCACCGGTGATACACATCGCCCTATTAGGTGCCATGAACGTCAATACTCATAACAATCTTTTGATTCCATTGGTGATGCTCATAGCAACCATACATAACATACATACATAAATCACGTCTTTATCCCTTACGGGGTAGACAGAGCCTAAGGTAACAAGACCTAAAGGCCACGTTTAGCATGGTTGTGGGCGTATATGTGGAAAGGGGAAATAAAATAGTGATGCGTTGTTAGATTTTCGCCTATTTCCTCGATGGGCTTATACCATCTGCGCGGGAAGATAAGCAACTGGTACATTCTATGTTTTTTCTTTACTCCCATGAGCATGAAAGTATGCAACGTGGGAAAGGGAGTTCAGTTGTATGTCACCTTAATAGGATCCCTGTAGAAGGACTCCTGCGACAGCCGCTTGTAGCATTTGAACTCCGGCAGGAAACTGATCTGGTTGATGCGCGGGAGCAGCGCCTCCAATGGCTTGCGCTGTCCTCGCTGGAAACAGACGGACAAGGGATTAGACCTGGGTTAAAGTGGGGTCCTAGACCCCTTTAGGGGTCCGTAGGTGTGCCAGGGGTTCGCAGCAACAGTTATCCCTTAACATACTTACACAAAAGTCCGTAGTGAGTTTGACCTGTGACCTCTAAAGCAGAGTCGTGGGTTCGAATCCCGGGCTCGCATCTCTGAGTTTCGCAATTTACGTGCGGAATTACATTTTAAATTTAACATGGGCTTATTGGCAAAGGCAAACATCGTGAGGAAAACTGCACACATCTTCGAAGCAATTCAATGGTGTGTGTGTGTGTGTGTGTGAAGTTCTGAGAGGAGGCCTGTGCCGAGTGGTGGGACGGATATAGGCTGGATATGAAGATGATGATATTTTATATAATACAACATTATAGTACTTTTTATAGGCGGGGCAGATTAATACAAATATCCTTTTCATCACACTTGCTCGTAAAGGGTGTTATAACACGCGTGCTTATAGAGCCGTAGTCGCTGATTTACCTCCCGCGGGAATTTCAAATATTTTACTCCCGAGGGAGTTATATTTGTATGGATTTTCATAATTCCCTCAGGAGGAAAAGTATAGTTTTAAAATTAAGAGTTCATTGTACGTCATTTCAGACTAAGGAGGTTTCAGATCAGCCAGATTTATTTAATATTAAAAAAAACTACGAACCAATTTTATAAAACTTTCAATTAGACATTACTGATTACGATCCAAGATGGCGGATGACATTTTGACACTAAAAATATTGATGGCGGGTGTCATTTTCGAGTAATTTGGTGGCTCTGAGCCCGATTTTGGCATAATTTTTTGGATCCAAGATGGCGGATGACATATTGACACTAAAATGTTGATGGGTGTTGTTTTCGAGTAATTTGGTGACTCAGAGACCGATTTTGGCGTAATTTTTTGGATCCAAAATGGCGGATGTCATTTTCACTCTAAAATGTTGATGGGTGTCGTTTTCGAGTAATTTGGTGATTCTGAGGCCGATTTTGGCATAATTTTTGGATCCAAGATGGCGGATGATATTTTGACACTATTGACACTAAAATGTTGATGGGTTCGTTTTCGAGTAATGTGGTGGTTCTGAGCCCAATTTTAGCATAAGTTTTTGGATCCAAAATGGTGGACGATATTTTCACAGTATTGGTACTACATAAATGTTGATGAGTGTCGTTTGCGGGTAATTTTGGGATTCTGAGTTTATTTATTTGATATTTTTTTTATTTCCTCGCAAATGTGATGAAAAACATTGTGTGTATCACGGGCAGTAAGGGGATTAGTCTATTAGAAGCCCGACGCCGAAGGCGGAGGGCTTTTAATGACTCGAGTTTGTAATCCCCTTCTTACCGCCCTCGGTGCACAATGTACTATTGGCGAAATGCATGTTTTGTTCAGTTTTGCATACAGGCAACGCACGGTCACGCTACGCACGTGGACATATTCGCTCCGCATAATATATGTAGGCGGTTGTTTCCACAGCAGTGCACGCACACGCTACGCACGAAATGACAATGAACCCACGTGGGTGACATTTATCATTTATAGCGTGTTCGTGCACCTTCATGGTATGAGTTTGTGTGTGCTTGCGCATTGGAGGAGTAACTTTAGGGCAGTTTGTTCTGACGATTTTAATTTCTCTAAACTTACCCTTTGCGGCACACTCATGAAGTTCTTCTTGGGGAAGGCAATGTGGCCTATATAGTCCATGTGTTTCTTCCAGTCACTCTCCGTCCAGCCACGCTTCTTCTTAACGTCCTGAAATTAAACATAAAGATTTTATGTGCAAAATTACATTTGAAATACACCATGAGCTTTTCGGTGGTGGAAATCGTGAGAGAAATCTGTGAAGTTTCCAATCCGAACTATTCATTCTGAGAAGCCTTTGCCCAGCAGTGGGACGCACATAGGCTGGAGGCGATGATCGATGAACATTAGCTAGGCATACACGTCCGGATTTGTCCGTCGGATTTGCCTGACAGATGTGTCTGTCGGGTGGCGGACACATCCGTCAATGTGTGGCGAGAAATAGACACAGATTTGTCCTCCGGGTATCTGTCCGCTGACCGTTGGTTTTGAGCACGGTCAGTGGACAGACAGGTACCCGGCAGATCCGACGGATAAATCCGTACGTCTATGGCTAGCTGAAAATAAAGTAGGTGCGTTTACATCTTCCGAGTGGTTAGGTACTTCTTTCGCACATGACACGTGCGTAGTTTTACCTTAGTGTCAGTTTTCTTGAGATCGAGCACGCAGTTGGCGAGCTTGGTGTAGCACGTGGCGTTGGCCGCCTCTATCATGCGGTCTACGCGCTCCAGCCGCTCCTGCGTGAAGTACGCCTTGTACGCGCGCTTCAGATTCAGGAATTTGCTGGAATACAAAAATTATGGTCTTGAGAGTAGAGTAGACAGGAAGTGAATACAATGTTAGTGGTGATGACTTATGGCTCTGAGACGAGCTATGGAGAGAGCTATGCTCGGAGTTTCTTTGCGCGACAGAATCCGAAATACGGAGATTCGCCGAAGAACTAAGAGTCACCGACATAGCTCGAAGAGTATGTACGTTGAAGTGGTAATGGGCAGGCCACATCGCTCGCAGAACAGACACCGTTGGGGGAGAAAAGTTCTCGAATGGCGACCGCGAACCGGAAGACGTAGTGTTGGCAGGCCTCCCACTAGGTGGACTGACGACATCGTGAATGTTGCGGGAAACCGGCGGATCCAGGTGGCGAGTTGTCGTTCATTATGATAATAATAATAATAATAATTTATTTTGTACATACATTTGGTGCGTTACAAAGAGAAAAACATTATTCAGTTGTACAATAGGTCAGATGAAATTGTGGTCGAAGCTTTCGACACCTAAACTAGGTGTTAAACCTGTGCCTTAGGGGCATGATGTGCTAAGGGGGAGGCCTTTGTTCAAGAGTGGACGTCTTCAGGTGATGATGATGATATATAGTTCGGTTATTTTGACTATACACCGCTACAAAGAATTCTTATGTGAATTTTTATTCATTTAGTCCCGCCCTTGACGCGGTTCACTTTGAATTGAACGTTGATCAACGTATGGAAATATTTGTCGACTACGATTGAATAAAACTAAACTCGCTCAACTCCTCTCTCTTGTCGGTATGACGAGTGAGATAGAGAGAGCAGTGAGCACGAGTTAACGAGCACTTCTAGGGTCACCAGCCACGGCCACTAACGCCGCCACGAGAAGCTGTGTGGCAGTCATCGGCATCAACCATGTGCGGCGAGTCCATATAAAATGTATGAAAACTACAGGAAATATGCCGGTGGCGGTATTTTTTTGGTTTAGGCGCATGACGTCCCACTCGCATAATGTCCCTTTCCTAAATGCCCCTTACGCAAAACGACCCTTCTGCAAAAGGGCCCGTTCGCAAAACGTCCCTTCACATAAATAAAGTCCCGTTCGCAAAACGATCCTTATCCCATGAGAAGACTCCTAGTCTCTACTGAAACAAGCTTTTTCCAGACGGGAATGGGTCATTTTGCAGACGGGACGTTTTGCGAAAGGGGTGGGACATTTTGAGAAAGGGACGATTTGCGATGGGGTATTTTACATAAAGGACCATTTGCAGAGAAGACGTTTTGCGAATGGGACGCAATTTTGGTGGACGGACGTTTTGCGAGTGGGACGTTATGCGGCCAAACCGTTTTTTTTTGTGACTCGCAAAATGTGAGGCGCAGGCATAAAACTACCACAACATGCACTTACCGTATGTAAGGCCAGGCAGCGTCATTCACCCGATCAGACAGCTGACTCCTCAAAGCAGACACGCGGATGCCTCTCGGTGTCAGAGCTGGCATGCCTTCCCCAGTATCTACAATGCAGGGCCTCGGCACGCTCAGCATATTGAGCCTTTTAGATATCTTATAAGGAAACGTAGGCGTTGGAGGGTCATACTTCGGCTTACCCATAGTGACAGCTAGCTAATCAGAGAGTTATAATAATTATGGAGTTTTGAGTCACATAGTATGGTTTGTTACATGGTATTGGAGGGCCGGAGTTACTATTTCGTGGCCATTATTTGTTTGGTTGCTGATCGCCGTGCGTTGTGATTGTGACACATTTTTGACGGACATTTGACTTTGGAATTTATTCGTTTTTAAATTACGTGATGCATACTTTTTACGTGAAGGGAGATATCGAGCATTTTCTCTATTCATTACAGTACCCGGCCATAAAAGATTGCACTTTGGTCTTTGGAGAGACAAATCGGCGTCACGTAAGTTAGTTAGAGGGAGAGCCGAAATTAGCCGACAAGAACGCTATGCAATCTTTATGACCGGGTACTGTAAGCATCACGGGCGTAGACAGGTTTTAGTAATGGGGGATTAAGAAAAAAAACCACCGTATATTTTAATGTAGGTAATAGTTCTTTTCGGGGGGGTTCGAACCCCCAAACCTTAGGCTTAGCCAGGGGGGGGGGGGGCCTGGCTAAGCCCGTGGTAAGTATGCTGACAGTGGCATGTTTCACGAAGCTACATGTTGCAATTTTAGCAACATTTGTCAAAACCCAAGTCATTGATTGGTTAATCGGACTAATGTTGCTAGTTTAGACAATCTTACAACAACCTCTCTCTTTGTAGGTACAGTCAACGTCATTTAGTATGAACCATCCAGTGACAAAAAAGTTCGGCTCGCCATCTATCTATGGTGACTTGGATGCTTCAAACTATACATCACTTACTGTGGCCCGTTTTTCGAAGATACAAGGCACATTTTTTTATAGTAGCAACATTGGTCAAACCCCAACCACTGATTGGTTGATTGGGCCAATGTTCCTAGTTTAAACATGTAAAATTGGAACTTGTAACCTTCAGAAATGGACCGTGTTTTCACATGAGTTATAAGTTATAAGTAAAAAGGTAATAAAACAATGAAATCGGATTAAAAAACTTGTATTTCAACCTTAACGTAGTTAAATTGTTCTTTATAACTTAACAAATACTAATTTCACACCGAGCTATCTTTCACATCTGTTTCACCTATAAAACGAGCCATGTGAAAAACCGACAACTTCCGACAGCGATAAAGAGAAGATATTATTATTATTAAAGTATGTATTTCCTTATGTTCATAATGAGTACCGGCAAATGATGATACCATGTTGTAAAACAATCGAAAGATTAAATCTTTTCAAGCAAACCGTATACTAGCCTAGCTCTGAGACTTGAAGATGTCTCTTTGCGAAATGAAATTGAGAGCGGGAGGTAAAAACAACGATCATGCAGTAAGACTAAATACTCTTGGTAAAATTTTAGGGTCAATAGGTTATAATCAATAAATTTTTGGAAGGTGAGGCAACACTGTCTATACTTGTGCCTTTTACGCCATAGCTGCGTTCTTTCGTTAGGACACTCAAGGTTTTTTTTTAAAAGCAAAATACTTGGCTAACTAGTTTGCTGATAATACGCCTCCAATACTCGCCTTCGTCTAATCGGCCAAGAAAATAGTTTAGGTTTAGATAGACCCTTGGATATTTCAAAATATAATTTTAAAGTTGTTGCATCAATTTGAAATTGATCGTGATCCCTGTCGGAGACACTAACATTGACATTCTTAAATAGCAAAAATAATACCACGTTGCACACAAAGCGGTAACTGACATCATATCATCATCCAAAATGGAACACGAAAATAGATTTAATTCTCATGTTCAACGTTAAAATGCAACAGCGCCGAAATAATCGTTTTTTACACATTTGGCAAAATAAAAATTAGTATAGCAACGTGGTAAAAAGCAATAAAAGGAAATTAAAGAAAACCTCTAACTAAAATGTTAAGACAACAGTACCCTTCCGTTTAGTGCTTCTGTGAATTATGTTCTTAATAACGTGACATACATTTTTATAGGTGAATTTCATCCAAATAATGACAAGTAAGGAATGTCATTTTCAATAAATAATCGGCATAGCTGGCCAAAACATATGAAGGCCCCATGCCGCAATAGAATTAAAAAATATAACATTTATTATCGCATTCAAAATACGAACAATAATCAAAAACAGTCGTTTCAAAAAGGAATTGAGCACCAAAAATAAGTGTCGAAATATTTAAACTGTTTTCCTCCAAAAATATTATTAGTACACATTGACAATACTTTTTAATAAACTGCAAAATAACCAGATCTCAAAAAAATACTTGTTGTCACTTTTAATGTTTTGTACTGGCAACATTATTTTTTGTTGACAACACTTTACCACACCGAGATCAAAAATGCCAGCACGCAGTATCGACAAACTAAATGACAACTTAGTGAGCTTAGAGTATCACTCGAGCATCGAGCATGACATTGCTCCAAATTCCACTATGCAATCAACAAGGCGGGCCCTGATTGGCCGAGTTTCCAAAGTGTTTTTTCCCAACAGAAACATTAATGCGGTACTATTTTTACATTAAAAATATTCTAAACCGACATTGAAGTGATTACTTCTTATGGGAGGGTAAACCGCTTCGTAACGTAACGCGTTACGGCGCCAGTCTGTCTGGCTTCCCTTTCTCTGACGCATACGGCGGTAGGCAGTCTCTCACTCTAACCCACAGCGCTAGTCGTATTTCGGACAGACGCTTCCCCCTCTCTCTACTCAGTGTTTAGTGTGCGATAGACATACTGTTAGTAACTTAGATTAGTTTAAGTTATCGCTTCTGTCGGACGTCCCGAGACGCGCACGTTTCTTTTTTTTAACTGTCACCCTAAATAAATTAAGTAGTTAGTGATAAACAATGTCAAAAACTGAAAATGCTTATTTTTTCATACGCTACATTTGATTTAAAAAGTCATTCAGCAGTCATTCAGTTCGCCAATACCGTTAAAACAAGACCTGTAGCCTTATTGTCTAACTCGCTCGCAATCGCTATCGTGTTCATTTTGACAGTTCACGTATGAGCTGACAATTGGCATCTGAATCAGCTAGCTGTCACATTCATACAAGAACTGTCAAAATGAACACGATGGCGATTGCGAACGAGTTAGACAATGAGTCTACTGAAGTCTTAAAACTGTGGTAAAGTATTAACTTGAGACCTGGCCGCTACACCGGGCTACTTTTCGGCATCAATGGTTGCGATCCCGACAGGCTGAGGCGTCTCGGTGTCTGGTGTGGATCGTGTGATGTCTTCTTCGTCACCTTTTTTATGTTTGCTTCTGTTGTCAATACTGGAACAATGTTGGTATATTAAAACATTTATAAAGGCAGGTAAAACGTATGTTCACCTAGGAATATCCAAGTTTAAACCCTGGCAATATTCACCTTCATATTTAAAAAGAAACTGCAGTGTTACATTTTATAATGATGAGTCTATACCAGTCTTAATTTGAGAATACATTCATCTTACTATTGCGTGCTCATTTATTTATTTCTGTAAGTGATTTTACAATCAATCTTTTAGAGAAATAAAATTAATCTCGATCGAATGCGAGTTGAAGAACTGTAGACAAAAATAAATTTTATGGACAAAACATAGACTGTATCTGCTCGAGAATATGAAACACAAAGTAAAGTTTTTAGTGAAGTTTCATTTTTTAAATCGTCCATAGATAAAGGAAAAGACGGGCCACCGAGCAAGGTAGAGTAATTAATTTATATTTGTAATTGTCATAAATCTACAACGTGAACATACATTTTCGTTTTAACTTGACGTAAAACAAACCAAGACCAAATCAAATAAAAATTCAGAAAAATTCAAAATATACAAGAAAAGAAAATCAGGAAAGTCAAGAAACTCAGAAAGTTGCATTCGTGCGCCCAAGTCCCCGCTAAAAAGTACCTTAAAACAAGAGATATAAAAACCACAGCTTACAGACAGAAAGCGAGGACAGTCACCCATATTTGTGAAATAACATATTTATATCTTAAAGTAATTTAATACGTTGTGTGTTCAGACTATCAGTTAAAAAAAAATAAACACTGATAGACCGAAAGATAGATGTAAAATGTAAAGCATAGTGCAGAAGTGATAAGCAAAGTTAATATGAAGTAAAATGCACCGACACCAGAATCTTGTTAAAAAAAACACATAATTCTTGTGGACATACCTCCCATACTAAAATCGCGATTTCGTACGGTAATGATGGCGATGGAATGTTTATATGGAAATAAAAGAAAATGTTTTGTGAACAATTTTGTAAATAAATCCCGCCATTTTACTGCAACAAAAGCGTTGGTCGTCGCCACTGTCTCAAAAAAAACTTTAAAATTTGAATGAACATCAACTTGTAAAAAATAGTACAAACTAAACGCATAACTAATTTTTTTTTGTAAATTCCTTGAATATGACAGCAATTTTGAATGAAAATTTGTAATTTTGGTCAGATCTTAGATGCAACTCTTAAATAAAAGATCCTTCAAACTAATATTATAATTATGAAGTACCAAAAAGTACCCACTATTCTACAACTCAAATAGAAAAAAAAAACTAATAGGTACTGTTTAATTTTGAAATGGAAACTCCAATTATTGACACAAGAAAAAAAAACTCAGTGACTCAAAAGCAAAAAAAAAAAAAAACTCACCAGCCCATTATTTTTTGGACGACGTAGATACACGTGGGAATGACTGGCGTCATGATGGCGACCGATACTGGTACCACTGGAAATGACAAATATTAAACATAAATAAGAGCGATCACATAATTTACGTTTTGACTTTTGTCTCGACCTTGACAATACGATAAAGCGCTCGGCGAAAACATCTCAATCTGCATTTAATTACTTATAATGTCTCTGTTGCCAGTTAAATTCATAATTACGATTTTTTTCTCAAACTAAGTGTGCGACCACACCGCCGCTTAAAAAACGGTGACGTTACGGAATCGCAACAAAATGTATGAAGAAAAGGTGAGAAAACGTGACGGATACGACACGTCACTGCGTATACGCGGCGGTTTGGTCGCACCCATACTCGGTAATTTTCACGTTTCCTAGCCGTTAACTTATTTAATCGAAGTATTCCCCTTTACGCCCACAATCATGCTAAACATGGCCTTTAGGTCATGTTAGGCTCTGTCTACCCCGTCAGGGACAAAGACGTGATTAATAATGAATTAAATAAAACAAAAAAAAAACCGAATTGAGGACCTCCTTTTTTTGAAGTTGCTTTAAAGATAAGAGACATCATTAGCCAGCCTGCCAGATAGCGGTTATAGAAAAAAGAAAGATTTAATAAGATAATAAAAAAATGATGTTTTCGCGTTCCCTTATATTATAAAATAGTGTTCAAAGGAAAAACTTTTTAATACTATTTTTCTTAACATTTTTTTTTTTTTTCGCTAGCACTCGGCCTTCAAACACTACTCGACCAGCAATCGTCTTCGTGCCTCCGCAATAATGTAACTTACCAGTAGTGAGATCAGCTTGCGGCTGCGGCAGAGCGTAGCGCAGCAAGAATATAGATATACCAGTGTTCTGTACACCGGTCTCCATGGATATAGCGAGGGCGTCCTCATGGGGCTGGCGGAAGAGGCGCGCGATACCGTAACCAAACCCGTAGCCCAGCCAGGGGAGACCCATGCCCGCTACTATGATCTGGGGAAAACGAGGGTCACGTTACATTGGTGAACTGAAGCGCGAGCCCAGCTAAGGGAGAGCCATGTCCGCAATGATAATAAAGACAAGGGTCACGTTACATTAGCGATTTGAAGCTAAACGCCAGCCAACCGGGCTAGCACGACGCGCACAAGAGTCGCGTCGCGCGCGAGATAGATTACCCGTCCCTTTCTATAACGAACAGCAAGAAAAAGACGGGCAATCTATCTCGCGCGCGATGCGACTCTAGTGCGCTGTCGTGCTAGACGTGAAGGAGAGGCCAATGTCCGCTAAACTGTCAGTCAATTGAAATTGCAAACAGTGTAAACAAACCTTGTATTTAAAATGTCTTTAATTTCCATTTTCCCTCATCAAATACTGTTAAATCCGTGTGTTATTTAACCAATACTTACCACAACATTATCCTGAACCATTAAAACAATAAACAAGTGCTAGAATATGGATATTTCATTAAATTGTTTATTTACATTGTTCGCAATTTCAATAGACAGCGACTTTACTATGATCTGACGCAAACTAGGTTCAAGTTATATTGGTGATTTGAAAACGTAGTCCAGTCAGAAGCTAACAGAAAGTACCTGGAGTGTGGTTTAATTGTTAGGAACAGCGTGTATAATTTAGGAACAGCTTGTGTAATTTAGGAACAGCTTGTATAATTTAGGAACAGCTTGTATAATTTAGGAACAGCTTGTATAATTTGGGAACAGCTTTTATAATTTAGGAACAACTTGTATAATTTAGGAAGAGCTTGTATAATTTAGGCTAATTTCTATGCGAATAACATCTAGCAAATAACACAAACTCACCTGCCACGTGAACAGCTCAAATATATAAAGATTAGTTATAATCGCGAAGACTATGATGAAAAGCAACAGCGAGGTAGACAGCGGCTTTAGTATCCGGACCAGGAAGGCGGACAACCTGGGAGTCCACCTCTGCATGCCCAGGCCGATGGCCAGCGGCACCAGGAGTCCAACCACGAAGGATCCTATGCGGGCGTATGGGACCACTATGCTCGCTTGGCGGAAGACCACCTGGCCAAGGGAAAAGAGCCACATAGGCATGAACCCTGGAAGAAGACATTAAAATGATTCATATTTATTACCTCGACATAATAGGACTAGGAAAAGTGGGTTATATTTTTTTTTATTAAAAAAACCACCGTGTAGCACTCCGGGAGTGCCGGCAGAAGTGAAAACTACACTCACGCACACTCGCGCAAAAATAATAAAAAAAAAACTTTTTCTACACGAGATTCGAACTGCGGCCACTTGAGAGAACGCACTGTTATTCCACACCTTATACCACTAGGCCACACGCACATACGTTAAAGCGACGAAATTAACGTACACTTCAAAAATAGAATGCGACTCTAGCTTCATTCGTATTTCAAAATAAGCTCTTAGAGGATCCTGATATTCTAGTACTTAAACTCTCCCTCCGTCTTACGTCTGACGCGAGTTTAACATTTTTTACCCATACCAAAAAGTGCCCAACGCCGCTAAAGTTTTTACTTCAAAAATGACTTTATGACTCATATGACCTCACTACCGCTGCACTTAACTAAATGGTGGTTATTGAATGTAGCAGATGAGCCTAAAAATACGACGAACAAAAGAGAAATAAGAAGCAACTCCGCGTCAATCGCATTGATATGATTAGCTAATGTTTATTTTTCTGCCTTGTCTAAAGTTGTGCTCTGTGGAATTAAAATTACCATGGACTGTAGTTGGAACACGAGCCAGAATTGGAAAAGCTAGCACCATTTTTAACACACGTACATGTCACGCATCTTTCCCATAAGAGTAGGCAGAGACTACTTCGTTACACTTGCTATTCATCAATCTCTTCATACATGCTCGTCGGTTTCGGGTACTCTAGATAAAAAAGTAAAAAGAAATAGGAGCTCCGCGAGGAAACTTAGCAAAAACAACGAATCCGTTACCACTTACCAAAAGACGCCAGCGTGGATATGGAAGTCATAGCGAGGGACAAGTTGAGGTTCCCTCCCAGCACGAAGGTCCAGATGTTGGAGGCGCCGCCGCCGGGCGAGACGCCCGTGAAGAACATGCCGAGGCGGAGCGCCGCCGCCACGTCGTCGCCCTCGGGGCCCGACGGGAAGATCAGGAAACCCAGCGCGAACGACATCTGGAAGCGGGGGAGATCACGAGTTGGCGCACATCGAGCTACCGGTGACAATTCGAAGGCTCAGGAGACAGATGTTTGTGAATACCACTGTATTCGGAATAATTTTAAGAGACCATTCTCTTAAAATTATTCCGTAACTAGCTTCTGCCCGCCACTTCGTCCGCGTAGAATTAGAATTAAGAACTATGCGCTTAGTGTAAGTTTTCGGTCAAAAATACGTCTCGAACGCGTTTGCGTTAAAATGTCAAATACTACCACCACTAACTATAAGAACACTTTACTATGAGAACAGTTTGTTGCCGTTTCGCTCCGCAAGTGGCGCTGCCAATTTTTCCATAGTTATTGAAACGTTTACGTGAACGCATTAGAGACGTTTTATATGTCGAAACTTACACTAGAGGCTCTGATGTGACGACGACGTTTCACATGTTTATCGCGAGCCCGCGGGAACTATGCAATTTTCCGGGACTATGTTTCAATCTAGGGTACCAGCTATCTTCAATCCAAATTTTATCCAAATCCAGACGTTTCAGTGTGAAGAAGGAACAAAGATACTCACATCGTCACAAACTTTCGCATTTATATTAGTAGGAAGTAGGATATTTCAGCAGGTCTCTAGGCCAGCAACGCAGTAATGTTCCGATGTTGGAGATGATGACTGCACTTATTAAAATGATCTTGAAATAATACTTACAAGTGGCATGAAGAGGAACTGCGCCAGCATCCCAATAGCGGGTCCCACGGGTCTCTTGATCACGCCCTTGACCGTGGGCCAGTCCATGGCGCACCCGAAGTTAATGAAGATCAGGGACACCTGAAATATAGACCAGCGTGCAGTAGCGAGGTAGGTATAGTATGAATCTTCCTAGGTGATTTTTTCGCTTCGAGCCCTAATTTTTCAAACAAAGGCCATTGTTTCTACTATCGTAAAGCCGCAAGCTACCGAATTATCACGTGCCACTACAGCATTCTTATTGAAAAACAAACGGTATCGTCATAGTATTACGGTTCAAATTTAATGTCACTAATATTCTAGATATTCAATATGAATGTTGTAGTGGCACGTGCTAACTCGGTAGCTTGCGGCTTTGCGATAATAGAGACAATGGTTTTTTTGAAATTGAAAGATTAGTGTGTGAGAATGTAATAAGATGTCAATGTCAAATAGTAGAGGATGAGTGCCGGGGATTAAAAGACCGCGAATATGGTAGAGGTGCTATATTCAAGCTGGTCAATCGTACACTGAATTAAAATTATAAATTATACTTAAAATTACATATAACTAGTGATTCGCGTGCAAGGTGAATGACATTAAAATAGTGTTAACGTAAGCTAAAGCGTTGCATTGTTGCATTACATGATGTACAATATTTGTACAATTAGGGCTCGAAGCGAAAAATTCACCTGGGAAGATTCATACCATAGCAAAGTAAATATTTTTTCTCCAACATGCTCGGAAATGTGCGTCTTACTGTCAAAAACAGCTTCCAGGAAGGTCTCCGTTACTGGCGCAACATTAGAAAAAAAAACACAGCTGTAGCGGCCGGGAAATAGCGGAAGCGGCCGGGAAATTTTCATTACTGTACAACTATTTAACTTTTTAATATTTTTCCTACTCCTGTACTATTATCTGTGATTTATGTTATCACGAGCACCACTATAAGAACACTCATAATAAGACTTTGGCTAAGTCTATATTGTCTATTCCCTCTAAAAGCACTTGTTGGCTTATGGCTCTAAAAGTGCTCCATCGTTAACTCTGCCAGCCATAGACTGCCAGATCTAGGTAAAACTTTTACAGGATCAACATTAAATTTACGATGAAAATGCATGGCTACCAACTTAACAAATTATTTCATTCGTATGGTTTTTTATTGAACTAGAACTTTCTGAACGAAATGCGTAGCTGCCAACATAACAAACAAGATTTTTTAATAACGTCACTGGCAAGTTGGTAAGCGTTTTGGCTAAATGCGCCAAGAATGCAAGGCTATAAAAAAAGTTTACGTTAATTAAAAACAAAGTTTACTATAAACAAACTTCCAATTTTTTCGTTAGTCGTTTTCATGTTTTCCGCTCTTGTCTTGTTTGTTATTTGTTATTTGATTGCAATAGTTTTAACAAAGTTTTGTAACATTAACATATCATAAAAAAACATCGATGAAAACGAAATTAACTCAACACCGGAAGAAATATCCGCAGCGGCCCAGGATGTGATGGAAAATTTGTTGTCTAGAAAATCTCGGCAATGATAAAACCTAGGTACGAGAATTTCTGCGTGGAGACTGGAACACTGGACTTCTTCATTTTTGGAGAACGTATTACTCTAATTTAGTAAGTACCTACCTACTTAGTCGTAGAAAAAATATTGTATGCAACGTTGTATTAGCAAGTCAAAAAAAGCTCGTGGTTTATTTCTTACGATGTTCGCTACGCTCACATCGTAACCCACACCACTCGCCTTTTTTGACCCCTCTAATACAACTGTTGCATAAAATACTATTATGACTAAGATCATTCACCACAAACAGCCAAATGCTCGTACAATCATATGGAACCAGTGCGTTTAAAAGTGTCTCAAATAGTTTTTTTTTTTTTTACCTAAAGATCAGAATCTGTGGTGGTGTCTGATTTTTTAAATCCAATGTATTGTAATTTAAAAATCGCTTTATAACATTTAAATTTGCACTTTTAGTTGATTTATTACAATTTTATAGTAAACAGAAATATACTTTAGAATGAAATGGCGTTATCAGAAGAAAAATGTGAAATTACAGTGTAGCTACGTGTAACATTGCGACAATTTTGTTCAATGGCATGCAAGTCAGTGGAATATTTTAACATTTTATTTTATTTCCTCGCATTATTAAAGAAAAGCACTATACATGCCTCGGCGGAAACGGCAATTCGTGGATTCGTATTTATCAACGGACTCCGCTACGCGTCGTCCGTCAAACTATATACTCATCCACGAATTGCAATTTCCCGGCCTCGGCAGTAATGTACTATTTTCACCTCACTTGCTCGAAAGGGCTGTCTTTCTCCTTAAAAATCTGCGTGGAAAACTGCTTTTTCCCCTCTTGGGTGGAAAAGGTTTTTGAAATTCGAACGCCGCGCTGACAACCTTCCACCACGACCACGACCACCACCACCTCACCACCTACTCATATACTCAAGTAATTAGAAATTTGAAATTCTTCCATCCACCAATTTACTCGCTGTAGTGAGGTGAAAAATTGTGTGTTTCGCTCGGCAGCAAAGTTTGTTTAGTGTCTCGTGCCTTGAAACCCTTGCGACGCTCAGGATTCTTCTTTTACTCGCTTCACTCGTGGTTCAATCATAGAATCCTTCGCTTGCTCGGGTTTCAATACAGGCACTCGCGCCAAACAAAAACTTTGCAGCCTTGCATAACAAATAACTATTGTTCTGTACTATGTCATTTTGTACTTACAAACAGCGCAACGCTGGTAACAAATATCTGGTCGATGACGCGTTCGGGACGCAGCACCGTCACGGGTAACTCGCCGGCGACCGGGTGTTCAACTTGCCCCCTCTTTGCGGCTACGCGGATTTCCGTCAACCCTGAAAATTATTGACACTTCAATAACTAATCCACATTGGCTTCGCTCCCTGTCTACGACAGCGCCATCTGTTGTACATAGCTTGAACTTCTACCTCATTTAGATAACGGACTTAGACTAATTACCTCATGTTGCTAGCCGTCTACCGAGTTAGTTTTAGATCAAGTCCACAGATGGCGTTATTTCTAGTTTATATAAGCAAATTCTCATTGTATCGAGGCGACACTTCAATAAAGCCACCACTAAAATAAGAAGCCTTTTCACTCCCGACTCCGCCACCTCTTCCACGAAGAAACATTGGTGACCCCGACGCAAGAAGAAACTCTTGAACCGAATACGCAAGAATTACGGCCAGGCGAAGCGAGGCGATACCCGAGCTACGGCGGTAAAAACGAAGGGCGCGGCGTAGGACGTTGCGCAGAGGTTTGGCAAGGGAAAGGAGGAGTATTTTCGAAAATTAACAGCAAGAAAGCAAGAAATTGTTTGTACCGAATAACACTTCCGAAGATAAAGAGAAGAAAACGACGATCGAACCCAAGGTCAGGGCGGATAAAGCGACATCTACCTACCTACAAAATCAAATTAACTAACGAAGACAAAGAAAAATAGAAAACGAAGAAAAATAGAGAGAACAAACGCGGGAAAGGAAGAGAGCGACGAGGTCAAGGGCTATCGATAGGTATCAACCGAGTATCAAGTAAGTGGCTGGCTATTAATTTTTATTGGGCAATTTTTTTTGCATTTAAAGTCCTTCAACTTCGTCTTTTCTTGAACCTGTGTATTTACCAATTTATTAAACAATGTCAGACAATGAATCCGAGGTCACAATTGTAGAAAGCATTAGGCTTAGCGAATTAATAAATAAGAGGGGGGTAGTTAAACGGAAGGTAACTTTGTTCAAGAAGTTTCTATCGAAACTTGGCCAAGGCCCTCTCACTGCTGATCAATTAATTGATCTAGAACTAAGAGTTGATAGAATAACTGGGGTTTTTAAGGAATTCGAAACCATACAGGATCAAATCGAGACCCTTTGTACCGAGGTCGAGGAACAGGTGGCGGAGAGGGAGACGTTTGAAAATACTTATTTCCAGTCAGTGTCTTTAAGCAAGGCATATTTGAAGCGAAGCGGTGCTGGTAGTGCGACCCAGCCCCCTGCCACGGACGGCCGGGCTCGCGAGCCAGCGCAGCCGACTAGTGAGTCAATTAAATACCCAGACATCTCCCTACCTTCATTTAACGGTGTAATTACGAATTGGATCGAATTTAGAGACACGTTTGATGCGCTTATAAATCAGACTAATTTAAAACCAATACAGAAATTTAAATACTTAAAAAGCTGTTTAACCGACAATGCACTGGAGGTGATCAGTTCATTAGAGTATGCCGAAGAAAGTCATTCCATAGCATGGCAGTTGTTATGTGAACGATTTAACAACCCTAGAGTACTCGTTTATAATCATTTGAGAGCTCTGTTTAATATCGAAACTGTTTCAAATACTGCAACGGCCCTACGAACGTTGTCTGATAATATTTCGAAACATCTAAGAACCCTCAGGTCAATAAACATTTCCACCGAGGGTTGGGATTTACTAGTCATATTCTTCCTCACCTCTAAACTCGAAAAACCATTGCAGCGACGATGGGAAGAAAAAATGAACTCACGTGAACTACCTACATTACAGGAATTCAAGTCATATCTCCGGTCTCAGGCGGATCTTCAGGAAGCGCTGAGTCACGCGGCTCCCGACCAACTCGAGCACCGCGCCGGCGCAACGCGCAAGGCACTGGTAACCACTTCCTCTCCACCCCCGGCTAATAAGGTAATACCTAAACATAATACCTTTAATACCAACCGTAATCAATGTCCCAACTGTAAGGAGGGGCACTACATTAATCAATGTCCTAGGTTTTTGGCCTTGAGTGCAACGTCACGCATTCGGGTAGTCAGAAAATTAGGTATCTGCTTAAATTGCTTAGGCACGAATCATATTTTACCGAACTGTCGTGCAAGTAACTGCAAGACGTGCAAGGGTAAGCACCATACTCTCCTGCATATTAATCATTCCGAAACAAATGTTCCCAATCTAGAATCGAAACCGTTAACTTTTCAAACGTACCAACCGACTAACATACCTACTGTAGAACCACAGTCAGTTAATTTATTAACCAATCAACGAGAATCGAATACAATATTAGGCCAATTCGATGGCAACGACAACCAAAACAAACAAATAATTTTATCAACCGCGCAAGTAAAAATATCCGATATTAATAACCGATTACATACATTTAAGGTTTTACTTGACTCCGGTTCCCAATCGAATTTCATAACCGAAAAAGCATATCAAAAATTAAATTTACCAATTCAAAAAATAAATATGGAAGTTCTAGGATTTAACGAGAATGTAACTAAAATAAATCAGTTATGCAAATTAACCCTCCAATCACGCGACGACTCATTTTCGACAAGCTTATCTTGCTTCATTGTACCTAACATATGCAAACTACCCACTTATACCGCGAATATCCAACATTTTAATATACCGCAACGATTTTTATTGGCAGACGAAACATTTTACAAAGGTGGCGAAATCGACATGATCATAGGGGCAGAACAATTCTACCAATTTTTATGCATCGGTCAGCACCGATTAGGCGACGGCCTGCCGCTGCTTCAAAGAACGCGACTAGGCTGGGTCGTCTCGGGCGCGTTTAATACTCGCACGCTATCGCAGGGTGTGCGATGTAACTTCATACGAAACAAAAGTAACATCGAATTAAAGCAATTTTGGAACGCAGAGGAATGTCACTCGAGGGAAAAATTTCTACATGATGATATTTTACAGTGTGAGAAAGTATTCCATGAACACACACGAAATTCTGATGGAAATTTTGTGGTGACCATTCCTTTAAAAGAGCAAATCACAGCCTTAGGTCCGTCGCGGACAATTGCGAATAAACGTTTTAAATCATTAGAATCGAAATTTGCCCGAGACCCACAATACAAGGAAAGATATGTAAATTTTATGAGAGATTTTATGGCCGCGGGACACATGATCGAACGCAAAGACACCGAGTCTTGCAATTTTATACCCCATCATGCCGTCATTAATTTAAATAAAACCACCACCCCTTTACGAGTAGTAATGGACGCGTCGTGCCAAACTAGTTCAGGAAAATCATTAAACGACATTCAACATAAAGGTACAATTAATCAAGATGATTTATTCGATATATTATTAAGATTTAGAAAAAATAGATTTGTCGTAAATGCCGATATCGAAAGAATGTATAGGATGATATACATAAACCCTAACCAACAAAAACTACAATGTATTTTATGGCGAGAAAATCCAACCGAACCTTTACGTACTTACGCACTAACCACACTAAGCTTCGGCTTAAAGTGCGCACCCTATATTGCTACGCGGTGTTTACTGCAGTTATCGTATGAGAATAAAAACCGGTTCCCAGACGCATCGGATGCAATAGTACACAGTTTCTATATGGATGACCTCCTTCACGGTGGCGATGACGAGCAGCAGGTAGCAGAAACAGCTGTTAGCATCGACCGAATTTTAAGGGAAGCTAAATTTAACCTACGAAAATGGAAGTCGAACTCCCCTTTAATACAAAAAATCGCGGGTAATTCTACAAACTCACAAACGAATACTACAACTATCTTTGGAAACGATACACATAAGGTGCTAGGACTAGCCTGGTGCAGTTCTAGTGATAAATTAATGTACGAACTTAAAATTGAACCGTTACCCAAAACTTTAACGAAACGAAAGGTTTTATCATTAGCGTCCGCTATTTTTGACCCACTAGGTTTATTGGGACCTGTTATAATTTTTGCTAAATGTTTTATTCAACGGTTATGGAAAATTAAAGCCGACTGGGACGAAACACTTCCGATCGAACTAGCGAACGAGTGGGCATCATACTACGAAAGTTTGTTTACGCTAAGTTCGTTAGAATTACCCAGGCATGCACTCATAAGCGATTACGTCACCCTACAACTGCACGGCTTCTCCGACAGTTCGTTAACTGCCTACGGAGCGGCGATCTATTTGCGCACTATAGATAGCTACGGCAAAATCATAACTCGGTTGCTATGCGCTAAGACGAGAGTAGCGCGTAATGAAACGATACCAAGACTTGAACTCCGTGGCGCGTGTTTACTAACAACATTATTCAATAAGGTAAACAACGCGTTAAAATGCCGATTTGAACAAACATTTTTTTGGTGCGATTCAATGGTAGTACTGGCTTGGATAAAATCACAACAGCCTACCAAACTAAATTGTTTCGTAAAAAACAGAGTAACTGACATACAATCTGTAACCGATACAGGGGACTGGCGTTGGATTTCGACTAAAGAAAACCCAGCTGACTTGTTGTCAAGGGGGCTGCCAGCAGACAAACTAGCGGCTAGCGCCCTCTGGTGGGAGGGTCCCTCGTGGCTGAGCAAACCGGTTAACGAGTGGCCATCTCATTCAGGCTCTGTAATACAAACTTTACCGAATAACGAGTTCATTGACACACATTGTAATGTTTGCATGAATGTCAGTGTTGAACCTAGTAAATTTTTAGCAAACCTATTGGAAAAGTGGTCTAGTTTAACAAAGATAATCAATTGCTTAGCATTTGTTTATAGATTTATAAATAACTGTAAGAATCGAAATAATAAATTACACGGACCATTGTCGGTCAACGAAATAAATGCAACATTAAACAATTTAATAAGATTCGCACAGATCGAGTCATACCCAACCGAATATCAATTACTTAAAAATAATAAAGGTCTTCCTAAGTCTTCTAACTTATTGAGTTTAAATCCTTTCATGCACGAGTCACTCATTAGAGTGGGAGGCCGCTTGGGCTTGTCACACTTCGATCACAACAAAAAGCATCCTATTATTTTACCGCACAATCACAGGCTAACTCTGCTCATTATGCAAACCGAGCATGTGAGACTACTACACGCTGGACCTCAGCTGTTGTTGTCATCGATACGGGAGCGTTTTTGGCCAATACACGGCAAAACCCTAGCTAATAAAATCTTTCAAAAATGTGTGACGTGCTTCAGGGCCAACCCGAAGACACAAATTCCCATTATGGGCAATTTACCAACGATGAGGGTAACTCCGGCACCCCCTTTCCTTGCTACGGGCGTTGATTACGCGGGCCCTTTCATAATAAGGGACAGGAGAGGACGTGGTTACAAGACAAATAAATGTTACGTTGCTCTTTTCATTTGTATGACCACCAAGGCAGTTCACATTGAGTTGGTTACGGGTCTGCAGACGTCAGCGTTTCTGTCGACTTTAAGACGATTTATATCTCGACGAGGAAGGCCGAAGGAAATGTTAAGTGACAATAGCACGACATTTCATGGGGCCTGTAATGAGCTAACCGAACTTTACAAATTTTTAGATGAGCACTCTAATGAACTGTCAACTTCTTGTGCAGCTGAGGGAATTAATTGGAAGTTTTTGCCAGCATACACACCACATATGGGTTCATTGCATGAATCCGCTATTAAGAGTTGTAAATACCACTTAAAACGAGTGCTAGGTAAAGCGTTATTAACCTATGAAGAATTTAGTACTATACTAGTTCAAGTTGAAGGAATTTTAAATTCGCGTCCCTTGTGCCCAATCCCAAATTCAAACAATGACGAAATTCTTGTCCTAACGCCAGCCCACTTTTTGATAGGAAGAACGCCTATTTCGATGCCTGACTACGATTACAATGATGTTCAAACCAATCACCTGACTCTCTACCAACAGCTGCAGCAGCTTCAACAGGATTTCTGGCGCCGGTGGTCCAGGGACTACATAGGACTGCTGCAGCAGAGGACTAAATGGAGAAGCTCTTCGGGCCGAGGACTCTGCGTGGGCAGCATGGTGCTGGTGAAGGACGAGCGGCTGCCAACCAGTCAATGGCCGCTGGGTCGCGTCGTCGCGTGCTGCCCGGGACGAGACGGCGTCACGAGGGTCGCCGAAATCGACACGGCAAAGGGCGTTATCAAACGCGCGTTCAATAATATTTGCCCGTTACCGAATAATGTTATGTAATAATGTAATAATTTTAGTATAGAATCCGTTCAATCATACCTTTACGTTACGTAATTATGTTTATCTTGCGAATTGCATCGGTTACTATTTACTACGTACCTACTAATTTAAATAGCAATAAGTATTGCAATGTAAAATAGCTTACTAAGTGAATCGAGTTATCTACTATTTACTTTTTACCTAGTAACTAATTTTAATAACAATAGGTTTAAAGATAAGTTTTGGAATGTATAACAACTTTACATATTTCACCTGATACCTATCTAGCAAACCTTTTCTCTATGTTACCTACTTACTTTTATTAAGGTAACTACTTAATTTAATTGTCATTTGAAAATGCATTAAAATGTACCTATTATTTATCGTGTGCGAAGTTTAATAAACCATTTTCGATTGGTGTTTTTATGTACAACCTTAAAGGATAGTATTATGCTGTTGGTACCATAGAAAATTATTTAGAAACCTTTTTACCTATCCATATTTCTTAGTAATACTTAATATATTCTCCTACTCAATAGATTCCTATGGTATCAACCGAGTGGTAATAAATTACTTTGTTGTTTTTAATTTATTTTATTGCCATTTCACCTTTGTGGTGGGAGCATGTCTACGACAGCGCCATCTGTTGTACATAGCTTGAACTTCTACCTCATTTAGATAACGGACTTAGACTAATTACCTCATGTTGCTAGCCGTCTACCGAGTTAGTTTTAGATCAAGTCCACAGATGGCGTTATTTCTAGTTTATATAAGCAAATTCTCATTGTATCGAGGCGACACTTCAATAAAGCCACCACTAAAATAAGAAGCCTTTTCACTCCCGACTCCGCCACCTCTTCCACGAAGAAACACTCCCATTGCAACTCTATTATCAGCATCATCATATCAGCCGGGAGACAATCTTCCCCAAGGATCTGCACGACGATTAGTTTTGACAGGCTTCCCACGATCAGTAACATGGTAAACCTCCGCGACGCGCCAAAAGCGCACTGGCCGCTTACAAATAAAAACTAAATTCTAAATTCTAAATTTACGATCGACTTTTGTTTTTTCCTGGGACTCGCTTGATTATTTGGCAAGGCATAAGCCGCATTTCGGATTTTTATTAACACTGTATTTCGTAAAACTAAAAATTGCTGCTGCTTTCTACTTGTTTATAATCATAAAAAGGGCTGCCACTATTGCAGCCCTTCCTTTCCCGTCTACTACCTACACCACACTTCCGCTTCTCCAACTCTCCGCGAACACCCTACCCTGCCTGCTTGCCTTGCCAAATACCATGCCTTGCCAAATAATCAAGCGAGTCCCAGGAAAAAACAAAAGCCGATCGTAAATTTAAAATTTAGAATTTAGTTTTTATTTGTAAGCGGCCAGTGCGCTTTTGGCGCGTCGCGGAGGTTTACCATGTTACAACTGGACTTAGGGCTAGATGTTGATAAGTCAGAGACTGTTTTTACTAACACAGAGATTCCAAAGGGGTAAGATGATACGCCGTTTGGCATAGCAATTTCCTAAGCTATCTCAAACATGCTGGATCACAAAAGTCCAAGCAACAGTATCATTAATTACCTCATCGTCATCATGTCCTCCTTGACGTATCCGTCAACGGCGAACCCTGCTAGCTCCGGAGGTGAGAGCGAGAATGGCTGGCGAAACCTAATTTGGTTTTAAAGGTGCGGTTGCACGGCGCACAGTACAACTGACCCGCGGAGTTGTAGGTGTACGTGTAGAAAGGCTTGGGGCGGATCTTTTTGTGAAGGCGTTTGGCTTCGAGGTTCAACACGGAGCTTTTTCACAATTAATTCATTACCTAAGAAGCTGCCCGTTATAGTGGCCACGCCGTCGAAGCGACTACTGGCGACATGGTCCTCTGTAAGCACGTAAGCTCCTCTCCAGCTTGGTGTCGCCAGGTGGTCGTCTCGCGACGATATTATTAGTTCGTCGTTAATCTGCATGCCGGTACCTGCAGACAATAACATACAATTATTTAGATATGGGAACTAATACATACTATACATTATTAAACAGGGTGAATTTTTAAGGACCGTTCATATTATGCCCAGGCATTAGGTATCAATAAATGATACCATTGCTGAAAAAAAAACATAGGTAAAATTTTCAAAATAAAATTTCTGTCCGACTAAATAAATCGCAACGTGTGGATAATCGGGAACTGAGAGACGCTCGGGGGAGCGGTGCGGGGAGAGGGGCGCGCTCACTCGCGTCCCGCACAGCACGCTACCGCGGTATCCACGAACGCATGGTTTTTTAGGATATCTTTCAGCTGCTCTGTCTCACTCAATATTTTAGTACTGAAAGATACTGAAAGAAACAACACATATTTTTTAATTTGCGCTAAGGAATCCGCTGTGAAAATTTGGACGGTCCATAAAATTTCACCCTGTATATTAGGTTGCGCAATGCATCAACCATTTTCAAGTAGATGGTCTCTAATGTACTATACAAGCACAGCCTGCCCTAACATGAAGCCCTTGGGTAAACAAAACACTATCTTCTAATGCTAACCTATTTGGATTACAACGACTACACGTCATGTACGTCACTGCTGAAAACGATTGGTTCAAGCTTAGAGAACTATCGACGATGCAAAAGAAATTGCAGTAATTTAATGTGTTACAAAGTTTCGCCCACTCAATTATATATTTGCAAAGCAAAGTATAAAGATATCGATATTAAATAATTAAGCACACGTTATGATGTAACTATACTTAATAAAACCGATATCAATGACCGGTAAGGTTAGACTTATCTTAAATTATTCTTTAATGATATTAGCGCTTTACAAAGATCACCTATCACGAATTACCCAAGCTCATTGTTGATAACCGAAATGATTTTAACTACCATGCACGGAAATATTTTATTGAAGTCATTCATTGCATTCCTTCTTTGGTGAAGTTTTTCAGAACTATACCTAATAATTTTTTGCGACAATTTTCAATTTTAATACACCCTTTTTGTTGAGAATACTTGATTATTGCATTGTCATCAGAGTTCATACAGATACCCTATTAGAAGTGGTTGTTAGTAATTGAAGCTAATTACTTATAAAGGCGTTGCAAAGGTGAGAAGCGAGTATATTTGTCAGAATACCTGTGAAATATACGTCAAAGCCGTCAGTTACGATAAAAGTTATTGTTAGAGTAACTTGATGCTACTCACGTTTAAAGATATCAAGTGCAAAAAATCTTTAACATTCTTCAAATGTAAATAAAATTTTGTAAGTCGAAAAAATGACATTAGACCAATTTTGAGCCATATTTCATCTCGCAAAAGGAGAATCATCAAAAGAATCAGTAGGTTTATCGTCTAACTCGCTCGCAATCGCCATCGTGTTCATTTTGACAGTTCATGTATGAATGTGACAGTTAGCTGATTCCGAAGCCAATTGTCAGCCCATACATGAACTGTCAAAATGAACACGATGGCGATTGCAAGCGAGTTAGACAATAAGCCTACTGGAGACAGACGGCGAAAATACCGACGGAGAACGGATATTACTTAAAAAGACACGCAACAGAATTAAGAATTTATTTTTTTGAAGTCCGCTGGATACTCACCGATGACAGTCACGTTGACGTCATAGTACTCGTCCATGTTGACTGTGACCTGAGCGGGCAGGAAGGTCGCCGTCAGCTGCGGCACATTCTGGCAGATAACCCACAGCGGACATATCGCCAGGATATACAGCACTATCAAGTGCAACGGCCATATAGGGCACATGGTGGCCGATTATCTGGAACAAAAAGAAACTCAAGTTAGGATGATGTTCAAAGTTTTTCCTAATGGTATTTGAGTAACACCAGAGGATTGCATATGCGTTGTCACGTCAGCTTAGTGGGCTAAGATAGAACACCTCATGTGATCTTGTGCTCATGTGCCATTAATTTTGCGGCTGTTACTGAAGAGTCCGGAGCGGGTGAAGACGCCGGGATAAGTACAACAGCGGAAGCAATTCTGCTTCGCTGCAAGGCTACTCAATAAGATAGTGGTATTGATCCAGACCAACCTAGCACAGGGTCCTCACTTCCGCAAAATAAAACAATGGAAAGAATCCAAGATTGAGTTCAGTGGTGCACCTTGGGAGAGGCTTATGTGTGGCAGTGGACCGCTACCACTAATAGGCGTATGGTGATAATGACAAGTATCACCAGCAGCATACGTATCTGCACGCTTATCAATCATGCGAATTGAAGGTTTCGCGTGCAATTTGTGGCTGATATAAATTAGTTGCACAAATTTTGTGTTGGTTACGGATAAACAAGGTGCTTGCTATATGCTTATGCCTTTACTCATAGTCATACTCATTTATTCATAATTGTCATTTGTCTTTGGAGGATGCTGGGACACCGAGCAAATATTATGGCTACTGTTCCGTCACAGATGTGGCAGGGAGCACGTTGAGCAAAGTAAAATAAAACCCGTTACCACCAGTGCTAAAAAGCTAATAATAAAATCTTGAACGATCCAAATTGGTGGCTAACATACATATCCTTTAGCTACAAAGCTTAGCTCATCCACGGGGATCTGTTACATTGTATACACAATATTGCTTCATTATTGCACATGGCACACAAAGTAAGTCAGGTAATTTAGGATGTTGTTATGCCACAGTTCATAAAATACGTAGACAAGTCTAGTTAGGATCAAGTTATGGATATCAGTCAGTATAACCTGTTTGTGGCAATCGTCATAATATAGCTTATATATATTCACAAAGTTGTTTTAAAATATAGATAGGTATAAGAGGATAAAGCACAATCTTAGGTCACTGAGAATGAACTGCGTTTAAAATATTAAAAATGGCAGACACGTCGATTTATGATGTATTTCAGTTATTTTGATAAATCGTGCAAACGCGAAGATATTCCATTACTTGATAATTCTAGGTAAAAAGTGTCACGGTAGTACGACCAGGTTACTTGTTTACAAATGCTTGCGTAGTTAGGTATATAACGAAACTAGATTTGAAAAAAAAAAAAAAAAAAAAATACTGCGCTACAAATCACAAGTAAACAAACAAGCAGGCATGTTAAAAATTCACAGAAAAGCAAGTCGGAATGCGTCAACAACTCATGAATTAAATTTTAATAAATTAGTTTAACTTTAACCGATGCAAAAAGACGATTTTAAATTCAACAACGCTTCAACACCGAAACGACATCGTAAATTTTAAAACTGACTTAATTCACTCACTGAAAGTTACAACATTATTTTTAAATCCAAGTCAAATAATGCTGAACAACACCCACCTAGTTAGACCAAGAGCCAGGAACACACTGCCGAAAAAACGATAAGCCTTATAACACAGCTCACTCTTATCAGCAAGAACATTTCTAAAGATACCAGTCAGTACAATGTTGAGATACGTAAGTACGAAACGTCACGTCTACGTAACCAGGCGTAGTGAATGAACTTCTTTTATGGTGTTAATCAATGTACCTCTCGCTGATTGCACCAATAAAGATTGACACTGTTTAAGACAACATTTTGACACCGAATAATAAATCAATATAACGCTGCGTTTTTATGTTATCTTGTTTGCACGATTACAAATCTAAAAGCGAAAAGCGTTACTAGATTCAAGGATTCGCTTGCGTAATATTATGCTTTAAAGTACACATTTTTATTAGCCGATTTGTGCATCCTGAGACAGATAACCTGGTACAATTGCATTATAATTTGGTTGCATTTAACCGAATGATCTTCCTTGCGCCATCACTGCCGGGCTAAAGTAAAAAGAGGAGTTGACAATCGGTAAATGTCTGAGTAAGAATAAGAGAAGGATAAGGTAGTTTCAATGTAGATAAAAGCGTCAAATTACTAGATCAGACTAATTATCAAAATCTTATAGACTGATTAACGTAACCGGTTTGAAGAGCTCCGGGTAACCTCAGTAACGGTTGATTTAGACATTTCAAAATTCTGATGAAATTTGGTAACGTCGGATGCTGTATCAGGGGGGGTTATTGCCTAACTCGCTCGCAATCGCCATCGTGTTCATTTTGACAGTTCATGTATGGGCTGACAATTGGCATCGGAATCAGCTAGCTGTCACATTCATACAAGTACTGTCAATATGAACACGATGGCGATTGCGAGCGAGTTAGACAATAAGCCTACTGGTTTTGCGTTGTTTATTTTAGCAGCGTGACTTTACAATTTTATAGTTCAAGTAATTGAGAAATACAATATTGACATTAGAACCATACAAGGCTATTTCGTATTATGGGCGTCAAGATATTCTGGTAGTCATGGTACTCTCATTATATTCCCTGTATACATCCCGGCTATATTATAAAATATTATTTACCTAGTTAGTTTCCTTAACTTCGATTACCTGAGTCTTTATTTTAACTTCGAAAATTGTTATTGCGTTCTTGGTTGTAAAGACTAGGATGACTTTAATTGTAATAAGTATCACCATGTGATATTAGCCGATTAATTATTTTCCGAAGCCAAAATTCAGTATCTCCCGTGCTCTCAGTCACGTAGAGATAACTCTGATAACATAATTACCTGAATGATTAGTTATAGTAATACAATGATTATTATATAAGGCTAATCTAAATCAGGCATGCCGTGTGCGGAATAAAAACGATTAAGATATGGTAATTAAGCACAGCTTTCAATCATATCAACATCATATCATCATGATCATGATCATGAGCGTCCGCACGAGAATTCGGAATCATAAGTCACAAATGTATCGCCATTGAAAATTTATAATATCGATAAGCTTGCTCTAGCTTCAAGTCCAACAATCGCACGGGTGCGACGCAACGTGTGGGTGTCTTATTCTTATTTTTAGTCTTAAATAAGTACACCCACGAATGAGTACTTAGACTATGTGAAGGCGGATCCAGTTCAAGCGATAAATGGGACGATGTCAAATGTAAAACTGACACTTTGGGTCGCCTACGCGCCGCTAGAACGATAAATTCATGTCATGAAAAATGAAAAGAACGTAGCACTCGCTTGGAAGCAGTCTGATTTTCTAAACCGCTTGGTAAAGTTGGTAAAGTCGTGTGTGAAGACCTCGTGGCCTCAAATTTAGGAATAGATACGTCATAATGTGCTAATAGGCGGTTCAGAGATACGTGACTACCTGACCACGCGCACAAGTTAGGATGACAAGGCATTAAGGTGCGACCACACCGCCCCTTAAAAAACGGTGACGGTACGGAATCGCAACGCAACAAAATGTATGAATCATTCGAAATATTATAAACGGGATGTGAACCGCGATTACCTTTATTGAGCTCCCGATATTTCGATACAGTTGCATGTATCATGATCACGGGTAGACTGAAGAAATTGAAAGGTAATCGCGGTTCACATCCCGTTTATAATATTTCGAATGAACTTAACCGTGAATCATTAAAAACTCTTAAAATGTATGAAGAAACGGTGAGAAAACGTGACGCCTACGACACGTCACTGCGTATACGCGGCGGTTTGGTCGCACCCTTATAGGTAATTACAGATACAAGAACATCAGGACTTGTTACTTTTTCAACGATCCCAAGGTCCCTTGAAGCCAATTTACACGGCAGGAAAAATATGCAAGTTTCATTACATTGCTAGACCGTGACGTGAACGAATCTTTCTGAAGAACGAGATATTTCTTGAAGGTTTAAACTGGGCTTCAAGCTCCTATGGAGATTAAACGTTGGAAAAAAAGGACAGAAACCCTACCCTTATCGTGTATGTAGGAGGCGATAAAACACTCCCAATATGTGTAATATAACAACACGTTTAAATGCAAGCATTATCTCGAGAAATGAATTCCACTGAACCGTCTGTCTCAGTTTCAGTAAAGTCAAGTAAGGTAAAAATAAAATGAATTTTAATAGTAAATCAGAACACGCAGTGGCCTCCGCAATATGGACTGTATAATTTATTAGGGACGTCGATGGGAATAGTAATCGGGTATTTTCGTAAACAACAATTTGATCGAAAATGGATCGAACAAAAGATTACACGGTCCATTAAACGCTCGAGTTTCAGTGACCGTTAGACATAGTGATTATAGTCGTCACGGTGGATAGATTCTAACTCGAGCGTCGGTTTTTACAAACTACCTATTATGAACTGTTCGTAGAAGCGTATAATATAACACCTAGTCAACTCACATATAGCAGCGATTCTTAAGCTTTCAGGTTGACAGAATCCTCTTTAGAGCCGGGTATTCGTCTGCGAGCTGTAGTTGCGACTGTTGTAAGGTATAATATAACACCTAGTCAACTCACATATAGCAGCGATTCTTAAGCTTTCAGGTTGACAGAATCCTCTTTAGAGCCGGGTATTCGTCTGCGAGCTGTAGTTGCGACTGTTGTAAGGTATAATATAACACCTAGTCAACTCACATATAGCAGCGATTCTTAAGCTTTCAGGTTGACAGAATCCTCCTTAGAGCCGGGTATTCGTCTGCGAGCTGTAGTTGCGACTGTTGTAAGGTATAATATAACACCTAGTCAACTCACATATAGCAGCGATTCTTAAGCTTTCAGGTTGACAGAATCCTCTTTAGAGCCGGGTATTCGTCTGCGAGCTGTAGTTGCGACTGTTGTAAGGTATAATATAACACCTAGTCAACTCACATATAGCAGCGATTCTTAAGCTTTCAGGTTGACAGAATCCTCTTTAGAGCCGGGTATTCGTCTGCGAGCTGTAGTTACAACTGTTGTAAGGTATAATATAACACCTAGTCAACTCACATATAGCAGCGATTCTTAAGCTTTCAGGTTGACAGAATCCTCTTTAGAGCCGGGTATTCGTCTGCGAGCTGTAGTTGCGACTGTTGTAAGGTATAATATAACACCTAGTCAAATCACATATAGCAGCGATTCTTAAGCTTTCAGGTTGACAGAATCCTCTTTAGAGCCGGGTATTCGTCTGCGAGCTGTAGTTGCAACTGTTGTAAGGTATTTTCATTCATTCTTACCTGTCCTACCTATTTGGTTAACAAAATTCTAACCTCAAAACGTCTCATTTTTGTTATTTTTCAACTTGTTCATCGTAAATAAAGGCGCTGGAGATAAAATATCAGCAATATTATGTACAAAATATTTCCTCAGGTTTATTCGATAACATAATACATAATACACCTTATTCTTTACAAAAAATTGCACATTGAGGTCAGAATTTTGTTTACCAAATAGGACAGGTAAGAATGAAAATACCTTACGTTACAGTAACCAAACACCCCAATGTACACGGATGAGTAGACGTTTTTACGCGGCAGAACCCGTATTCGACGTTATCCCTCACTTTAGTGAGCTTTGCTAAGGTTTCCTCCTGTAGGTGCCGCTACTAATCGATCTCTTTAAAGTGTGAAAAGACGTCGCTGAAACATCACTACATAGTATAAAACAAAGTCGCTTTCTCTGTCCCAATGTCCCTTTGTATGGTTAAATCTTTAAAACTACGCAAAGGATTTTGATGCGGTTTTTTTTTAATAGATAGAGTGAATCAAGAGGAAGGTTTATATGTATAATACATGCATAATATACCGTGCGAAGCCGGGGCGGGTCGCTAGTTATCTATAAAAACTAGAAAGCGTACTTCCCTAGAATAGTAGATTGTACAACAAGAGCATAAAACAAGCCATTTTAACCGAGACGTTCATATAGCCACCCGAGCCGATACGGCGAGGGTGGATAGACACGTCGAGGGGAAAATGGGTTTTATGACCAAGTTATACACTGCTTTTCACTTAGATTGCGAAGAAATAAAACAAAAACATTGCAAAAATATTATAGTACATTGTGCACCGAGGGCGGTAAGTAGGGGATTGCTAACGAGAGTCTGTTAGAAGCCCGACGCCGAAGGCGGAGGGCTTTTAATGACTCGAGTTTGTAATCCCCTTACTGCCCGTGATACACACAATGTTTTTCATCACATTTGCGAGGAAATAAAAAAAAATTACAAAAAACAAGCTCAGGACCCCAAAATTACCCGAAAACTGCACCCATCAACATTTTTGTGCCAATAGTGTGAAAATGTCATCGGCCATCTTGAATCAAAAAAAAAAATCGGTCTCAGAATCACCAAATTACTCGAAAACGACACCCATCAACATTTTAGTGTCAATAGTGTCAAAATGACATTCGCCATCTTGGATCCAAAAATTTATGACAAAAATCGGTCTCAGAATCACCAAATTACTCGAAAACGACACCCATCAATATTTTAGTGTCAATATTAGTGTCCAAATGTCATCCGCCATCTTCGATCCAAAAACTTATGCAAAAATCGGTCTCAGAATCACCAAATTACTCGAAAACGACACCCATCAACATTTTAGTGTCAATAGTGTCAAAATGACATCCGCCATCTTGGATCCAAAAAATTATGCCAAAATCGGTCTCAGAATCACCAAATTACTCGAAAACGACACCCATCAACATTTTAGTGTCAATAGTGTCAAAATGTCATCCGCCATCTTGGATCAAAAAAATTATGCCAAAATCGGTCTCAGAATCACCAAATTACTCGAAAACGACACCCATCATCATCATTTTAGTGTCAACATGTCATCCGCCATCTTGGATTCAAAAAATTGTGCCAAAATCAGACTCAGTCACCAAATGACTCGAAAATGACACCCATCAACATTTTAGCGTCAATATTGTCAAAATGTCATCCGCCATTTTGGATCCAAAAATTATGCCAAAATCGGGCTCAGAGCCACCAAATTACTAGAAAATGACACTCGCCATCAATATTTTTAGTGTCAAAATGTCATCCGCCATCTTGGATCGTAATCTAATTGAAGCTTTTATAAAATTGGTTCGTAGTTTTTTTTTAACATTAAATAAATCTGGCTGATCTGAAACCTCCTTAGTCTGAAATGACGTAGAATGAACTCTTAATTTTAAAACTAAACTTTTCCTCCCGAGGGAGTTATGAAAATCCATACAAAAATAACTCCCTCGGGAGCAAAATATTTGAAATTCCCGCGGGAGGTAAATCAGCTAATACGGCTCTATAAGCACGCGTGTTATAACACCATTTACGAGCAAGTGTGATGAAAATTAATATTAAATGTGACATAGGAACAATTCGATATATTTAATGGTTTTTCCTGGCAAATTGACTGTGTTAGGAGTCAGTGTTATTTCCTCTTCACTTGACGAAATTATTGAATATTAATCGTAAAACAGTAACAAATTGTAACATAAATCCTACTATGAGAAAATAGGACGTTCCCGCCTGAGTTCCCACCAATTACCTTTTTTTTTAAACGTAATACTGCGGTAAGGTTCTAGTAGGCAGGTGTTGATTTATATTTTAAGTTTTATTTTTCATGTACTTATTTGTTTCAATAATAACTTGTCAAATTATTGTTACCTAGTTTTAGGTATGTACTAATTAAACAGTTTAATAGACCGCAGATTATAATAATAAAAAAAACTTAAATAAACAAAATATGCTGTCGTAAAGTTTTAATGATTGTTTGTGGCTGTTGGCACCCGATTGTCTTGGTCTTAGACGAAGATTTTACTTTATGCACAAGAGCATAAAATGCTATTTTATGCAGCCTACATCCAGCATAAAGTCGAACTTTTTGAGCATGAGAAGTGAAGTTATTTTTTGATACCGTCACGTAACCGTATTGAAGTAACTCTGGCTAATAATAATCCTTATACAGGTAATCGGCTTTAGGAAACACCTCACCTATAATTTCTCGATCGAATACACTTTTAGCTATGTGCTGTCTTACAGCCAAAAAACATCTAAAATATCATTCACATATTTTCTCTAAATAAAACACTTCATAAGCCTACCACAAGTTTTCTGATAGCGATAGCTCGCAGAATATGTAAGTTAATAGGGGAAACACAACACTAAAATTGATAAGGCTAGTATACGAGTGAAGTGTATCGCAAAAACTATCTATTACTCATACTTCTCATGCTGCAGATGAGATAAGGGGTATTGATAGATATACTTGAGATCAAAGCATCGTCCGAATACTATTTATATCGTTAAGTTTACTAGTTTAATAGAATATATGTATAAAGAAAGTCCGTTGTAATTTGACTCCCGATTCGGAGCTGCCTATGTGATCAAAAATATCTGAACACGTACTTACGCCAATGTGTCTGATGCCGACTGTACATCAAACAGAAATAAGATTTTTCCTTAGAATAAAGATACAAAATTTAAAAGTTGAGATAACTTTGTAAGTAGGTACCTAGTTTTTTTTACTAAGTTGGTGCTAATAAGTTTATCTGACGATTGACGCAAGAATTACATAAGTTACTGTGATGATATTTTTAACGGGACATCCATAAAACAAACAGCAACGGAACAACCAGCTCCAATTAAATATAATATGAACCTACTTCCAACCCAATGCTAAGCCCGATTATGAACTTTTAAAGTTTGTCTCCATATTATCTAGGACAGATTAGATTCCGAAAACTACAAAGAGTCGAAAACGGATGAAAAAAGAACCCACCCTTTTTCACACAAAATTGTTACCATATGGTTACCATGTTTTCATTTTTACGCCAAAAATGTGTTATAAAGGAAGTGCCGCTCTCAATTTGCTGAAGTCTAATTTGCATTAACTGCTCCTTTAATTACTTAACAACGAAGCAAATATCTAGAACGTGCCAATAAATACTTTATCACTCAATTCAACTCCGTTAATTACAAGTTCCTTCCACTGCAGATATAAAAGGTAGATTAAATATAATTGCTCGCGCGTGTCTTCAACTGGAGTTACGAACCTATCTAACTACATCCGTCTGCCAATTATGTTTGTCTTTGGATTAAACAATAATTTTAGCTTGGATGTCTAAATGTTTGTCAGACAATAATGATTCACAATGTATATAGCACACTAGACAGACTAGACAAAGTAAAGTCATAAGTCAATCGTAAAATCGACAGAGCCAAATTACTTTATATACTGCACATTCTGCAGAGAAGTGAAAGGGGAGTGTAGTGCGATGAAATAGCTACATAGGTATATTAATATATATTCTAATTTGCACCACCTGCTCAGATCTATTACTTTCTCCATTCTGTTATGGTTGCCTGGTAGAGATCGCTCTGTAGCAATAAGGCCGCCTATTGTTACCTTATTACTTCGGTGTACCTTTTGTCTGTTTTGATTGTTATATGTGGTGTTCAATAAAGAGTTATTGTATTGTATTGTAATAGCATTCCTTCATTGCCCTAGCCTGGCCTGGCAATGCTTTCCTATTGGTAGAATTTTCCTCACACTCCAGTGGATACACAGCCTAAAAGGTAATTTTGTACTTGGGTGAACTAGTAGTTTGTAAGAAGAAATGTTGTATCTCATTACACAACATGCTTAGTAGATGACCCATTTTAGAAGAGGCATAAAATTACCGCAAAAACACATGTTTGGCAAATTTTAAACCTATAAACATAAACTTATGGTTTAAGAGGATGCATCCGTGCTGAGCTCGCAACGTCGCATTTTTGGTGATTTTTGCGATTATTTCACAGAAATTGAATGAAAGTATCAAATATCCGTCTGTAGTGCACTATGCAATGATTAATGGTGATGGACTTTTATTTTCGTTTTAAAGGGATAAAATACTATATCTCGTTTAATAAGAAAATAAAAGTCCATCACGGTGAATTATTGCATTAGACAAATTAATACACTAAAAACGAAGTGCACTACAGACGGATATTTGATACTTTCATTCAATTTCTGTGAAATAATCGCAAAAAATCACCAAAAATGCGTCGTTGCGAGCTCGGCACGGATGCACCCTCTTAAAGAGTGACAGAGGAGACCGTAACCATAGCAACGAGTGATAAGAAATAGTTGATCCAACCATTTATGGACCTCCCATTTTTTGCTCATCATTGTAATTTCATAAAAAATTATAAAAACCTAGTCATGCCTATATATTTTGTCAAATTGCAAGTTTTGAGCTCCAGTGGTTTAGCGTGTGAGTTGTCTGTCAGTCAGTCATTATCATTATATTGTTATACAATAGTTTAGGTATAGCAGATATTATACACGTGACTCTCATCGACCTACACGGTCTGATAATACTTTTTAAGCTTTTTTTAATCCCTCTCACTCTTATCACACGTAAGAAAATAGATAAGGCAATTATCCATGAATAAATTAGTCAATTAAAAATATAAATTAGGTACATCACTTGTTTTCATATCACAACGCATGTGTTGTTTCATTTTTAAATAGCGTCAAATCTTGTAAGAACCTCAATGAATCAAAACCTCAAACAATACAGCAAAGTTAAATTGGGGATGGGCTAGACTTTGGAGTAGAAATCATCGCCTTGGCGGCAGTAGCGACTTAGGGTAGAAGAGGTTAGAGACTTTCTGTTCAGTAGGAGACCCATGGTTGACAAAATGGTAAGGAGAAGAAAAACAGGCAGTTTGAAAAGAACTACATAAACCAAGTGGCTGAGCGAGATGCAGTTTCTGAAAAGAAAGATGAACATTAAAGAAGAGTGGAGAGTACTGAAAGGAAAAGGTGCAGTAATTTTAAAGAAGAGGGTACTTTATATTGGCAAGGCTACCAAACCATGATCGAAGCTATTAGCTGAGTGTAAACAGCCATTTGTTGGGTCTATATTGATCCTTCCGGAACGGATAAGCGATGCTACTCCAGACAATGGACACTTAAAGTAAAGACCGCCAGCAAACAAGCCTTATTGTGCAAAAGAGCCACGCCATAACAATCAATATTATGTTATCGATTCTGAGTAGGAGCAACGGACTTAATCCTTTTTACAAGACCACGACAGACGAGATATTTACCTACAAGCGTTAAGGCTCGACCTTTGAAATTTTCGTGAAAATGAGTTGTGTTGTAACCATTTTATACATTATAACGTAACAATTTATACGTCGGAAAAAATATATCCTAATCTGGAAGATATGAGAAGTAACATAGTTTTGGTAGAAATCCATTTTAGTGAAAGAAAGCAGAGAAAAAGCAATCTAAAGTCACCCCTATTTTTTCACTTGTAACCATTTTACTGCTCCATTTTTTATCATAAAGAGATGAAATTTTATAATCTGCTTCATAAAATAATGAATAATAACTTTATTTTCCTACTTTGTTGCCCAGGCCCAGCCTGAAAATGCCACTGGTCGTAATAAGAAGAGTCAGCAGGCTTCGTCGGGACAATCTGGTTCGAAACAAAATACTGCGGCTCAAGTTTCAGGTAGCTCAGAGATTGCCGCCTTAACTGTTGAAATCAAGTATCTGCGTAGCGACGTTTCTGCGATCCAGTCTCAGTTAACGGAAGTCTTGAAGACTGTTGCACTTTTCACGGATCGTCTTGACATAGTATCATGTAGGGTACAGGCTTCCGAAGAAAGACTGAAGACTCTTGAGGACCAGCAGACTGGAAACTCGGAGCTGCAGGAATCGGTTTTTCAACTTCAAGAACAGATAAATAGACAGGCGCAAGCTGCCTTGCGAAATGAAGTGGAAATCGTCGGCTGCCCGGAGGCTGAAAATGAAAATCTGCACCACCTGGTCTTGACCACGGCTACCAAGATTGGATTTAGCATTAGTGATGTTGACATTGACGGCTGTTGGAGGGCGGGGCCTCGTGTACCCTCGGCAGGCGGTATGACCGTGCGGGCTTTTCCTCGCCCTATCGCGGTTCGATTCACGCGACGTGCTGTCCGCGACGGATTTCTGAAGGCTGCTAAATCTAGACGCAATGTTAACTCGGCTGATTTGGTGCCTGATGCTGCAGTACAGAAAATTTATGTAAATGAACGACTAACTAAAGAAAATCGCCTCCTTTTTCGCGACGCTCGCCTGCGGGCGTCGGATGCTAACTTCAGACGCTGTTGGACATCGTACGGATCGGTGTATGTTAGAAGGCACGATAAAGCACCGGCTATCCACATACGCAACGCCCTGGACCTGCAGCGTATCGTTGCGGCGCCCGACCGTGACCCGGGACATGGGTACGAGTCCCCTGTCGTTGCCGCCCACTCTGAGCTGGACGGCCGTCAAACGGACGGCATATCTACTATGCCCCCCGGAAACTCGCAATCGCCGGAACTCATCTCTGAGATGCGGGTTGAGGATGGCGTCGCGTCGGACGACGAGTAGGGGCCCCCTTTCACTTGCTTTTATGCTTCCGTCGTTGGTGTTGCGAGTAATGTGTATGAGCTTCACTTTGTTTAGTGTTTATCTTAATTCCTACACCAATGCACACTTCACTACACTTACTCATCCATTTTACTCTACACGTTGCTACTATTGTGCTGCTCTGGGGAGTGCTCGACAGCGGCAAGATTCTGCGGAACCCCACATAGGTCACGCTATTCCGCCATGGCCGGATTAGACATCGGTTCCGAAGTAGATAAATCTTTTATAGCAAATTGTCATGCTGTTGAATTCCCAGAGTGTTGTAAAACAATAATAAGTTCTCAGTTCTCTGTCAAAGTCCTCTCGCTTAACATTAGGAGTCTTCAACGAAATTTTGAGCAGTTTTTGGTGACTTTTCTTCGGCTCGGTATTGACTTCGACGTGGTGATTTTGACCGAATGCTGGCTAAGGGATGGCACCCCCATTGGACAGATGGACGGTTATTCTTCATACCGCACCATGAGATCACACAATCAGGCGAGTGGGGTGGTAGCTTATGTTAGGAGCGGCTTAAATGCCACCGTCACTGAGCCTCTTATTCAGGACGCGGACAGTCTATTTGTCTCGGTTTCTGGGCGTTTTTCTTTGCTGGGAATTTATCGATCGCCCTCTTTTGCCAATTCAAACCCTTTTATAAACTCATTAGAGTCTTTTGTTCAGAGCTATTCCCATAACACGGAATGTTTCCTTGTGACGGGCGATATAAATATCGACATTGCTGGTTCGGATCCCTGTGCCAATGAATATTTATGTGTAATGGCAAGTCTTGGTCTTGACGGTGTAGTAAATAGACCCACTAGGGGCGGGGCCTGTTTGGATCATATCTTTGTCCGCTCTTCTGGTCCATCTGCATCTGTTGTCTGTAGTTCTGACATAACTGACCATGATTTGGTAATGGCGGGCGTCGGCGTTTCCGATGGAGCGGGGCCCTCGAAGCCTTCCAAGGTTATCCTGAAGCACGATTTTAAAGGTATTACTGCAGAGCTGGAGCGAGAGGACTGGCAGTCTGTAACAAGTAGTGAAACGGCGAGTGAGGCCGCCGCAGCCTTTTCCTCAATTCTGTGTGCTGTTGTCTCAGCGCATACCTCCCAGAAACCGGTTAGCTGTTCTAAAATGATTCTTAAGCCTTGGATGACCCCTGGTTTGGTTAGGTGCTCGAAAGTCAGGGATAAGCTGCATGCCAGTTTCCGGAGGAACCCGAGAAGTGAGGTCGCTAGATTAACGTATACAAGGTACAGAAATTTTTACATCAACCTGCTTCGAAAAATAAAGGAAGATTTCGAAAGAAACCAACTTTTGGAGAATAAAAATAATCCAAAAAAATTATGGAAAACCATAAAACGTATAGCTCATTTAGAGCAAAATAAAAATGGAAGTACGGAACTTGCTTGCACCATGCCAAGCCCGGAAGAGTCTCTAGACTCTGCAAATGCCTACTTCACATCTGTGGGCCGGGATCTGGCAAGAGATATTCTGGTGCGTGGTAATGTTACTGAGGAACTTCTAGCGGCTAGGGCTTCTGTCCCATACTCACCCCAGAGCTTTATCTTTCTGAGCCCCACTGATGAAGTTGAAGTTGAACAACTAATCTCCAATTTGAAATTAGATAGTGCTGCGGGCATAGATAATATTTCAAATAGGATGATTAAAACTATCAAAAACTTCATTATTAAGCCACTGGTTTTTATTTTTAATTTAAGTATATTATCGGGCTCTTTTCCGGATTCTTGGAAGGTGGCTGCTGTTGTTCCCATCCACAAGGGGGGTCCTAGAGACATCCCCGGAAACTACCGGCCTATCTCTCTTCTAGGGGTTTTCTCCAAAATGCTTGAGGCAATTATAAATGGGCAACTGGTAAGGTTTCTCGAATCACAAAACGTGCTCTCCCCAAGGCAATTCGGTTTTAGGAAAAATAAGTCTACCGAGCAGGCGGCGACTCTGTTGGTGCAGACCGTGGCGTCGCATCTGGATAGGGGTGATGCTTGTATAGGTGTCTTCCTTGATTTGGCGAAGGCTTTTGACACGGTCTCCATTCCCATTCTATTGCGGAAACTCGAACTTGTTGGCGTTAGGGGAATTGCCTGGAACTGGTTTCGGAGCTACCTGACAAATCGGAAGCAGTGCGTTAAGATTGGTGACAGGGTTAGTTCTTCCTTGTCACTGAATTATGGTGTTCCTCAGGGCAGTATTATCGGACCTACCCTCTTTCTGATTTACCTAAATGACCTGATATCCATACCCTTAAGCCAGACAGATATAGTTTGTTACGCGGACGATACTGCTTTGGTCTTTCATGGCGCCTCCTGGGAGGGATGTTTTGATGTGGCTAGGAGGGGTTTGTCTGTGGTCTCGAGTTGGCTGGGTAAGAATCTGCTGACACTCAATACCAAAAAAACCAAATACCTGTGTTTCCACAAAACCGCTTCGTCTGCCCCCTCTTTACGTCCTGACATTGGTCTTGACTCCCTTGTGCGGGTGGATGGCTCGGGCGGCTTAGTGTTGCCCAGCGACACTGAGGGCATCAGTAATTCTCCCCAAATAAAATATCTGGGTATAACTATTGACGAGAAACTGAATTTCAAAAAACACATTGAGGCAGTCTCGGGTAGAGTCAGGAAGGTAGTATACACAATGAAAATTTTGAGAAACACGGCAGGGAATAGTTTGTTAAAACTTGTGTATACAGCAATGTGCGAGTCTATTTTGACCTATTGCATTGGCGTCTGGGGTGGTGCTGCTGCCTCCATTCTCTTGCCTCTGGAGAGGGCGCAGCGTTACGTTCTGAAGGTCATGCTCAGAAGACCCCGAACATTCGCCACCTCTGCTCTATACAGGGAGGCGGGTGTTCTGAGCGTGCGTCGGCTGATGATTTTGCGGGTTGTCACTCAGGTGCATCGCAGAGTCATTGGGTCCAAGGAGTACCCTAGTTTGATCCGGAAAAGAACCTTTAGAGTCCCTGTTCCTCGAGTAAAAACTGCTTTCTCGAGGAGACTTCCAGCTTTTCTCCACCCGTTTCTTTTTAACTCAGTCGTTAAATCCTGCAACATTTCCGAGAAGTCTCCGCGGGAAGCCAAGGCCATGACTCTGAACTGGCTGAACGGTTTGAACTACGGGGACACTGAAGGTCTGCTCCGGGTTGTTGTTTAGTAGCTACAACGCACATCCATAGTTACACACACACACACACACACACACACACACACATACACACTCGCCCACTACTCGCATACTATACCGTCACGGAAGCGAATTTCAAATAGTTTAGTTTTGTTTAAGTTATAAGTTCGTCAAACCGACGACCTCGTTTACCTACCCTACCTTCATTTGTGCACCCTGAGCGTTGAAATTGATTCACCCTCTTTTTATAGCCTTAGTTGTCTTTGTTTTTTATTTAAGTAAGAAGTAAATAAATTGTATGAAAGTACCCCGAATCCGGTTGCCACGTGACAGGCCTAGCCTAGTGTGGAACCATCAGTAAGCTCGTTTTGTAAACATTTCTTCTTTTGAATAAACTATTTTTATTTTTATTTTATTTGTCAAATTTCTTAAAAAATTACCTCGTTTTCTGAAATATTCCCTCCCAAGTTCCTACCGCTCCCCATTTTCGTCCATACGGTCAGTGCGGGACGAGGCGCGATGCATGACGGACCTGTGTCAATTTGCGCTGCGACCAAACAAAACTCCGTTTTTAAATATTTGTGGAATAATTTTGTTGCGTAGAGTGGACAATCCGTTTCGTGATTCGTAAAGTAGGTAGATCCTACTAATATTATAAATGCCAAAGTTTGTGAGGATATGAGTGAGTGTGTATGTTTGTTCCTTCTTCACGCTCAAACGACTGGACGGATTTGGATGAAATTTGGAACGAAGATAGCTGGTACCCTAGATTAAAACATAGGCTACTTTTTATCCCGGAAAATTGCATAGTTCCCGCGGGATAGCGATAAACATGTTAAAGGTCGTAGCTGCCTAGAGTTGCAACGTATTTATAAATTGTTGCAGAACTTGAACGAGTGTCGTTCTCAGAGACGTCAGTTAATAATTATGATTAGTTAGAACTTAATTGTCGTCTCTGAGTGTGAAACTTAACTGTAATTGTCCTCTCGGTTGTATTGACTGACGGTGGAAATTCTACGCTGTTTTACCGTGTTAACGGATCAAGTTCAAGTTTTAATTTATCATCCCTGCGTAACCAAAGATACAAAGGAATAAATAGTGCTTTAATTATGTTAATTGGCGTTTCTGAGTGTGAAAGTTAACCTTTGCTTTCTCTCTTCTTCTTTTTGCGTAAAAGGTAGAATAATAAATAATAATTGTTTTTTGACCGTTTGTCTTCAAAATCGATATCTAAGGGTCCGAGTGGTCTTCAAGCATGAATCCGTTGTCAAAAGTTTAAAGTGGCCGCCATTTTGAAAATTTTAGTTTTTCAACCGATTGCTTTCAAAATCGATATCTGAGGATCCGAGTGGTCCCCAAACATGAATCCCTTGTTAAAAATTGAAAAAATGGCCGCCATTTTGAAATCTTTAGTTTGTGGGCCGATTGTTTTCAAAATCGATATCTGAGGATCCGAGTGGTTTCCAAGCATGAATCCGTTGTTAAAAATTCAAAAAGTGGCCGCCATTTTGAAATTTTTAGTTTATCGACCGATTGATTTCAAAATCGATATCTGAGGATCCGAGAGGTTTCCAAGCATGAATCCGTTATCAAAAATTGAAAAAGTGGCCGCCATCTTGAAATCTTTAGTTTTTCAACCGATTACTTTCAAAATCGATATCTGAGGATCCGAGTGGTCCCCAAACATGAATCCCTTGTTAAAAATTGAAAAAATGGCCGCCATTTTGAAATCTTTAGTTTGTGGGCCGATTGTTTTCAAAATCGATATCTGAGAATCCGAGTGGTCCCCAAACATGAATCCGTTGTCAAGAAATCAAAAAGTGGCCGCCATTTTGAAATTTTTAGTTTATCGACCGATTGATTTCAAAATCGATATCTGAGGATCCGAGAGGTTTCCAAGCATGAATCCGTTGTCAAAAATTGAAAAAGTGGCCGCCATTTTGAAATCTTTAGGTTGTGGACCGATTTCAAAATGGCGGCCACTTTTTCAATTTTTGACAACGGATTCATGCTTGGGGACCACTCGGGCCATCAGATATCGATTTTGAACGCAATCGGTCGAAAAACTAAAATTTTCAAAATGGCGGCCACTTTTCAAACTTTTGACAACGGATTGATGCTTGAGGACCACTCGGACCCTTAGATATCGATTTTGCTATGTGTAGAAAAATAAATATTTTCAAAAGTAGGTAATGGTATATTGGGGACATCATTTTTAAACTTAATCAATTATGTATGACAAATGGCTGTAGCCCGCGACTCCGTCTGCGCTGCTTGCTATCCCGCGGGAACTATGAGATTTTCCGGGATAAAAACTATCCTGTCCTTCCTCGGGACTAAAACTACCACCTTACCAAATTTCATTAATATCGGTTCAGTGGTTTAGGCATGAAAGCGTAACAGACAGATAGACAGACAGAGCGTTACTTTCGCATGTATAATATTAAGTAGGGATATCACGTTTCAATATAGTATTTTATGCAACAGTTGTATAAGAGAGGTCAAAAAAGGCGAGTGGTGTGGGTTACAGAAAGACACCACGAGCATTTTTTGACTTAATACAACGTTGCATACAATAACTTTTCTACGACTTCATTAAAATTATCATCATCATCGTCATCACATCATTAGCATTTGAAAGGTGATCAGCGTTGGACCTAGGCGTATGTTCTTTTAAATAAAACATAAATAATGCCAAACTCGGGCTCAGAGCGACCAAATTACCCGAAAATGATACCCAATCACCATTTTTGTGTCAAGTGTCAAAATGACATCCGCCATCTTGGATCCTAAATATTATGCCAAATTCGCGATCAGAGCCACCAAATTGCCCGAAAACGACACCCATGAAAATTTTTCTGTCAAAAGTGTCAAAATGTCATCCGCCATCTTGGATCCAAAAAATTATGCAAAATTCGTGCTCAGAGCCACCAAATTACTCGAAAACGACATCCATGAACATTTTTGTGACAAAAGTGTCAAAATGTCATCCGCCATCTTGGATCCAAAAAATTATGCAAAATTCATGCTCAGAGCCACCAAATTGCCCGAAAACGACACCCATGAACATTTTTCTGTCAAAAGTGTCAAAATGTCATCCGCCATCTTGGATCCAAAAAATTATGCAAAATTCGTGCTCAGAGCCACCAAATTACTCGAAAACGACACCCATGAACATTTTTGTGACAAAAGTGTCAAAATGTCATCCGCCATCTTGGATCCAAAAAATTATGCAAAATTCATGCTCAGAGCCACCAAATTACTCGTAAACGACACCCATGAACAATTTTGTGTCATAAGTGTTAAAATGTCATCCGCCATCTTGGATCCAAAAAATTATGCAAAATTCGTGCTCAGACACCAAATTACTCGAAAACGACACCCATGAACATTTTTGTGACAAAAGTGTCAAAATGTCATCCGCCATCTTGGATCCAAAAAATTATGCAAAATTCGTGCTCAGAGCCACCAAATTACTCGAAAACGACACCCATGAACATTTTTGTGGCAAAAGTGTCAAAATGTCATCCGCCATCTTGAATCCAAAAAAATATGCAAAATTCGTGCTCCGAGCCACCAAATTACTCGAAAACGACACCCATGAACATTTTTGAGGCAAAGGTGTCAAAATGTCATCCGCCATCTTGGATCCAAAAATTTTTACAATTTCGTGATAAGATCCACCAAACTACCCGAAAACGACAGCCATCAACATTTACATGTCAAGTGTCAAATTATGTCAGTAAAATTGAAATATTGTGTTGTACACACTTTTTATTTTGTTTGCTTTCTAAATTGCTAACACCGTATTTTGTCCTAAACGGCTGAATGGTTTCTGGCCTTAGTCCGGACGGACAAAATTAAAAAAAATTGTCTCCAGTATATTATGTGTACCATTATATTGGTGTTGGTGACCCTTTAACTGTCAAATAAAAGTACTGGAGTAGGAAAATATACTTAATGATAAATATCACGTTATGACAACGATAATCATGCGATACGACCCGTCCACGTCCACCCTTGCATTGGTAACGATGCGCGGCGCGATGACGCGTCTATAATTTTACTCTGTAAGACAGTTTCGCGCTCACGTATTAATGGAGCGGGTCGCGAGGGCGAGAGGCAGAAGCTCCGCCCAAGCCCCGCCCGTACGCTCAAGGACTTTAGCGCGTGTACAAGCCTTAACGCTGGATGGCGCGAGCGAAGTCAAGAAATCAATATACTTTGCGTGAATTGCACCAAGTTAACTTACTTTAGCCATAACTATAACCATAACCAGAGATTTTGACATAATAATTCATAGATTTTCTGTCAAATGTAAGTCAAAATCATCAGTATATCGGTAGTTATCGTTAAACTTGGTGCAACTCATTATTAATGGTAATACTTTTCGCAATAGTGGGATATTCGAATTCTGATGATTTGTGTCTACATCATCAGGATAACTAATGACTGACCCGTATTTCCAAGGTACGGTGTCTCCAGATACATCGGACCCACATCGGACCTTTTTAGGGGCTCAAAAATATCTGAACACGACTGTATTGTCAATCGCCTATGTCATATTCAGATATTTTTGAACACCTAGACAGCTTTGATCTGAGATCTTTGATTTGATCTTATAGTATCTGATGAGTGGGTGACAGTGACAGTAGGTACAGTATCCTTGCTTACCGCATGTTACTAAACTTTGTCCGAAAAATTAGATCTAATTAACTATGTTTTTTTTTTATGATTTTAAAGGTGATTGATTTTTAAGACACAGTTGTTGTTGTTGGAAGGTTGAAGTAGATGATTGATCATGTCATGTAGGTTAAAGTCGACTACCGGATTTCCCTATGAAGGTAGGTATGAACAAAGGTATTAAAGGCCGTCTAGAAATTTATTTAGAAAAAACACTCGTGGTTTTTTAGTCCATTCCGGTCTTTTCTACAACAACCACACGCAACTACCTATAACTACTGTTTAGGAACTAACAATAAAAACTGGTCAAACACGATTATGTTTGAAGATTTTGGTCCTGTCCTGTGTAGTCAGATAGTCAGAAGTCATTGATTGGTAACCTAAAGCGACAAAGTTACTATAAATAAAAAAATTGAAGTTTTAGTAATATTTAGGTTGATTTTAAGCTTTTTTTGTTTTCAAGGTAGGTGATAAAACTTGGTAACAAATCTGTGGGAAATCTCTCGTTTCATTCAAATGATCGACTTTTCATTGAAGTCTTCCTCACTAAAGTATAGTTCGACTTTATCGCCTTTTAAACACCGGGATATCTAGCGAGTTCTACAGCTTATATCATTCTAATACGTGGATAACCCTATTTATCATAACAGGGTGATAAGTCATATAAATAAACATATATGTATAAAGAAAATTCCCCAGTTGATCAGTTGACATGCTTCTTCATAAGCTGCGTAGGTACTGACCCCTGCCCTGACTTCATTGATTTATACGATCGAAGTTATTGTGACGTGTACTCTACCTACGTTGTAAATGCTTTTGCTTTGATACCCGTTTGTACGGTTGAATGAGTGACCTTGGAGGGTACAAGCGAACGACTTGTGTTGTTTAACTCAGAGGTTCTTGCGAGTAAATTGTAAGTTAGAATACCGTTCATCGTGGTCTGCGAAGCCAGTAGAAATAGTCAAATAGATACGCATTTTAATATTTTCTAACGTACACTACACACAGTGAAATGGATTTTACGAACGTTTAGTCAGTGCCGATTGATAATGATATAGTTAAATGAAACAGACGGTTTCGGCAATAATTTTATTCCCTCGTACTAACAAATTACGAATACTACGTAAAACCTTAATGATACAGATGCGTTGGTACGACGATATCAAAAGACTGGCGGGAACAAAGTGGTAGGAAACTGCTCAAGACCGAAACAGATGGCATAAACTGAAGGAGGCCTACACCTTAGAAGTTGAGAATGTCTAAAGAAGAAGAAGAAGAAGAAGACTTAAAACCTTACAAATTTACCGACAATAAGTTAGCCAGGCTCCTTTTTTTGGGCAGTTGAGTAAAAACATGGTTTATTCAAGTGCGACAACTGTCATACCTACCTACATATTTAGAAACTGGTAATACTGTATCTCAATGCTTTTTGCGTTCCACCTAAATTAATAATATCAAATACTGGAAAATGTATGAGCGGAAGTGTTTGCTAAATTCGATATCATGATGAAAGTAATGGTTAAATATTGAACAATTACATCACCTATGTTTTGTAATTCACACAATTACATGAACTATATGGATTCCAGGAAGTGTAAGTGCGATCAATAGCAATTCCTTTCGTTATAATTTACGTCAAAGTTCAAGTTCAATGTGAATTCTTGAGGAAAATGACGACTGAGTTATCCCGAGTCCCGACTAGTCAGACTAGAGTGTAATGTAACTATTTATTGTGATTGCAAATGGTTTTAAAAATAAATGAAACGCATAAATATTATTCTCTGAGGAAATTAAACTCAAAGATTTCCATATTTATAGCCCTGGTCATGTACCCTTGGTTAGTACTATTATGTATTCTGTGCCTTTGGTCCTTTGATTTTTTTTTAAAGAACACGACTTTTTGAATGTTTTCTACATTTTAGGTTTAGAAGCAAAGTGTCTTTACGCACAATTTTGGGCAGCCCGCAGATGAAAATTATCCTATTACATATTATATTCTGGACTTCTAATTATGATGTATGCAAAATTTCATCGCAATCAGTTCAGTAGTTAAGGCGTGAAAGTGGAACAAAGAAACACTCACTATCGCATTCATAATATTAAGAAAGGCAGTAAGGATGTTTGTCTGACAAGAATACAGAGACGGCAATATTTATTTAGTAGAAAATAGGCGACAGAGTATTTCTCCGAAGAATAAACTTTTCTATGGAAATAAATGGACTTTACGTTCAACGAAAAATTCCGAATTAGCAAAATGTTCACCTCAGACTGAATATCAGTGTAATGTAAGTAAAGTTATTTGAAGGTAAAATAATCATGGAAATCATTATGCATAATGAATGAAGACTTGTTCGTTCATTGTTGTGTGTGTTGTTGTTGTTCTTTATTGTTGTTGTATGTTTAAACTTTTACTTGTTTGCTTGCCTTCATCTTCAGTAATTGAATTGAACACATTAAAGAAAGGCTCAAGTGGTTAAGTAATTCATTTTTCCTCAAAAGATAATTGTTTACGATATTGATATGTGTTTAGGTTATCAATTTTATGGAACTAGTAATGTAATCAGGCTTCATATCGCTATATTATATTTAATATCTCATAAGTAATTTTACAGACGGCTTAACAACTTCCGCCATTATTAGCATGCAAATTTTTTCATAAAGAAATTAATTTTCGAGCGATAAAAATGGTCAGTTTCATGCAACTCTCCAAGGAAACCGTTGTCAAATACTCTAGCTCAAAAACCGATGCGTGCTTCCGTCTCTTTCAAATTAAATGACCACCTTGTTCATGGGAAAGGGAAACTCCATGTTTCGCATTTGTGTCATAGTTTTGTTTTGGTATCCGTTTGTAAGATAGGAATAGGAACGTAGACACGTTCTAATAAGCTGTATGTACTCGTATTTGTAAACGTTGGCCTGTTTAACAAATAGCTAAAAAATTATAGAGTCAAGATAAGCTAAAAGAAACTCCTGTCAGACCGTCATAATAGATTTGTGGTTTAGCGAGACCGTAGTTGTAGTTACTAAATGCGGCTAATGTTGTCCGTTCCATTCAAGCGAACATGTGAACATGCAACTCAAAAGGTATCATAACGCTGTTCAAATCATAACTATTTTAAGTAATTTGTGGTTCAAATAGAATGCAAATCTGTACAAATTGCCCCCTATCGACCTAAATGGATCCCCTAGCAGGGAAGTTGCCGATCCAGGTTATACATATAATAAACTATACTATGGAATACAAAGAGAGTTTTGTGATCGATGCAATAGAACAGAACATGAGTATGTTCCAGTCTTCATTTAGATATTTTGAAGCATGGATTTTACTCTGCTTAAAATTTTGGAGTTCAAATGCGAACTAAGTTCGTGTTTGATATCTAGATACTTAATTTTAAAGTGTAGTACGTGGTAGTACTTTTCGAAACCTTGGTAAGAGTATTTCACTTACTTAAGTGGACATAAAATAGCAATTCAGTCAATTGATTACCTCCGCGTATTAGTTGTAGCCCAATTGAACATCAATTGACACATTCAAGATAAAAGGCGCGTTTCATTGCATGGCAGTGAAGCGAGCAATTTAGAAGAAGTGGATCTAGCGCCGCAGCATGCGTTATTACATTCGATAAATCATGCAAACTGTATTAAATACACGACAGGTACAGGACTAAACTGATCTTAATTATTATGGCTATATTTCATAGCAGGTCGCAGTAACGGTTGACGGATCCGATCGAGGCATTGGCCAACGGCAGAACTTGAAGCTATTTCTGACAAAGACGTCAGACCTTACGATAACATTGGGCAAAGTCATCTCAATTTGTTTCGATTACGTTACAGACTTAGCAGTTTACGTTTAGCCAACAATTTTCTTCATAAGCACTCAAACGTTGAGGTTAACGTTTAATTAACCGTAACGGATACAATTTTTATTTTAGGATAATTTGAGTAGAAACGGAAACGTTAAAGTTTTTCAATTACTGAAAGAAACCTCTTTATTATGAGGCGGTACTCGTTTGAGTTGCATAAACATTGTTGTTATCAATGTCGTTGACAATGACAAGTGACAATTCGAATTGCAATGCGTGGTCAATATGAAGCCAACCGGCGTAGATTCTGGTCGAGTTTGTAATGTAAACAGAATTGTCACTTGTCACCGACAATTGTCGCTTTGGTGAAATAGGGGCGTGCTGAAATAGATATTCCGGATTATTTTTAGGGCACAGTGTACAATAACATTATCAATTGTTGAACCATGCGTCACAAGCGCAAGCTCATGGGAAATTGAACCGGCAAAACAAATCCATAATCAAACGGGAATCCCAGATCACTGTAAGCTAGTGTTTTAATTAGTGCCTGTTCCGTTTACCTCGAACAACAACGGTACGCCACTCACATGTTCCGATGGTTCCAAAATAAGCATTTTTACTTAGATGACTTGTTCGCCAAATTCTACTTTACCATAATCTTTGTATAAGTTACCACACCAATAGATCGAACGACGAACAGTCGACATCAATCGATAGTTTTTATTAGACTACACTAATCACACTAATGAATGACAACGATCAATGATCGATTGATTGGTGTGGTAACAACAAGTAACACCCTATGTAACCATAACTGGACCGGCAGATGTAAATGTAATGCCGCTTGCATCTTCGTTGCATTGCAATGGTGGTTTCATTGAATAGATGAGAATATAATTGTATCGTTTTTAATTCTCTGTAAACAATAATCGGCAAGACTTGACTTTCGATTTGATCTCCGTGTCAAGGTTTGAGATTAAATGTAATGCCTATTTCAATTTTAATGATGCCGCTATCGCGTTCAAGAAGGCGACCTCGGGTCGAGATTGAGTTTGATCTGTGATTTTTTTAAGTTGGCAACAAGCATAACGGGTTACAAAAAGCTGTCTTGTCAATATAACCTGAGAATTAAACTATTCCAACTACTGTACCTATTGATAATTTTTAGAATCAACTCTATGCAAACGCTTCTGAAAATTAAATTAGAACTATTCATAAATGTTAGGTGGAACACTGGATACGACTTGGTTTTTGTTGAGTAGCTGGTTCGTGACTGAGCAGCGATTTTCGGTTCGATTTTGAGCCTTGTGTGAAAAGAAAACGTGCCTCATGCAGCTGCCTCGCGAGAATCATTTATTACATTTGTGTATAAACATTATTACATATATTGAAAATAATGATTTGATTGCTGGGGAAATCAATCGTCTTACAAAAATATAGGTACCGACTAAAATAAGAGTCGAGTCATTATGACTTTGTGATAAGTATTTAAGTTGGTAGTTATGTATTAAGATTGGAACTAAGTATAAAATAGTACATTACTGCAGAGGCCGTGAAGTAAGGGATTGCAGGACGAGATTGGGGTACACGGCCGAGTCGTAGACGAGGCCGGATAAAGCGAGTCCTGCAATCCCTGTTTCCGGCCGAGGATTGTATATTGCTTTTCTCAAGCGATGCGAGGAAATCAAGTAAAAATTGTTTAATTAGCCGCATTTTTAATTTTTGAAACATGCCATTTGAACAAACTATTGCTCGCGCCATGTTTAACCGCACACCCGCCCCGCGCCGCCGCCCCGCGCCGAGCGCACCCGACGACCGCGCCACATTACTTCTTGGCCTAGGCCGTAAATGTGAAACTTCTTGGCTTCATTTCGACCGCACCACATTACTTCTTGGCCTAGGCCGTAAATGTGAAACTTCTTGGCTTCATTTCAACCGCACCACATTACTTCTTGGCCTAGGCCGTAAATGTGAAACTTCTTGGCTTCATTTCGCGACAGTAACGCGTACATTTCCGGGCATGCTTGAGAAATAGTACATTACTGCAGAGGCCGTGAAGTAAGGGATTGCAGGACGAGATTGGGGTACACGGCCGAGTCGTAGACGAGGCCGGATAAAGCGAGTCCTGCAATCCCTGTTTCCGGCCGAGGATTGTATATTGCTTTTCTCAAGCGATGCGAGGAAATCAAGTAAAAATTGTTTAATTAGCCGCATTTTTAATTTTTGAAACATGCCATTTGAACAAACTATTGCTCGCGCCATGTTTAACCGCACACCCGCCCCGCGCCGCCGCCCCGCGCCGAGCGCACCCGACGACCGCGCCACATTACTTCTTGGCCTAGGCCGTAAATGTGAAACTTCTTGGCTTCATTTCGACCGCACCACATTACTTCTTGGCCTAGGCCGTAAATGTGAAACTTCTTGGCTTCATTTCAACCGCACCACATTACTTCTTGGCCTAGGCCGTAAATGTGAAACTTCTTGGCTTCATTTCGCGACAGTAACGCGTACATTTCCGGGCATGCTTGAGAAATAGTACATTACTGCAGAGGCCGTGAAGTAAGGGATTGCAGGACGAGATTGGGGTACACGGCCGAGTCGTAGACGAGGCCGGATAAAGCGAGTCCTGCAATCCCTGTTTCCGGCCGAGGATTGTATAGTGCTTTTCTCAAGCAATGCGAGGAAATCAAGTAAAAATTGTTTAACTAGCCGCATTTTTAATTTTTGAAACATGCCATTTGAACAAACTATTGCTCGCGCCATGTTTAACCGCACACCCGCCCCGCGCCGCCGCCCCGCGCCGAGCGCACCCGACGACCGCGCCACATTACTTCTTGGCCTAGGCCGTAAATGTGAACTTCTTGGCTTCATTTCGACCGCACCATATTACTTCTTGGCCTAGGCCGTAAATGTGAAACTTCTTGGCTTCATTTCGCGACATTAACGCGTACATTTCCGAGTATGCTTGAGAAAATGGTTTTAATATAGAAGTAAAGATACTTACTTACCTATAGTTTATTTGAATATGGTGAAGTTTACGAGTTTGAAAATTTTCTTGGTTTTCTGATAGGTAAATATTTTTTGTACCTATTTGGTGGATATTCAGAAATTTTAGACTACATAGTGTGGATAATATCAAATTCATATAAATAGGTACAGCTTTACGATAACACAACCAAGATACCATGAAGCAATAAACAAATTACCTACAGGTAGGTACAAATATTTGAATGACGATGTTAGTATTTGATTGCACACTGATTCAAGATAGGTATTAAATTCACGTGATGAATGAACCTAAACATACCTAGCTAGTACAATCTGTATATTATGCATAGCTAAACAAATGTATGAGTTCTCATAGAGAAAATACGCATCAACACATTTTATAGCTTAAAAGCAATTTAGTCAACGTGTTTGCGTGTTTGAGGATTGCGTATTATATTCTCAACGATGAACTGTCCATGAGGTTATTTATAGGGCGCAAATTCCATACAAGAATATGCAAAAATTACGTTTGTTAGGTAACCTAGCTACATGTCGCAAAGATCGTGCGATCGTGAGAAAAATCACGTGAGCAAGAACGCAGAACAACTCTCACATTACCACTTTACAACACACGTGATAAAGCTTAGCTACGTACCGCTAAAAATACTCGTATCAACTACCTATGATGCAATTGAACAGGAGCTAGTGAAAGTGTCACCATAAAGAACCTCGCGTTTGACGTTCAAAAAGCGCGGGAACGTACGCTCCGTACTCGCGCGGTGTGAGACTGGCTGGTTAGAGTTTTCAAGTCCGTTAATGGCGGCTATGAGGGGGGAGGGGTTATAGTCAAGGCTGTCAGGTGCCAGCGAATGTTCGGTCGCGGAGGTCACTTGATCCGAGTCAGATACACATATTTGTATCCTTACAGAGGAGTTGTGCAAGCACTAATGGTCCAAGGCATCACGAGAACAGCTAGCATCTGCTAGCATAAGCGAAACGCCGTTTTTGTTGTCACTCAGCAGTCAGCACGGCTAGCACGAGAGCGCGCGAGATAGACTACTACCCTTTCTCTTTCTAGAACGAACAGTAAGAAGAGGATGAGTAGTCTATCTTGCGCGCGATACAGCTCTCGCGCGCACTCATGATAGCAGTGCAAAGTTATAGTCCTTGGTGCCGACGAGAATCTCTATCTTGAGATTGTAAGGAATTGTAAGGCAGCTTTAAAATCTCAAAATCGATACAATGTTGATGGAAACCAGAACTAGGGGCCAAGCCATTTCTCTGACCTGCTGTAAGAGAGACGCACTAAAACGACGACGACGTTGTCAAGGTGGCAACTATCATTACTTACCTCTTGTTTGTGACATGATAGTAACTGGGTGAGGACCAAAAAGTAACACACCATTAAAATTGCGCTAAAACTTCCAATAACTTTTTCCATTGCGACAAAAAGGTATCCATACAAATGTATGACTAATTTTCGTGTCACAATAGAAAAAGTTAGTGGAAATTTTAACGCACTTCACTTTTTGGTCCTCATCCAATTATGTCAGAGAAAAACCATTGTAAATTGTGTATTACATCACTTTGTGAATGAATTCATACAAAATATAAAATTGACTGCTTCTATTTGAACAAGGTTTAAAATAGATGGATATTAAGAATTTTTTTATATTGTTGGTGCAATAGCAGCTGTAATGGAAAATTTATACACCCAGCCAGCACACTTATGGGGTATACATTTATTGAAAGTAACAACTTATGTAATAAAACCAATTTTAGTCCATTATACAATTACAGGAAAATCAATATATTTCTGCATTCCTTTGAAATACTCATAGCTGCTAACCTATAAGTGGTTTTAATTTATTTAAAGGACTTCCATATTATTAAGTAGGTATATAGTGAAAACTAATTGTCACAATAACTGCTGCATGTACTGTATGGAGTACAAATTCTTAAATGAAAAAAGTACTTTAAATATGCTTAAATTTTATCTAAAATCACAATCTTGGGACACAGTGTCCCGGTCTCAAGCATTACACCTGTCCTGTTATCAAAAGGCAGGACTTATGAGGATATATTCTAAATTTTAATAAAGTTTTAATGAAATGTTTACAATTTAAAAATTGGTCCACATGGTAAGCTACTTACTATTTCTAAAAAATCTGTTGCATAGGTGTACCAAGATATAAGTAATATGTACATAATGTCTTTGTCTTTATGCCTTACAGAGTAGACTGGACCTAAGGTAGCAAGACCCCATGTTTACATATAAGCAAACAACATCTAATTTTGACTAATTGTTTTAAGAATAATATGGTTAACTGGAAGAGATGAAGTTCGCCTTTGTGCATTTGTGCATTTTCTGTATTCATCTTTTTCATGTGTTTTATGTACAATAAATAGTTTTACATACATACATATACATAATATTATAATGATATGGAGTGAAATAAATGTTACTTGAATGGATTAATATTAACTAAAATTAGTTAAGTGTTCCTAATTAATAATAATAAAACAAATTGTGGTTGAAATGCCTTAAAATTTGGTTTTCCTATTTAAGATGAATGATAATGCAAGTACGGTCAGTAAAAAAAACTTGCATTCACTTTTATATTAATAAAAATATCAGCAAAATTCGTCACTTATTACTTTGTTATCACTATCGCTATATATATATTGTTTTAGAAGCTCGAAAACAATGAAAAAATAACCTCATAACTGGAAGTATGACCCCGAATTCTTGAACTTTAGAAAATTTCGTTATGTAAACGACATAACTGTCTTATTTCACAACGTACGTAATGAAATTAACTGAACAAGTATCTCGTTCAAAATAATAAAAGTTTCATCTCTTATGACTTAGATTATGTAGTCAGTAATGGACTTTGTCTAACCTTTTTCCCATAAAAAGCAATTGTGCAACGTGCAACAAGCATAACGTATAGGTAACACGGATCTCGAAGATTAGTGGACATGGACATAAATGTTAACTTACATTGTTGATTATATCTATCGCCGCTTCAGCTCCCAGTTAATAAACACAACTGCAATCGTCTGCCACTAAAACTCAATACAGTAATGAGCGTCTTATAGGATTTCAATATCAAATAAATTCAAACTTTTCACGACAATCACACCCCGTGTCCAAGTATCATTTGACAGTTTTGTTTTGACTTTGACTCTTTTGACACTTCTGTCTGTCAAATTTGGGTTGCCATGCTTATTGTCGTGTGAAATTTTATGAAAAAAGAATATTTGTGTGTATACTACGTGAGTATACATCTTTAAACTGTCAAACTAATATATTAATTAATATTCTTTTTTCATAATTTACGGTGCACAGAAACAATACGGTATTCAAAGATATTATACCAAAAAGCAATACAGTTTTTTGTAACCATTAAAAATATGTTCTTGCACCATAGATTTAGCGTATTGCAACATTCATTCAAATGGTTAGGGTTGCAAGAAATGAATTTATGAATACTTGGAATTTTATAAAATCAGAAGGTTGATGTCGATTTTAATTTTATCCTAATAGGTGATTGAAAATTGTTTTTCATTTGAACCCAAAAGTTTGCAGTTTTGCAATAATGCATTTCTGAAACAATTATTTACCATATCATACACCAGCTTGAAAGTTAAAATGTCAACATATGTAAATACTAGCTTCTACCCGCGACTTCGTCCGCGTAGAATTAGCAATGATTTAACATGTATATCGTTATCCCGCGGGAACTGTGCAATTTTCCGGAATAAAAAGTAGTCTATGTTTTAATCTAGGGTACCAGCTATCTTCGTCCCAAATTTTATCAAAATCCGTCCAGTCGTTTTAGCGTGAAGAAGGAACAAACATACACACTCACTCACATCGTCACATCCTCACATCGTCACAAACTTTCGCATTTATAATATTAGTAGGATGTCTCTTTATCTATTTATTTTTATTTTGAAGCTATTAATTGTATGTATAAGGTATATGCTGATGTTGTGCAATACAGATTGTATCAATACAATTTTAAATTTTACTCAGTCCCAGTGGCCCACTGGCAGTGGGTATGGCTAGTATAGTAAAAACGTTTTGGTGGTTGTACATTACATTGTAGATAACATTGTTTCTCATATTCTCATTTCATGGAATGATCTGATTTCAGATCACAAAGTTGAATAAGGTATAAACTATATTATAAGCCACAAATATTTGCTATAAGTATGATATATATTTCCTATGGGTGACTACCTAAAATAAACATTTATTATTATTATTATTATTCTGTATATTTATCTTTTATTTTAAGCTAGGTTTTTACAATATTCAAATAAAAAGTAATAAAGCAATATTAATACAAAATATAAAAACATTATAAAAACCTAACCTAGGGTGCCGCCGGCAGCGAGGCGGGGCCTAAGCTGCTGGTGGTCAGGGCGACAGAGAGAGGAACCTCCTGACTATGCGGGCCGTGTCTAGGAGTACTGCCTTCTGTATCTGACCCTTGACCCAACCACCTAGCGAGAGCCTTTTAAGGTGATGGTCAAGGCTCTTCGCTATCAGACCGTTCGCCGAAACTACTATCGGGACAGTGATTGTTGAGTCAACATCCCACATGGCGGTTACCTCGTGAGCCAAGTCAAGGTACTTGCTGAGTTTGTCCTTCTCGGCTTTCACGAGGTTCTCGTCATGGGGGATGGTGATATCAACAAGCACTGCCTGGCGCTGGGATCGGTCTGTTAGCACAATATCAGGCTTATTGGCAACAATAGTCCTGTCCGTGATAACAGACCTATCCCAGTAGAGCGTGGCACGACCATTTTCGAGAACGGGCGCGGGTGTGTACTTATAGTACGGCACCTCGGAGTCAACAAGGCCATATAAAAGAGCAAGTTGCTGATGGATAATCCTGGCCACTAGGTTGTGTCTGTGCAAGTACTCGCCGTTAGCCAGATGAGAACAACTGGAAGTGATATGCCTGAGTGACTTATTATTATTATTATTATATACATAAGTATTGAAATAATCTTAATAGTACGACATTAAGATTGTTGTATTGATTGATTATCCTTCAAATTGAATAGTACACTGATAAATTTATGTCTTGAAATTGATTAAACTGGGAGAAAACGTGTTCTAGCAACACTTTATCTGTCACTTTCGAATGCCATTCACTCGTAAAGGATGAGTTCAATGAGTCACTATCCGCGCAACTAACGCAAACGCTACGCTACCATACATCTACGGGCAAATTTTGTGTTCAGCGTTAGTAAGCTCCGTTAAACCAAGCAAGGTTAAACCACTATTTGCGTGGCTTATGGTTATGGCTTTTTCATTCTGCCTCTGAACCAACAAAGTGACAGGTGATAAATTTGAGTAGTAGGATTCCATTTTATTTAATTTTAATTTCATTTCATTTTTTGAATTTGTTTCATGTTGTTACTGGTTTGGATGACATCACGAACACGATTGACAGCAAAATTGCAACGGTAGTTAATTAGCGCGGATATAGACTCTCTGAACACACCCCACTTCAGGAAACGTCATTCATCCATTCCAATATTTCCATTCCATTCATTCATTCCATTAACTGACGTTGAAATTGCAACTTGCGCAAAGAACATTTCCTTCCGTTCCGTCAGACGTTTGACAAAAATATTTTTATCGTTTCGAGGGAAAATATTACAGTTTTGTTATTGTTATTCAGTGTACTACCAATTGCGTTTATCTCGCGGCGCAGTAAACTCGTGCTTTAGTTATCTAAACTTTTTGATTGTTTATTTGTACAAGACGCAATTAAAGTATGTCCGTTGAGGAGAGATTAGCTGATGTTCCGCGGAGTTCTAGTGGTAATTCGTTGGTTGTACATGGCACCGACGATGAGAACGCTAAGTCTTGTTGGGTGTGCTTCGCTACAGAGGCCGATGATCGTCTAGCGGCATGGGTCCAGCCCTGTAAATGCAAAGGAACCACAAAATGGGTAAGATATAGATAAGTTGGCTCGTGACGTCAAACTTAAATTATTTGTGAGAGAAAGTTCACTGGCTAAGATCTATGTAAATTACTGTGTTGAGCTTGAGCCTTGACTTTTTGAAATTTGTTTTTCTTTTTCGTACTAAAGTGCTGTGTACTGAAGTGTATCTTGTCTTAGTTGGCATTGACATGGTGTTAATGAGTTTAATTGCTTTAATTAATGTTAGTTTGACTGACAGGTTGAAGTGTTAATGAATTGTTAATATCAATAGAATAAAGAAATAGGGCAGCCTGCATGAACTGTAGTAATTTTTTATTTGCACATATTTTTTAGTTTTTTATGAGAGCTTTTTTATATTTTAAATTATTTTACTATCATCAAAAATATTTAATAAATAATTTATTTAATATTTGGCTTTGGTCAAAATTCTAAGAATTTCTAATTCAAAATTGAAATGGTATTTTATATGATAAATACCTACTTAAACATGTTCCTTTGATGATACTGATTTACAAATCAAAATTAGAGTTACATTATTTAACTTTAAGCCTTTTTAGTAGGTACATAATACATTTTGCTCCATGCCATCAAGATAGAGAGAGAGAGAGGGAGAGGGAAAGAACAATATGTTTATGTTTAACTCCATTTGTCCTTTCAAGTAACAATATGTTGCCTAATGATAAAACTGGTTTGGCAAAATTTCCTAACACATTTAGTATGTCTCAACATTTTATTACCATTAGGATAAAAATAATTTATATGTGTGTGTTTGTAGAATATTTTTAATCATTGTGCGGAAAATTATTATTTTATTTTTAACCTCTTTAAATGCTAATATATACCTATTCTATTTGATTTCACAAATGTTATTTAGTATTTCTTTTATGCCTATGTTGAAACTGCTACCATTAGTTGACTTGACTGCCTTGAAATTTGATACTTGTGTAGGTAAATTTCTTAATTTGTGAAGCTTCTTTATATAATGACTATCTTAGCCTATGGATATTTTGGCACAGGATTCTGAACGAGAGAGTTTGAGTTGTAAATCACATTTCTGCCTAATGCCGATTGGGAACTTCACACATACCACTAATTGCTTCGCGTGTTTAGCAGTTTTCCTTAAGCTCATGGTAAATCAAAAGTAATGAATATGCTGATATATGTTGAGTATTATTGGCATTCAAAAATTGTTATTGTTACTCTTAAATTTAATATGCATCATCAATAAATTTTGGCTAAAAATAAGCTGTATAGGCAATGCTAATGCATATGCAAATTTGCATTTGCTTATAATCTGGTCTCCGCTATCATATCTAATGATCATCATGAACTTGACATAAACTAAAAAAAAGGCATAACAACAACTATTCATAAATCTATTTGGCCTCACCTTTGTTAATCATATGTCTGAAATATTTGCTGCAAGCTTTTCTTTATTATTAACTAGTTTCTGCCCATGACTTCGTCCGCGCAGAATTAGCAATTGACATGTTTATCGCTATCCCACGGGAACTTTTGAATTTTCTAGGAAAAAAAGTAGCTCATGTCTTAATCTAGGGTACCAGCTATCAACGTTCCAAATTTTATCCAAATCCATCCGGTTGTTTCAGTGTGAAGAAGGAACAAACATACACACACATCGTCACATCCATCCATCAATCCTCATGAACTTTTACATTTATAATATTAGTAGGATACATAGTTTCACTCAGTTGCCTAGTTATAAAATGTCTAATGACCTCTACATGTTAATGCTATCCAGTTTAATCTGTCATATCTGTGAATTCATCTGTCACATTTCTCACTGGGTTCAATGTATTAGAAGACTTAGAGGTTGTCTGGATCACATAAACAAATAACATTGAATGAAAACATTTTTCTGCACTGTCAGGTGATATAATATAGATCTTGTGGTCTTTGTATAAAGCTGAATTTTGATTGACTGAGATCTTGTGATGATTGAGAAAGAATGAATATTTTTTCAGATAGTTGAGAAGTCTGTTGTCAGATTTTACAAGTGCTTGCTTATTGTTATCTCTATTATACTATTGAATATAAGTTGGTGGTACTGAGCGAGCCACCAAAAGGCATAAGTCAAAAAATAATGCACAATCTTGCCAATTCTAAGTTGGGTTTTAATGGAATCAAGTAATCATTTAATTTAATAGCTATCTGCATTATGCATACTATATTTTTTTTATTATGATTGCATTTTATTATCATGATGGAACCTAAAAAGATGATTTACATTATGTAATTCAACTTTGAGTACCTACTATTTTTTTTGTAAGAATGCAAAGGATGGTTAATCACAACTGATTAAACCTTACAATTATAATCACAAAGTTTTGATATTTACACTTGATTTTCAGGATGTCTTAGCTTTACAATAATATTATTATAGTCTTATCAAGGTATCAAACATCATGACTAATTATATCCTTAAAACTTATCAAACCGAATTAGTTAATTAAGTCTAAAACTTATCATACGTACAGGCAAAGGAAAGGTACATATCAAGAGATAACAAATAATTATCTTCTCATTTATCAGAATAATTTAATTTTGTAGACCAATTTCGGCATTTTAAAATTTCAATGCTTTGTTGGTAACACTCATACGCAAGCAATCTCTTCGGACGAGGTATGTAGATACAGTTGATTAAACACAGGTGTACAGGATATACAGTTTATATCGAGCCTTAATATAAGATAACCTATTAACCGCCGCGCTCAGAGACAACTATTTACTGTGATTGCCAAACTGTACAGTTGTTAAAAATTTAAATTCACAACTGTAATATACCTAATTGAAATTGGTTAATCGGTGTTGGCATCAGGTCCTTAAAATAAATCTCGCATTTTGAAAATAACTATTAGTTTAGATATCGATTTGAAATACGAGCTCTATTTGAACAGTCAGTGTCGATCTGTTGTTATTATGAGTTTCTGACATAGCATATACCTACAAGAATGTCAATTTTCTGTACGAAAGTTTTGTAAGGGCATCTATTATTTGACGTATCTGAGAGAAATGGGTTATCTTATATTGTTATAAACAAGCTATTTCTTGTGTACCTATTTATTTATTCCCGAAACCGACAATCATGTATGAAGAGATTGTTGAATGTGGATGAAGCGAAAGAGGTATGTGAGAATCGTAGCGAGTGGAACAAAGTAGTCTCAGCCTACCCCTGCGGGAAATAGGCGTGAGGCGTATGTATGTATGTTTGTATGTTGTCAAGCGGACCCTGGCTTGACTGAGCCGTAGCAAATGCCGGAAAAAACGCTAGGAAGATGAGGAATCTCGGAAACGGCACTAGTTTTAGATGAAATTTGCGATGCAGAAGTTCTTGGGGGCGTAAAATCGATCTAGCTGGGTTGGGTCTCATATAATGAGAAAACACGTTAATCTTAGTTTTGCAAACACTAAGGTTTCATGTCCCTGGTATTTGCCCTATCGAACAATTTGGTCACAAAATGCTAAACAGAACACTCGGCATTTGACTTTACCTACAAATGAGAGTGTCTTTAGTTTATCAGTTTCTCAGAGATCGTTTCTTTTAACTTGTAGATTATCTATGCTATTGTAACCCGCGCTGACCTGTTAAATATTATCGCCGTACAAAGTTTAATTAACACATGTTCAGTTTCTACAGTTATCATCAGATTAAAACGGATTTAATTGCATTCCCTGCTTCATTAGTTTTTGTTATCATTGAATATTTAATAAACATGTTTTTTACCCCATTTGACATGATATTAAAACTAGACTCATTAAAATCATTTTTGCGTTATTTACATCATACATAATTTCAAGGTGGTCTATTAAAGTTTCGTTGATTTTGAACGTCAAGTTTAACCATCGTGAAATTCTCACGTAGCGTAGATATCGAGGCATGATGAACGTATATCCATAATTATGTGCTATTATATTACACTATGCTGACTGAACTGGTACTTATTAATTACTGGCACATTCCCTCTTCCCATAAAATTTCTAAATCCCCGTAATTTCACTTGCTTACACTCCAAGCCGGAACGCAGCAGCGCAAGTGTTGCTGATTTGTGGCATAATTTTTGCGAGTGAGAGTAGTGATCCATCCGGCCTTGCACCAAGGTCTCCCACTCGACTCCAATATTATTACCACGCATTATTTTCACCATATTATTGTAAATACAGGGTCTCTGAAAATTGTTATTTGGTTTAGTTACAATTTAAATGAAAAATGTGGAAATATTTCGGAAAAAATCTGAAAAACCTTGTATAATTACAATAAAAATCAAATGAGATGATTGAAACATTTAAATCTATTGCACACTCCGCTGGCCGTTGGCTCAGTGACCATAGCGGGCTGCACTGAAAGGTGTGTGCAGATTTGCACTGAAGGCCAAATCGAACATATCTGGAAAGTATCGAAAGATATTAATTATCGAAAGGCGTTGCAGGAGACGGCCTTCTATCGAATGAAATATCATTCCGCGGTTGGACGGCCTGTAGAGGCCGCAGGCAAAGTAAAGGCATCGAATCGACGACACCCTACACACTGACCGAAAATCAGAGTAACCAAAATAAAGCGGAAAGCATATGCACTTACAGTTCGTGAGCTTTTAGGATGCCATTCGGGTTTCGGGTACCGTCGGCCGATTCAAGTATCAAACCCATAAAAGTGAGTGAGACAGCAAGACCAACCCGAAAGGCATTATAAGAGCTCACGGACTGTACCTACCCGATTCAATATAAATATGGAAGCCCACTATGAGACGAATCTGAAAACAGCGATGTAACTATAATCCTCGATATAAAGAAGTGCAACGTCCCTTCTGTCCCCGCCATTTCGGGGTCCCGTAGTCAAAGGCTCGTGGTAATTTTCCCGTCCTGCCACCCTAATTATAAGACTACTTCCTCAAATGCCTTACCCCTTATTCATAAACACTCTGTAGGCTTCTGCTAACTTAGCAATCGTTTGTCCTTATCTGTCACTTTAAAATTTACCTTTCACAGATAAGGACAAACGATAGCTAAGTTAGCAGAAGCATATAGACTCTATTATAGAGCGTTTATGAATAAGGAGGTTTATCTCTAGACCATTACCTTAAGTAAACAATAGATGGATTGCTTATAAAAGTAATATCGAACTCCTATTTCCAGGTCCATCAAAGCTGTCTTCAGCGGTGGGTTGACGAGAAGCAACGCGGCAACATAACCCGCAAAGTGCTGTGTCCTCAGTGCAAGGCCGAGTACATAGTGGTGTTTCCTTCAATGGGGGCGTTTGTGGCACTACTCGATGCGATGGAGGACATCACACACAAGATCTGTCCGTTCATAGCGGGCGGGGTGCTCCTGGGTTCCATATACTGGATCGCGATTACATACGGCGCTGTTACTGTTATGCAGGTTTGTAATTCTTACTTAATGTATATTATAAATGTGAAAGTTTGTGAGGATGTATGGATGTTTGTTACTCTTTCACGCCAGAACAGATCTGCATGAAATTCGGCATAGATATAGATTATAATCTGGAATAGCAGACGGGGTGGATCAACTTTTTCTTGTGACTCATTGCTATGGTTACGTTCTCCTCGGTCACTCTTTAAAACGTAAGTTTATGTTTAAAATTTGGCATTTAACATTTAACCCGATCCCTCAGGCGTCTTAGTCAGGTTCCCTACCCACTAGGCCATCTGATCGTCCATGTATATAGACCATAATCGGAAGACGAAGATAGAACACTTTTTTTATCCCGGAAAGTTGCGATGTTCCCGTGGAATCTCGGTAAACATTTTTCGCAGTTATATTTATGTAATTTGGTTATCGATCTCTCGCATGTACTATGCTATTTTCCGGAATAAGAAATACCCTATGCTCGTCTTCCGATTATGGCCTGTCTACATGGACGATCGGATGGTCTAGTGGGTAGAGAAACTGACTTAAGACGCCTAAGGTATCGGGTAAAAGGTTTGTTCTTGATTCTTGGATTTTTAATGTGTATTTAAATAGGTTTAATTATCCGTTCGTGATAGCTTTGCTTAGTTTGAGGACTAGGTCATTTGGCGTAGTATTCATATTTATTTAATTTTATAGTTCATTTTATCACGTATTACAATATGCAAATTTTCGTCCACATGTGTAGCCGTGAACCACAGCGAAACCAGAATAAACTTAGAACTTTCACTTTTGTAATATTATTAGTAGTTTCAAGGGCATCGGTTTTATACATTATGTATAGGTGAAAAACTTAAAAACGTAAACTGATGTATGTGTGAGTGATGTGTGCGAATTGACGTTCCAAATTAGAATAATGACAAGTCCCATATCAGTTCTGTACAGTACACTAGTAGTAGTGTAGTGTATGTAGATACAACAGGTCATTTACTTAGGTTTTTCACCTATATTATATACTAGCTGTTGCCTGCGACTTCGTCTGCAAAGAATTCGTTTATCGCTATCCCACGGGAATTTTCAGAGATAAAAAGTAGCCTAAGTGCTATTCCAGACTTTTTTCTATCTATGTGCCAAATTTCATCCAGATTCGTTTGGCCGTTCTGGCGTGATTGAGTAACAAACATCCATCCATCCATCCATACTTTCGCATTTATAATATTAGTTAGATTCAGAGAGAAGAGCGAGGTTGTCTTTCGGCACTCTTGGGTCAATGGCGCGGTGTCTAACGTCTATACTCTCTATACTCCCTCCGAGTTACCTACCCTTGCCATCTGGCGCCTAGAGTAACCACTCCGCTTGCTCTATCCTAGGGCCGGTCCTGCGTGCAGAATCCTACTATTGTGACGGGTCTATTCTGCTCTCTCTCAAACCCCCTGTAGAATTATACGCATGACCAGATGACCACAGGCCATATTTTAGGTAGGATTATGTTTTAAGATCTCGAAAATGTGCAATTTCAATGAGATTTGCTTCATAGGGGTTTTTAAGGGTTATATATTGATCTAGCTACTCATAAATGCCTTATGTAAATGTGCAATCATCGAACAGCTCGGTTGGCCAGGTACTTATTATAATTTATGTGATTATGTGTCAACTTTGATTAGGGTGTTTCATTTTTCCAAATTTTTGATTTTTCCTTGGCTTCGCTCGAATTCTTGTTCCCACTCATATACATGGTTCAAATACCAAAAATCAGTAAAATTGATTATCATCTAAAGGTTGCACAGTTTGACTACTTTCTATGACCAGTAGTTGATATCGGTGTAGCGGAAGGTAGCAAATGTTTCAAGTTTATTGTCTGAAGTGGAGGGTAGTAATTGATGTGTAAGCGTGTCGTTTAAAACTTTAAGCATATTTTAATGTAAATATTAAGAGCACTTATCCCTACTGAGCTGGCAACGTTGCTTTTTTTGTGTTTTTAACGATTATTTCACGGTAAATAAATGAAACTTTCAAATATGCGTCTGTGTTGCACTTCGTTTTTAGTGTATTAAATAATGTGTCTAATGCAATAATTGATTGTGATGGACTCTTATTTTTTATTAAACGAGTAGGGATGCACCCTCTTAAATATGAACACTAGACGAGGAATTTGGTTTCTTGAGAGGGTTCTAGGTGACAACTTTTTAGTAGTGGTGGTCGTTATTACAACAGCAGATAACGTAATGCATTATTTGCACGCAACGAACAACACATTATCGAATCGTCAACTATCCTGTTATCATTATTAGCTGTTGTTGTTTGTTGTCAGTCAGTACAATAACAAACAAGGTAACAGAGCGTTGTTTTGCTTTTGTTCTCGTACGTTTTTATTACGCTGCGATCGCGACGAAATAAGTATAACAATTATTTAATAATAAGTTCATTATCGTTTTGTAAAACAGCAATATAACAGGATAACAGACAACAGTTTACCATAACAGCTATTTAAGAATAACACAACACTGTTATTCATTATTGCAAAACAGCCGTTATTGCCACCACTACTTTTTAGGAGCTCGACTCCCGTCCAAGGAGCAAGTTTTGTTGGTTTTTTTACACCATCACAAAGTGAGCCCCTTTTGGACGCAACTAAGTCCACGAGTGTTAAACTGCAAGAAGTGTGGAAGAAGGCTAATATACCTGTCAAGACAGAGATGACTATTCGAGCTGGCATTCAAAAACTTTATAAGGAATGCCGCGGGGAAATGATTCACCTGCAAAAAATCTTAGATAATGAGACTTGTCCAAGAGAAGATTATAAGAATTATTGCAGCTATACCTTGGGGGTTGGCCACAAAATAATTTTCCATTCAGAACACCAGGAGCTCATCAAGCAAGGTGGATTGGATGGCAAAAACCATATGCACTTAAAATTGTCTTGTTCACCCGACAACTTTTTAATGTTCATGGTATCACTAAAAAAGAACTGAATGTTGTTTCATAAGTGGGATATTTTGTCTGTCTAATATATGTTCGATTTTGGCATGAATCATATTGTAAGCCGATGGGCTCCCAAGAATGATTTAGATATGCTGCAGCTTTTGAACTGTTATCCTGCCTGATATGAATGTTAAAACAGAGAGAAGAAGAGACATCTTTGGTATTTGTCAGAAATGAACTGAACATAGGATTAGCTTTTTTCGATGAACGCGTGAAACCGGAAAGCAAAAGATGTTCAAAAATTTAAAAAACTCAGCAAAGATAAAAGAAATGAAGCGGGTTGGATAGTAAAGACATTAAATTTGAAGAAAAATCACTCAGTAACTTTGTTACTACAAAAACGAGATCTTTCTTTGAATTATTCGGTGTTAAAGATGAAAGTGAATATTGTAGCACAACAGTCAGAGGCTTGGTCGATAGTCTAAAGGTTGTCAATGAGACCGCAAAAAGGGGCATAGCTTTAATAAAAAAAATATATGATTCGGTCAAAGACGAACAGCAGAAACAATTAGTCGTCGAGCATCACAGAAAATGCGTGGCCAAGCGAACCAAAGATGAGGTTGCAGCTTATTTAACCAATCAAGTAGTTAATTGTCTATTAATTAATGTGTTATTTTATGCTTAATTTAATTTTCTTTCACTAAAAAATTATATGTGGCCATGGCTACCGTATTGCGTTATTTTGAACTAAACGTAATTTAAAAAATAAAACTGCGATTTTTCTTTATAAAATGTTCAATCGTTCAATCTGTGCAACCTATAAACGTGGTCCAATCTACTTGAAAATTGGCAAATATACTATTAAGGTAAGCTAAAACCGGAAGCCGAGCGAAGTCAGGAAAAATATCACAAGTTTTTTTTTCTCATACAAAAGTGAAACACCCTAACTTTGATACATGCAGAGTGCAGACATTGTAACCGTGAGAGTTTCTTTGTTATCCAAGATAATCGGGTAAGTATTGCCCTGAAAACAAAAGCCAGATTAAAACTTGAGAAATAATGCAGACTACAGACACAGACAAATCTGATCTTGATAGATTTTAATAACGCTGGTTTTATTAAGGCTTCTAGTAAACAACTACAGCAACAATGTCATACGAAGGGAAAACGAGTAGTTTTGTTTGTTTTAATTATGGTCAGTGATTTTCCGTGCGTTTGTCATCTACACGACCTTAACGTTTTTAAACGTACCTACCTAATCGTCGATTTTAGTCTGCATTTTTAATAACATAATTGTATATAGTTAGTTTCTAGGTAATAAATTATTCAAAAGCAGAATACAAGTGTACCTAACTACCTACCTACTTTACTGAACACTAACACAAAACGATTTAAAATGAAGACAATAAATAAATATAAAATAAAAAAATAAACCATTTATTTCGGACAGAATCCATAGAAGTTATAATGTTGAACTTTAAGAATATTCTAAAATTTTTAGTGTGTAGGCTTGGATCTAGACCTAGAGGCATTAGAAATAGAATACCGTTGGCGTTTGGATACGGAGTTCTAAAACTGTGTAGTGAAGTCAAATGCAAAAAAATGTATTCTCTCATATGGCACATATGTATAGATACCTATTATTTGAGCGGCTCGTATAGAAAGTATAATGTTTTGCGGGGGATACGGAAACCGTTTTAGTGTACCTACTCGAGTGTGTATACATCCAATATCATCTAAGAAAATAACTGTTCTTTTTTGTCCTTGAGACATGCATTTGTTTGTCACTTAACCAACTTAACTTCATATATGTTCAAAGTTTTCACATGTTTACCTATGCAGATTAGTAACGGTTTGAAATACGACAACCGCGACCGATTTGGTTTGCTTTGGTTTAATGTTATGTTGACTGTTAAAAGTATTGTTGCTAAGGGGGGGCGGCAAAGGGGAGGGGAGGAGAGGTTTGATAAAATTGTGCCTCGCTGTAAAATTTCTGATACCCTTATTTTTTCAAGGCCTAAGGGATTGAAGCAATGCATTTAAGTTTTACTTAAAGTCGTTATTCTCGCTGCCATTGGTCTCGGTGCGAAACGATGTCTCAGAATATCTTAAAATAATACATTCACACATACCGTCACGCCTAGGGTTAGGTGGATACTACTTTGTTCCACTTGCTACAATCCTGACATACTCGTTTGCTTTATCTACATTCGTCAATCTCTTTATCCATGCTCGTCGGTTTTACCCCATATAAGATTGTAGCAATGTTGTATCTGGAGTATCAGCGTCACTGGGACTCGCGAAAGCTCTCAACCGGATTAATTACTAGACTGGGGAGATAAACGAATTTTGATTTAAAGCAGTTCTTTATACCCTAAAAAGTGTTGTAACATTTTCAATGTGACTTTTATTAAGGTCTTTCAGTGGGTCGTAGACGATTAACCCCCTTATTCATAAACGCTCTGTAGGCTTCTGCTTACTTAGCAATCGTTTGTCCTTATCTGTCACTTTGACATTTAACCTTTCACAGATAAGGACAAACGATTGCTAAGTTAGTAGAAGCCTACAGAGCGTTTATGAATGAGGGGGTAAGTGTCTGGCATACCTAAATTTTTATGACACATAAAATTCACTGGCCAATAGGTATTGCGAAATTAGATATTGGTTGTACCAGCACAACTCCGCTAATTGTTTACTCAAACTACTGAAATATGAAACCTGTTTAGTGACCGTTGCTCGGCCTAGATAGTTTTCGTCACTTGGGGATTATCCTTTGGCCTACAAATGACTCATTACTTACCGTAGTGTAAAGATAATAGATAAACAATTGATGATTAATGATGTGCGAAACTGAGGTTTTTTTTATTAGGATGTTGATTCATGAATGGCAATTGAGGTGTCGGTATTGCCCGTTGTATTTACATAGAGCTAGGGCGTTAGTACTACTAAAGTTTGGGGTTGAATCATTAAAAAATCCCAAGTAAAAAATTAACACGTACAAATTTTCACAGTAATATAATATGAAGTCATTGCGGTTTGCGGGCAATCTGTACTTTCGTACAGTATAAAGCCGGGCACTGGTCTGCGATCTGTAACCGTAACTGTGGCACGTTACAGTAACCAAAAAGCCAAGCTTGCCTCGAGCGGAACTCAACGTCCACACGTTTTGGTTACTGTAACGTGCCGTGCAACGTTACAGTTCGCAGATGAGTTAGTTTTGGTTTAAACAGTTCCATTTTGTATAGAAGACCCGCGACCTCATCGGCAATGTTTTTTAGTACCTCCAGCTTGCATAATTTTTGTGTGTAGTTTGCAAAAATGTGCATGCTACAGATATAGTTAGTCCCAGCATTTCCAAAATACAAAGAAAAGGACACAACAAGAGGTTTTATTTTTTGCCTCTTTCTTCTTCGGCCAAAGCCATTTGAATGCTTAGTGTGATTTACACCAAGTCGCTTAACTTTAACTATAACCGACGATTTTGACATATAACAGAAAACCTATGAAATAAACGTCAAAATCGTCTTTTATATTTAACGTTTTTTGTTAGTGCAACTCACTCTTAAATTCCAGCGGGGCGGCGGCGCGACGCAGCTGTCAAAAATTGCCAACGGGCGGTACATTTGGAAAATGCCAGTTGGCTTTACCCTTTTATGAACTTTGCAACAGGCCCAAATTTCTTGCTTAAGTGTATTTAAACTGGCTTCAACTGTTAGCTTTGATAAATGAAGCCGGAAAGGTGGCAAACACTTGATTCTACAAACGTGTTTGCTAATTGAAGCCACGACCTGTGCTTTAGCGGGCGTTTAACACGGCCGAGTCGTTGACACTTAGTCACGATTTTGATAAAAGGAAAACGGTACGGTACAGAAATAGGCTTTTAGATCGAGTATACAAAGAGTGGTATGAGGACATGTTTGTCGGCAATGCTTTGATCACTTTCTCTTTTGCGTAAATACCTATGTTCCTTTCTCCATCCTAAGTAGATACATCTCTCTCGTTTTTAGAAAATGAAAGTCCATCATGATTAGCTATTGCATTGGACACATTGATACACTAAAAACTTCATTCAATTTCTGTGAAATAATTCGAAAAAAAGAAATGCAACCGAATTGAGAACCTCCTTTTTTTTGAAGTCAGTGTAAACACCACAAATGCGACATCGCCAGCTCAGTAGGAATTGACAATATTTCAAATTTCTTTATAGCAATAATTCAAAAACCATTTCGAGAGAAACACTTGTAGAACACAATAAAAATATTTTTGGATTTTTTCGTACAGTATTTTTTGGAAAAATGAGCAAAATATGTAAAACAGGAAATGACGTCCAGCGGCCGGTCCAATACTGCCATTATAAAAAACCTTGTCTTCCGGGTTTCCCTTTGACATTTACAATTTTCACAACACAACACTACTGTCAGCTGACGGTTTATTCATTCGCACACCACTCGGCTTTGTTGCCATCGGGAACACTAGATAACTGTTTGCCGGGCAATAATGATAATATTTTTGCAAGTTTTCATTTAAAATCATATTATTTGTGAAGTATTCTGTTTGAGTTTGTCAGCTCGTTTTGACGTTCATCGACAGTGACAACTGCATTCACTGTCAAAGTATTTAAGCACAGGTTTTGGCGGTCAATTAATGTAATTATTTCAACGTTTTTTTAAGTGTACGAAACAAAGCAGTGACGTCATTTCGCTAATACTTGACGTTTGTTACTTACGTCCTTTCTGCTTGAGCAACGATTTAAATGGATTTTTCCACGAAAATACAAGATTTTCACGAATATAAAAAAATATGGGTGTCTTAAATTTGTGCGCTCTTTCCAGCCAGACAATAAAAAGCAGCTCTTAAAAAATTGAAATATTGTCAATTAACGCTCTTAAGTAAACCACCAATTCGCCAATTTCCAGGTAGTGGGGCACCGTGAAGGTCTGGAGATGATGGAGTCGGCCGACCCGCTGGTGCTGCTGGTGCTGCTGCCCACGATCCCCGTGACCCTGATCAGCGCCAAGATGTACAACTGGGAGGAGTCGGTGCTCCTGTTCCTGAGGAAGTACTGCGCCAAGATTCCGGCTCTGTCCTATATACTGCCGTTTGGGAAGTAAGTCGCATTCATTCAGTGGCGTACAGTCGCCATCAGATATATCGTAGCGAGCGAGGTCCTCAAATATTTCGGAGCAACATTAAATTTCAATTTCTAAACGACACTGAAAATTAGAACACATAGAAAAATCCGAAAAGTAAAGCTATGGCCGGGAATCGAACCCGACCATAATAATAAAAAAACTAAATTAAAAAAAATATATTAAACTTAGTTAGTTTAATTATTATTTAATTATTTTTTATTTTTATTCATTTTTTTTTAAATTTAAATTTCAAATTCGTTACACTGAACTGTCAGTCAATTGAAATTGCAAACAGTGTAAACAAACCTTGTATTTAAAATGTCTTTAATTTCCACTTTCCCTCATCAAATACTGCTGAATCCGCGTGTTAAATCAATCAAACTTACCACAACACTATCTTGAACCATTAAAACAATAAACAAGTGTTAGAATATGGATATTTCAATAAATGGTCTATTTACATTGTTCGCAATTTCAATTGACAGCGACTTTAGATAAGGTTAATAACACCAGAACACGTAATTCGTCCAGGGGCGTAGCGTGCCTTGGTGGGGCCCCGTATAAAAAACTATTTGGGGGCCCTTATGAAGGGTAAAGATTTCTCACATTTATCTTTGCTTACGCACGTCGGGGGCCCCCGTGGCCCGGGGGCCCCGTATAATTGATACGGCAGATACGGCGGTAGCTACGCCCCTGAATTCGTCATAAATACAAGAGCAGCGACTGTTCAATAAACTCGGAACGTTCAATGAGGTAAAAATATCTGGAAGCACGGTTCGTCAAAGCTATCGATGCAGTCAGGCTGATCATTGATGACTTAGATGACTTCGTTCACAGTATTTCCGCTTTATTTGTACTCTCCGAGAATTCCACTTATGTTCGAGAATCTTTTATCTTTGCTTCAAGAATGTATCTGTGGTTCTCACGTATGTCAAAAGTGAAAAAAAAACTGTATTCTAAGGTATTTTCATTCTTACTTGTCCTATTTGGTAAACAAAATTCTAACCTCAAAACGTCTCATTTTTGCTATTTTTTAATTATTTCATCGTAAATAAAGGAAGTGGAGATAAAATATCAGCAAAATTATGTACAAAATATTGCCTCAGGTTTATTTGATAACATAATACACCTTATTCTTTACAAAAATTTGCACATTGAGGTTAGAATTTTGTTTACCAAATAGGACAGGTAAGAATGAAGATACCTTACGTTACAGTAACCAAAAACCTCAATGTACACGGATGAGTAGACGTTTTTACTCGGCAGAACCCGTATTCGACGTTATCCCTTACTTTAGTGAGCTTTGCTAAGGTTTCCTTCTGTAGGTGCCGCTACTAATGATTGTCTCAAATATTTAACCAATCATCAATTTGACAAAACGTTTTTTCTTTTCAGTGTGGAAGGCGACCGAGGCGCTATAGTTTCCGGCCAGCCCAGTTCTCCGAACACCAACTCCAGTTCCCATCTCTCTCCCACAAGGATATTCTGTTCTGCACTCCTCCTCCCAACCATATCCACAATCATAGGCAAAATCTTCTTCCGTTCCATACAAAACAACCTCCATAGAACCATACTAGGCGGCCTCACCTATATAACCATAAAAGGAGCTCTCAAAATCTACCACAAGCAAATGTTATACATTCGACACTCTAGCAGAAAAATTTTGGACTACACGGAATCCAATTTAAAATTGTACAGGACTCTAGCAGCGGCAGCGAACGACACCGTCTCTAGTACGAGGGACGATTCCGAGCAAGTCATTTAAAGTAATCAGCGTTAAAGTTTGGTTTTTGCGCATCGAGCGTTTTTTTTAAATACCTCTTAATGGTAAAGGGTGATCTCACTCAACCGACGAGGCTACCGCGTTTGTAAACAGCTAGTTTTTTGTTATATCGTAGGTTTCCATGAATCGGAAAGGTAAGACGTGTGACATTATTTCAGATTTTCTTATAGTTGTTGCAACTTACTAGTACGATTACTGTTTTGAAGTTGTATGTGTGTGTGAGCTCACACACACTAACACACCGTGTATGATTAAGATAAGACCTACCAATGGGCGGCTTCATACTAAATTCGCGGTTACTACAGCGCAATCACGTCTGCAGTGCAGACTACTGTTCAATGTTTTATACAAGGAAGGAAAACGAGTATGTTATTAACCTGATTGTTATATTATATCACGACTGCCCATAAAAGAGGTTACAATTCAAGAGTAGTCAATGAATGACATGACGCTGTGTGCGTGGCAATTCATTTACAGAACTCTAACTTATTACTACTATTACTATAGTTTTTGTGACATAAAGGCCGGCTTGTTTGTCAGTTGCAACAACTTTGCCCTATTCTCATCTTTAATAGCATATCGACGAAGCAATCATGGATTTAGAATATACTGCCGGCAAAGCGACAGCCTATGTTACGGCGAGACAGAGGACATATCGTCACTACTTTGAAAAAATCTCGTATCTTAAATGAATATTCAAACAAAACTGAACCTTGAAATACAGTAAATAAAGTTCACTTCGTAAGGATTTCGAGACACGAGATTTTTCAAAGAAGCGATGATATTTCTTAAACCCACCTGTGTGAAGTTAATGATGAATCTTGAACGGAAAAAAATAAGGACATTTTTCTGAAAATAAATCCACTCACCATTTTCCTCAAATTATAAAATTTCGACTATTGATTTTAGTAAAAGTGTCCCAAAGTTTTCATAAAATTTTCAACTTTCCATCTTGTTACTCTCATTCAAGTATCTATGAAGAAGTAACGGAAAAGGAATGAAAAAGATGACACTTTTTGCCTTATACTAAAATCAATAGTGCTCGTGATTCTGAGCAGAACTGCCATCGAAGTTGTATAATTTGAGAAAAAGGTTGAGTGGAGTGGATTTATTTTCAGAAAAATGACCATAGATCTTATGTCTAATTTTTGGTCTTGTCTCAGTTATTTCGAAGATCTAAGCTAACGGTAGTGTGTTCTAAATCTATGGCTGTAGTAGATCCCAGTACCAATCTTGTCTCTCTCTCTCTCTCTTGTCATAGAGGAACGGGAGTACTCTTACAACTGTGATGAAGTGGTGAACTTATTACCGCAGAATATAGTAAAATTATTTCATAGAGATATCATGTCATGACCTATTTTTATAAGTAGATATTAAAATTTCATGCAATGTTTTAAAAACTTTATTTTAGAATTATTAAACTACTGTAAATTTTGCCAGTGCTCTGTTAATATGTAATACAGGTTTAATTTGTTTTGCACTGCCAGCTTTTATAAGCTTTAAAAACATTCTTATGGTAGAAAATCTGAGGGTGGCTAGAAATATTAGGAATTAAATAAATCTGTTATGAATGATTCCCGAAAAAAAAATTTCGCAGCGTTGACATTGGGTGATAGCATTTTGTAAATAGTTTAGGTTACTAATAGATTATGTAGCATAGTATCATTACCTTATAAAGAAACTGTTTTTTTGTAGTCATGTGAAAGTTTGAAAAAAAAAAGTTTTTTTTTTTAATTGGCCACCTACAATGGCAAACATTCAATTCGCTAAAAGACAACATAGAAGATTATGTCGCACTAGCATATCTTTTTAAACATATAAATTAGTAACTTTTTTCCTAAAATAAACAGTATTTCTCTTATATTACACACCATGGCACCACAAACCAAATTTGACGGTAGTTGCCTTTAGATTATGTTTAAACTACCTATATTATTTTTTCTACTATTTCTCATATTAATGCAAGCTAATGCCGACGATTGTTACGTTCCTACAAAACGCTAACCAAAACAACAGCATCACATAAATACGATTTTTGACGTTTCTCGTGACCCAGGTGGTCAAGTCTACTTTGGCAGAGGGAGTGCGCAATGCCTATTCTCTCACTCTCGTAAACGCTTTGGGCTTGCTCATAAATATTATTTTTAAACATCTTATATAGGTTTAAATGGGAACGTATAATGTACATCGACTACAGTATAAACCTGTCTAGTAAACAATGTCTACAAACAAACCGCTTAAGTTAGTAGATTGGTTACGGAATTTGTACTTTGACTTCACTGATTTGTGACTATAGACATAGCTAGTCGTTTTTGTTCTGTTTCGAAGTTTATTCATATTATAAAACATATGATATATGTTATAATAAAATAGCATAATAAATTAACGATTGTTTTAGTTATACTGATACGATAGAATTTGGCCTATCACGGTGAACGATGGGAGTGCCTTTGTATGAAATATATGTGTAAATTATGTACATAATGTACATAGATGATTGTATCTAAATATTCAGCTACTATTCCAAATCATATGTCTATAATTATATACTTTGTATTTTAATTCTTTACTTCTCAGAATATTCTTGTTTAAATGTACATAAATAGTTAGTTGTAAATATTTGTTTTCTTTTATATTCCTCTAACGTTGTCTGTGAAGAATTCGGTCGTATAAATATTTGTAACAGTAAATAAATGGATATTTTCTCATCAATAACCTGTTTTAAAATTACTACTAAACGTTTATTTTGAAAGTTCCTCAGTGAATCGCGATTCAATTGGTTCGAACGGTGTCATTCACGATGACGCCCACCTTGGTTCTTATTGCTATATCATTAAAGGTTAATTTTGATAAATCCACGCGTGTTCGTCGATGGCACTATCTATGCTACACCAAGTATTTAATGTCCGTTGTTGTATTACTCGTCATTTTATCAAAAGTTTTCAAGACAGTTAAACTAAAAGCGGGATCGATAAATTTCTTAATTTGGAAAAATACTGAAGCCATAATTTGAATGAACTTGTGACTGTAAATAAACCAATTTGTGGCTTTATTCTTTCACGGTAATTGTAAAAGCATAATAGAAGAGTCAAAAACTTTTATTTTGTAGATAACTAAAGCTGTGATAAATAAGGATATTTTATTTCCTCTATATTTTAAGTTCAGCAGGCCAAAAAGCGACGTGCGATTAAAAGATCCACCAATGGGATTGCTTTATTTTCATAGCCTCGGTCAGAGCGGCTTCCCAATTGGTGGATTTCTTTCTCCCGGCATAGGGGACCGATTATTGAAATCACATCACTACGCAACAAATCTAAGCTTCTCTAAAAGCAGAGCGGTATTGATGGCATGATCACTAGCATCACCAAAGGCACCACCCTCATTGGAGCAATCAAGTGGGACTGCCGGCACCGATTCGCTGCAAAAGTCGCTGGATACCTCGTCACCTGACCCGTCGGTTTTATTAGCCAACGGTTGAATTAACCGTTGTTGCCCATGATGCATCAGTCCAAGCGTTACTAAACCGTGAAGCCAAGTGACACCTATGACTAGGACACAAAGTACAATGAACAACAGATAAATTATATAAAGACAATCTGTCCTCAAAATAATTATCTATTAATTGTAATTGGATACAAAATCATAATTAAGCACATTAAGGCAGCGTTATCTTTGCAAAAACCAATATAATGATCAGTTCGATAAGAGATATCATACGGTCATTATCTCGCTATATCGATATAATATACGTAATCTTATCTGATATACAGTTTAGTATACAAGTGGGAACACAATGCAGTATTGGTTTACCTTCGTTGAGTGCAAGAAGTGTGCATTTGCACGCGTTATCAGTTGTTATTAAGTGTGATTAGTGATTGTAATCGAGTAGATTGATATCAATCATTCAGGTAATGCATGTTGAAGGGAAATTTAGTCTAAGAATAACTATTTGGAATCTAATGATATTAGAGAAAGTCGAACCGAATGTGAAAAAGAACGCGTCCGTTTTTCGCGTTTGCAATTTCCAGGCGATTTCAGCAACGATTTTGCCATCATGTTAAAAGTTAAAACCCACCTCGTATGAACCTACTAGCTTCTGCCCGCGACTTCGTCCGCGTAGAATTAACATTTTACATGTTTATCGCTATCCCGCGGGAACTATGCAATTAATCTGTGGTAAAAAGTAGCCTATGTTTTAATCTAGGGTACCAGCTATCTCCTTTTAAAATTTTATCCAAATCTGTCGAAGTCGTTTTATCGTGAAGAAGGAACAGACACACTCGCTCACATCGTCACTCACAAACTTTCGGATTTATAATATTAGTAGGATAGGATGAACAATATTTACATGCTATTTAAAACTGTTAGAGTAACCCTCGATATCACGGTAGGTAAGGTACTGGTTGGTTTGGATGTCGCTTTCAAAGAATGTTCCGCTGAGATGTTACATATGTATTACAATGCGTGATTTATGTCAGATGTAAAGGCCTTAGATGACTAATTACAACACACCGGATAACTCACGTATAAAACCCGAAGGATTGCTCCGACAATTGTTTCAGCAGAGCGTTGGTGCGCAGTGTTCGTTTCGCTGCCGCCGGGGCGAGCGCTCTCTGATGAAGGGCTACGGAATAGTCCGAAACAATGTCGGAGCAATCCTTCGGCTTTTATAAGTGATTTTTCGGTGTGTTGTAATTATGTGTGAGTCTCACGGTAGTTTCATGTTGGAAGTGGCCTTAGATGACTAGTTCACTAATTTCACTATCAATAGCAATCACATGGGATATGGGGATTACGGGATGTTATTGTTTAGGATTACGATCAGTCATCATCATCATCGTCTCCAGCCTACTATACGTCCCACTGCTGGGCACAGGCCTCCTTTTAGAACGAAAGGCTATATAGTTCCCACGCGGGCCTAGTGCGGATTAGGAACTTCACACACCATTGAGTTGCTTCGCAGATGTGTGCAGGTTTCCTCGCGATGTTTTCCTTCACCGAAAAGCTCATGCTCGATTTCAAATGTAATTTCGCACGTGAATTCCAAAATTTCAGAGGTGCGATTTAAAGAAAACAAAAGCATGGATGCGAAAGTTGTAAAGCCACAGGGAAGACAACTTTTGTTCTTATTCCTTGTGTAGCTATCATAGCCCTCGGAATCCTACCAGTTTAGATTAGTTTCTGATAACTTATTTTAGTCAATAAAGCTCGGAATCACGTGATGGTCTAGAATAATGCCAGCCAATCCTCAACCGACGACCACTACCAACATGTCAAGAGTGAGGTATCATAAAAAGCGGTTTTAGTTTTGTGCTTGTTTTTTGGGACAACAACAGAACGACAAATTGTATACACTGATTTAATACATATTATGGGTGTTTCCCTAGTATCTAACCTTCGGAAATTATTGAAAATTGATCGAATTTAGGAGATATAAGAACATTTCCGAGTTTCGCGGCTGGTGTCGCCTAAGCTCATTCATTATATTAAGCGAAAAGTAATTAACTAATTAACAGATAATAGGTAGGTACGTGCACCTGCTGATGGATATGTCTGATTTCGTCTAAAAAGTAGGTAGATATAAGTAGTATTTATCATCTATTGGGTTATTCCGATCGGATTTTACATTGATCAGTATCATACTGATCTGCTGTTACTGATGCTACTGTTGACTGATATAAGTAATATTGCTACCTACTGTACCTTTTTTGCATTGCTTTTAATATGCTGTTCTTTTTGACGAAAGCTGTGTAGGTTACTTTTATTAGAAATAATTACCGAATCGTAGCATTCTCCAATAACCAATAATTACAGCAAAATTAGAATTGCCCTTGCGGCACGTGGAATATCCCAACTTGCCACTTATCAGTAATCTCTAAACAAACCATGTTTTATAAACTACAAGCTAGCCTAGTAACCAATGCATCAACTACAAAGCTATAATTATACGCTTATAATCATGACTTAGTTATAGCTACAGATAATTACAATCCCAGACAGTATATGCCACATTGTTTTTCATGTAAAATATAGCATTATCACATTAGATCAGCGGTTCTCAAACTTTTTCGGTGACGGAACCCTTTTAGAAAGCGAAATACTTTACGGAACCCTAAAATCAGAATGAGAGGTGTTTTGAATTATTTCGAAATGATTGCGGAGCTCTCACGACGACTTCGTGGAACCCCTACGAGGGCTTCGTGGAACCCTAGGGTTCCGCGGAACACACTTTGAGTATGGCTGCATTAGATCATAGATAAAACACATCATAGATAAAATACATTTATTTCGCAATGCAATCAACAAAGTACTTTACAGATGCGTTTATAACAAAAGCTGAGATGGAGAAGTTGATGTCCTTTTTCCAATCGACTGAGAAGCGGAAGCCGACGAAGTACGAGGAAGAAGATGAAGAGAGGAGTGAGACTCCGCCGCCGGATGAACGGAGGAAGTGGTCCATATCACGCTCGGGGCGGATGAAGCAGGCTAACAAGAAACGGCATAATGTCACCATTGATCTCTATGGAGAAGTAAGTACGCGGAGAACTAAATAGTACCGTGGAGAAGGAGTTGTGTAATACGAAGTTTTCCTTACCGTGGTTAGTAAAGAAAAGTAATCAGATACTTTTGTGACTAAACACACAGCATAGTAGTAGTAGAAGTATAGCGTTTATCGGTAGATCAAACAGTATGGCGGCACTTGACTGTCAACATTGTCAAAAATACATTGGCTACATTTTTTCGATTCTTTAGGAAGGGGTGGGGGGGCAGCAGCACCCCCTGCCCCCCTTGCATAGCATTTTATGAATGGAATCGTCTTTAGTCATTAATAAAATAACTACCTTCGATTATTTATACTATACACACAATATTGTCTACAATTTTAATAATTTAAAACTTATTTTCGGTACATACGTTTTCATTTGTATCCTAGATGGAAAAAAAAAACATTTTAGTTTGGTACAGTTTGTCAAGTCGTGAAATTAAAAAGGGGCAATACTGTAGTGTCGTCCCGTTTTCTTATACTTATAGATTAGGAAGGGACGACACTACAGTATTAGCACTTTTTAATTTCATGACTTTATAGACAAATATTCTTTTCCTAGATGGGAAAAAAACATTTTAGTTTGGTAGGTAGTAGAATAGGATTCTAACATTATTATAAGAAAAACGGGACTTAATTACGTAAATAAAAAGTATTTTTGTAAATACTTACCTCGATGTTTCAGACGCGACTTTGCATTTTGCATCCATGGTTCGAGAGGACGTTTTTTTTTTAGTTCTTTTTGTGTGAAAATCGCGAAAGTTTGAATCGATACATTAGGATTGTAACATTGACATTACCGTTGCAGACCTGCACGCCCGTAGAGAAGCCGACTTCAGTGGAGTACCACGTCAACAGCCCCGTTACCAAGCCGACTCAGGACCCTGCCAAACCTGAGGCTAAACCCATAACCCCCGAGCCGAAATCACCCGAGGAGGAAATAGAAAGTGCTTTTGAAATACTGGACAAAGTGGACAAAGCTTCTTAGCAGTTGCCTTGGGTGATCTAGAATAAGGTATTTTGTTAAGCTATAGTATATACAAGCAGCCTTATTCATAAAAAGTTAGAGGCTCGCTATAAGCTCGCTATAGGACCGATGCAAAAAAACATGATTCATAAACGTCAATTAGCGCTAATCAGTCCATCAAGACTCTGTTAAGTCTTCCGAAAGTTAGCGGACCGTAGACCCTACTTTATCTCTCTGCTAACTCACAAAATGGCCGCCACAAATGTGAACAGCTGATTTTGGCAAGAGCAAAACCATATGCAATTCAGTTTTTTTTTGTTTTAAGTTTTTATTCCCTCCGGAAAAGGTAAAGGAAACTAGATCCACACTGCCTAGTCTGTCGTGTTAATTCGCTGGTTTCCCGCTAATTCGCTGCCACTGCTGTCAATTTGTTTTTTTAATTCACTAAAAGGCCTTTTTTGGTCTATGATTTGTCAAGGTGACAACATAACGCGTCTAATCCATCCATCAGCAGCTCATTAACTAACAGACTGCTAGCAAGCGTTTATGAATCATACTTTTTAACAACTGTCAAATAAGCTTAATCAGTCTGTTAACTAATCGACTCCTCAAACCTCAATTACGGATTTTTTATGAATAAGGCTGAAGGTCTCTAACCCCCTTATTCATGAATAAGGTTTATGAATAAACGCTCTATAGGCTTCTGCTAAGCTAACTTAACAATCGTTTGTCCTTATCTGTGAAAGGTAAATGTCTAAGTGACAGACAAGGACAAACAATTACTAAGTTAGCAGAAGCATATAGAGCGTTTATGAATAAGGGGGTTAGAATATTCCGGATTTTTCTACTCTTTGTCGCAATCTAGTTGATTATTTTATTCTGGAGATTAAAAAGACAGAACATTACTCGATAATGCATTATGGAAGTGTTGTCTCTACTGATGACACTTTTGTGTTTTGATGACTCTTGATTGCGGCGTTAGGTTAGGTTAGCTCTAGAAACTTAGAAGTAAGTCTAAAACATTGTAGTTTACTAAAAACGTATTGTAGTATGGATGTATTTAAGTAGGTTACCTAATTCTTATTGACTTTTTATTGATTGTATTAGACAAATAAAGTTTTCAGCCCATTTGGGCTGTGTTCTCGTGGATATTCTCAAAATTTGTAGTGTGATGAAGAAAAAACTTTTAGTAAAATCAAGTGTTCCCTATTTAACATTGTGAACTAGGCACAACTACTCTACACCATAGCGTAATAACCACTATTTAATAGAAAGGTAGCTCGATCTAGACAGGGCAACTACGCGGTGTTGTCTACCGCCGCCAATAGGCATGATAACTATTTTTTCTTTGCCTATGAGGTAAATAATTAAAAAGTACTTTTCCTTTTTTCACATAATCGAAATATAACGGAGATGTATAGAGTTGGTACATTTCACGAGTCACGAAGTCACGTGAGCCGCCACTCCCGAATCATTTACGTTACAATCAGAAATTAAATTGGAATATAAATTTTGTTTAACACGTTGGTTTTAAGGCCTGCTTTACAGCTACTCGCAATGAAGTTGTATAACGATTACGATTATGTGTCACTTCCCAACTGTAAAGATAAACCAAATTTTGTATGCATTAAAACTATTAAAAGACTGATATAAAGAAATTATTTCATTTATCTTTATTTACAAGCGAGTAATACTGGGTGCATTTCCGATAGCCAACGATAGCCACCGATTATTTACCAGTTTATCTTTCGTAGTCGTAAATGCTAATTTGAAAATAAGTGCCGCATTTCTTTGAAATTGATATGCTTATCTGTGTTTTTCGGTGGCAAGTACTCACTATCTTGATTTTGGACGGTCTAGAAAATGGGTGCTTGTGCAAAATTTTAGGTAATTCAACAGCGGTATGCAAATAAAGTTTAAACAAATGAAAATGACACAGAAAGTAAGGAAAGTGCTGTATGTGGGTGATATTTCATAAGTTTGTTAGTTTTTCTGAAGTTTAAATATTGTCGTGCATACCCCTTTTCGTCACTTTTGTTGCTTTGGATTTTGCAAAGCGTTATGATTTGCTCCTTTGATTATTTTTCATTGCGATTTTGAATAATAAGTATGGCGTCTCTGAAATTGTATTCCTTTATTCAAGGACACACCTGGCAACATTACTAGAGGTACATTACTTACAGAATACTTACAATGTAACTTATAATACTTCACTAGTGTTTCATCTTTTTTTTCTTAGGCTTAGTCGCAAGCGGTCCACCAATTTTGAATACGGTACTGTAAAAGAATTAAAAATATTTATGTAACTTTAACCGACTTGAAGAAAAAATGGTCAAGTGCGAGTCGACCTCAAGTACTGAGGATTCCGTAAAAATCACATTTTTAAATAATACAAAATTTACATATGTAATACTTACTGGCATGTTGTACATATGGGACTGAACTTGCAGAACACTGAAACAAAAAAACATTACTTTAGGGGTTCTCTATCGTTTGCCCGAATTTCGTATGCCATAATGATCATTTGACATAACTCTTTTGTCTCTTTAACTATTAATTGTTCAGGATTGTTATGAAACAAACCTAACCTAACCTATAGAGTTCTAGAGGATTGCCATTTCAATGCTCCTGAAAAAATTACGGTTTCAGAGAAAAAAAAAGAGTTATGGCAAAATGATCTTTATGGCAAACATTACATTATGGCACATGAAATTCGGGCAAATGAAAGGCTCTGGGGTTGGTTCTATGTAGATGATAAAGGAGAAACAATCGCAAAAAAATTGCGTTACTCAGCCCTTATTGATTATTGGGTCATTATGAATGGTGCGCATAGATGTAGGTTATACCGCTGAGGCAGAGCGAGCAGACGTATCCGATGCTGAGCGGCTCGCGGTGGCAGAAGCAGGCGGCGCGGTAGTCCACGCGGCCGCCGCCCGGCAGCACCAGCTTGCTGCGCTCCGACGCCTCCGGGAGGAACACCCACTGCCACCACCAACAAGTTATCACCAGGGTTTCAATCAGCACCAGAAGTAGATAAACATTCGAAGAGCTCAAACTGATCTATAGTATGAATCTTCCCAGGTGAATTTTTCGCTTCGAGCCCTAATCTTTCAAACAAAGGCCATCGTCTCTATTATAGCAAAACCGCAAGCTACCGTACGCACGTGCCACTACAACATTCATATTGAAAAACAAACGGTATCGTCATGGTATTAAGGTTCAAATTTAATGTCACTGATATTCTGGATATTATTTTTAATTTGAACCTTAATACTATGACGAGACCGTTTGTTTTTCAATATGAATGTTGTAGTGGCACGTGCGTACGGTAGCTTGCGATTTTGCAATAATAGAACCAATGGCCTTTGTTTGAAAGATTAGGGCTCGAACCGAAAAATTCACCTGGGAAGATTCATACTATACACACGACTCTATTTGGCAATAGAGGTAATAAGAGGGTTTATCAACTTCTGATGCTGACTGTACGCGTACCCCTGGCAACGGTCGGCAACAGGCGGACCGCAAAAGGTCGAACCTCGGAGCGCCAAATATTGTGATGTATTGTGATCAGCGTTTTCATAAAAAAGTCCACTAGTTTTTTTCCAGAATTTATATTCTAGGTTTTTCTTACTCAAAATCATTTTACCCTATCGATTCTCATACAAGAAAAAATGTGTCCCAGATTTTATTATCGATTTTTTTCCTGTTCGTCACGTTCCATACAAACCTAGGCATATTAAAAAAAAGTGACGAACCGGAACGAAAATTTGGGACACATTGTTATTAAAGGTCTGCGTGTAAACCTATTCGATGCGTATTTGTGACATATATCGCTGACCAATCGCGTGCTTTCTAAATCTAGTACTAACTCGTTATCATGGACATGGTATAGACTCCTATGACCTTAGGCTTATTGTCTAACTCGCTCGCAATCGCCATCGCGTTCATTTTGACAGTTCTTGTATGAATGTGACAGCTAGCTGATTCCGATGCCAATTGTCAGCCCATACATGAACTGTCAAAATGAAGACGATGGCGATTGCGAGCGAGTTAGACAATAAGCCTCTGATCTTTCATAGCTTCCAATAGTACTACAAACTCACCAGTAAGTATTGCAGAAGCCCTTCAAGCGCAGGTACCTTCAGATAGAGCCCACCGGTGATGTCACAGCCCTGTTGCAGCAAACTCAAGGGCTTGTCCAGAGAACATACGTCTATCAGCACTTGTTGCTTCTGGAAAAGTGTAAGGGCCCACTCCCAGTCAAGACCCTGATATTTTAAGTGTCAGTTATCTATAATGTCGTCTCTGTCTGTTTCGTAGTAAGAAATAGAGAGGGAATCATAGATAAGTAGATAACTGACACTTAAGATATCAGGAACTTTACAGAAAGTGGTGATACAGGCCCAAAAGTTAGCTTGAAGTAGAGTCAAGGAATTTAACTCCTGACCCATCGAGGAACCTCTTTACATAAAACTTCATAGTGACATTGCATTACTTAACAAGGAATATCGTTACGACGCTTACTATAAAAAGGTTCTATGGTGGGTCAGGAATTATTCCAGTACATTCTTTGTTTTTCTTTCCTTCCAGACCAGCACGGAAGAAGCCGGCTTTTTTAAAAATTACCAAATTATAAAAAAAAAACAACTTCAAAATGCTAAGATAGCAAAAATAAATTATTTTATGGCTAACATTATCAAGTGCGACTGTACCTGTGCGGTGAAGAAAACATTCATATAGTTGATATACTGGGCTGCAGTGTCCGAACTGCCTGTCACAATGAGGATCCGACTGCTCATAGTCAGGCCGGGAGACAGCTGCCGGTGAACCTGAAAGGGGAATTGACTGGTAGGAATACCTTTGGTTCGTGCGAAAAGTTCAAGAGATCTGAGACATTCTTTACACCACATTCAGGGGTGTGATGTACTATTAACATACCCCAGAGGTCATATATTTATCGCCCTCGCTTTTGGTTCGTGCGACAAGTTTCTGCTATTTGAGACTATCATTACTTAGAATAGAATAGAAAATATTTATTTTTTAAACAACTTAAACTAAAACATGTTTTATAACAATGTAAAAAATAGATACAGTTGTTACAAAAAAAAAGGACTCCACTCAGCGTTTGTCACGACACGGAAGTGCCACGACACTGATTTCCCACAAACCACCCTTGTAAAGGTTGATTTAGACGAGGACTATTTTCAGCCGCCTAAATTTCGGCGCCTGAAAAAGGCACCGTATAAACACTTTCGGCGCCATTTTTTCGGCACCATACCGCGAAAAAATGGCGCCAAAAGTGTTTACACGGTGCCTTTTCCAGGCGCCGAAATTTAGGCGCCTGAAAATAGTCCTCGTCTAAATCGACCTTAATGTAATGTACTATTAACATACCCTGGAGATATAGCAGAGCGCCATAGCTAAAGCTCCCGCCAACAAGGACTCTCCGGGCTTGTCCTCTTGAGGCTGACTCTTTATAAGATTTACTAATCTGAAAACCAAAGAGGCCATTCAAGTATAACGTAAGCAGATTTTTTACAATTATTTACCCCCCTTCCCTTTGTCAGTAAAAGTAAGCAAACCTCTCGCCCCCCTCGTATGCTTACGTAATCATTGGTACCTATATGCATTTAAAAGTAAATAACTGCTGACGTAATTACAATATCGACCCCCATGTCATCAAAAATAAGCAAAACCCCCCGCCCCCCTCAAGCGCTTAAGTAAAGGTTGATTTAGACGAGGACTATTTTCAGGCGTCTCAATTTCGGCGCCTAAAAAAGGCACCGTCACATCCTCAGACCGTTTACACAACGACTATTTTCAGGCGCCTAAATTTCGCCGCCAGTGAACCGCAAACCGTTTACACGGTGCCTTTTTAGTGCCAGTCGTTAGCACGCCGCCACAACCGACGGTCCTTGTTTACGCACCAGTCTTTCTACGCTAAGGTCACCATCATTTAAAATGAATTCAGGACTTCTGGAGTTAAAAAGGCAATGTATAACCAAACTATCCGCGTTATTACGAGAGGAGCTGATTAATATGTTGGAGGAAGAATGCAATGAAATTCTTCGAACCAACTTGCCCTCGGCTTATAAACATTTCCTCCAGTACCCGATCTTGTCGATTTCTCAATTTTATTCACTTCTAAATAGTACGTACTCCTGATAGTTTTAATTTTCGCCTTTATTTCATTGATATCCAATCCTTCTATATAGACATTCCTAATGTAATTGTTTACAACGCTGTTAGGCGCTTTTCCTTGTTTCGATAGTCGACGCATCTATTGTCACAAAGACATTCTTCTCTATACAGTTAAACAAGCTTTAATATTTCGTTTTCACTGAGTTTCGGCGCCATTTTATCCGAAGAATGTACACCCTATTTACTGTACGGCACGGAGCCGTGCCTGCGACTGGCAGCGACGTGTTTACACGAGGCTGAGAAATAGTCGCGGGGGTAGCGAGAGACGCGGGCGGAGGTCACTGGCGCCGAAAAATAGACTCGTGTTCTATTCCGTGCCAGCGCTGGCATGCCGCGAAAAAATGGCGCCGAAAGTGTTTACACGGTGCCTTTTCCAGGCGCCGTGATTTAGGCGCCTGAAAATAGTCCTCGTCTAAATCGACCTTAATACTTGAACGCCCCATAGACAGTACAGTCAGTACAGAACAGGTACCAAATAGAAATCATTGTTATTTAATACCCTAAACTTTGCAGTAAATAAGTCATTTTCTTACGTTTCTTTAGTGCATGGTAGTTTCCCATGACTTCAATCTTTTATAATATGTTGTCAGTCAGTAAGTAGGTAATTAATAGAATCTAATAATATGTAGCTGCACCTGCAGGTTAAGTTGTATCGATTCACATTGTATCGCATAGCACCAAGATATATACAAGGCGATGATTGAATTTATGGCTAGTAAATAAATAATAATAAAATAAATGATAAAACTTTTTTGAATGTGGCAACCATGAACTACTTCTGTTTTTTATTCTTAATTTTTTCTGAAGTTAACATGCACTTATGTGATTATGTAAGTCTTAGGACCTGTCTCACCACTCCTTAACCATCAGTTATCTATGATTCCGTCTCTATTTATTACTACGAAACAGACAGAGATGTCATCATAGAGAACTGACAGTTAAGGAGTGGTGAGACAGGCCCTTATTGGTGGCTTTAAATGGCAAATGCTGTTGCATGCTGGTTTTTTTTGTAAATTTATACTATTATATTTCACTGAACAACACCTAATTACCTCATCTTGATGGTTTTTTCAACGAGAGTGAAGAGTTCATACTGACCATCTATCTGTCTCACATCTAGTGGTTTGCCTGGAGATGGGTATAAGAATTCACTGCAAAAAAAGGTACAATTACAGCTACTATGCAAAAGCTTTTGAATATATGTAATTTGGAACGCAAATATAACAAGAGATGTCTACGGTGACACTCCCCACAATTGGATAACTTTACTTAGCTCTCTTCGCGATATAGTGAATTCAAAGTCGTGAAAAACGGGTACACTAAGGGGCCGCCTATTGTTACCTTATTACTTCTGTATACTTTATTTCTGTTTTGATTGTTATATGCGGTGTCCAATAAAGAGTTATTGTATCGTATTGTACACTCCAGTTACCCATCCCGTCAACATTAATTGGATTGCTATTTTTACAAAAGGATATTTTTCATCCCAATATTTCTACACAATCTGGAGTTAGGCATATTAAATGAGAGAATCAAGACATTAAAATTTAGCATTTTACTATTTGACATGCAATGTTAAATGCAATAAAGGAATATTTGAAAAAATTGATATAATTTTTGATAACTCCTTTGAGAATTCAGTAAAAAAGAAAATGGGTTAAAGACATGCTTCTCTTTGTTTGTTTAAATTATTATCAATCAATTTTATAAACCAAACTATTTTAAATACAATACCTTTTGTGGAAGTGACAACCAATCACAGCTAGCTGATTCTTGGCCTTTTGCATCAGATGCGAGTTCGAGAATGCTATAACGGCATCAAGGCAATTTGTTAGCACTTTTGGATCTTCAATTATGTAGCGCTGGTTCGGGTTTGTGTCTACCACAACCACCAGCAGACTGCAGTCTGACGGAGCTGTGGAAAGAGTGAGAACAAAGTTTTACTGTGAAGGAAAAAAGAGAAAACAACACTACAGTCAGTAGGCTCAAATACTTGTCACTATTTTCTTCAATCAAATTATAAAGGAATAGTTGAACTTTCAACATAATGATACATACTTAAGTATATTACATAGTTCACTATTTTCTAGTATAACTTTTACTTTTATTGTGTTGAAAGCCGGATATTAGGTTTAAAGGCATTCTCTCAGGCAATCTTTTAAATTTTTCCAAAACAATTTTAGCTCAATCAAATTAATCAATATTAAATTTGATAGGCATTTTAACTTTAGCACTTTGAACACAGTTAGTACATTATTTTTATGTCTAAAATTATAAAAAGTTCACAATTTAGTGCCAGTAGTTGCGATAACAAACAATAATAAACACAAATTTTATAGGTTAGAATTTGTGATTAAAATCGCAACTTAGCGGGATCTTTCATTTCTATGATGAAATAACAATAATTTACCATCGTCATCGGCCATTATTTTATTAAATTAATATTACTAGTGAAATTTGAGACTTAAAAATGGTAAATTATATTTCACATCACAGAACACAACAAACGCCGGACAACTTTCCTTTTGCAAGCTTTGATTTGACTTGACAACTTGACAGTGACAGTGACAGATGTGAATATGTTGCTAAATTTCAAGTTTCAAAAATTTTGCATGATTTTAACATTTAATCTTTCTATTAATTTGTGTGTTCTTTTACACACGACTTCAAGCAATAAATTTAAGAAAATTATTATTACTGTGTATTAATTTTTATTTTACGGCAATATAATACACAAACACAATCGAAATCGACAAAACGACGCTGGCACCGCTGGCAACGTAAGCTTAAAAACTTTTGTAAATGTAAAAATTAAGAAAAAAGTTTTTTTAATCATCGTTTTTGGTTTTATATCCGTCCAGTAACTTTCTTTCTCCTGGATTAATTATAAATATATTTTCGCAAACGGTGTTTAAAACCCTCTTTAAAAAATGTAATGATTGAAACGCTTCCAGAACAAATTGCTATTAACTTTTTCAGGCAAACCTTTTTTCTAGCCGGCCTTTCAAGGATGTTTGAATGCATATTCTGATTCTGAGACCCATCTGAACGACTATTCACTTGCATATACACCCCTTACAAATAAAACGGGCACCCATGGTTTTTGAATTTTATGTGCATAAAAGCTTAGGTACTGTCTAAGCTTTAATGCCTAAAAATCTGAAAAACCATAGGTGCCCGATTTTTTTGCAAGGGGGTGTAGTTTAAGAAGTAAGTACTTATTTTCATCATAACAAAAGAGTCTCTTCTTTTCCTAAATAGGTAGGTAGGTACTTAGTATTCATGTGAGAACTTTGCATTCCTGTGATAAAAAATTGCTTAGGTATATGCTAATAAAACAAACGGTGTCAGACTGATTTTTTTATTAATTAGTGTAATTTTTTTAGGATCGGTTCGGTAGTTTCAAATTTTAGACCAAGATTACCTTTACTATATTATTATTATTGGTAAATAAAAGTGTATAAACTACCATAACATGGTGAACAAGTGACTGAATCTTTAAGGTAAGGCCAGACGAGCGTAATTTTTTGAGTTGCGACTATTGCGAGTCGCTCAATTTCGGTCGCGTAATTTTTACTGCAAACAAAAGTGCCGTGTTAACAAAACAAGACAACTCAAGAAATTACGCTCGTCTGGCCTCAGCCTTATTGCTTTCTCATTAGTTTTTTAAACATCCAAAAAGCTGACCTACCTATGCTTATAAATTTATACGATCTTCCAGTCTAGCTACCGATTCAAAATAGGTACATTTTTAAACTAATCAATATTAATCAAACACGTTCCTAAACTCGTCCGACCAAACGCCCACAGAATTCCTTATTTAATTTAATTAATTGTGCGGCTTGTTCCATTTGACAGATGTCATTACGTTGCTGATACATCGCTAGCTCACTGATGTAAAGTCCTACATACGTTTTAGTTGTACGTTGTGTGGAACCCTGTCGCAGTGAGGAAGATACGTATTTGTCAGGAGACATTCCTCGCGCGCTTTACCGTCGAATTCATCATGTTTTGACGTGGTGCATACGTCGCGTGTTGATGTTAGATTTGGTTCGCTGGTTTGGATTTAAAGGATGTGCCTTACGGGAATGAGATAAAAACGTTAAAATCTATAGAAAAGATGCAGAGGAAATTTTACGGAGAAATGTTTGCCACAACCTTCTGTTGGAGACGCCTAGGCACTATTTTATAAAGCTACAAGATACAATTTACAAGCGGAAGTCTCTATCTAACACATAGGGTCAGAAAGAGACTTCCGCTTGTAAATAGTAACTTGTAGCTTTATAAAATAGGGCCCTGGTAATCAAGGATTTAAGAGGGTGCATCCGTGCTGAGCTCGCAACATCGCATTTTTGGTGATTTTTTGCGATTATTTCACAGAAATTGAATGAAAATATCAAATATCCGTCTGTAGTGCACTTCGTTTTTAGTGTATTAATGTGTCCAATGCAATGATTAATGGTGATGAACTTTTATTTTTGTTTTAAAGGGATAAAATACTATATCTCGTTTAATAAGAAAATAAAAGTCCATCACGATGAATTATTGCATTAGACACAATTAATACACTAAAAACGAAGTACACTACAGACGAATATTTGATACTTTCATTCAATTTCTGTGAAATAATCGCAAAAAATTACCAAAAATGCGACGTTGCGAGCTCAGCACGGATGCACCCTCTTAACAGTAAGTATCATGCAAACCGAGAGAAATTATTTTCTAAGCGATTTTTTTTTCAGCAAGCGTCGAAGGTGTCTACAATGTAGTATTGTTGGGTTAGTGTTTTTATGGTGTAATAAAAAAACATACTTTACTTTCATGCCTAAAGTCTGGATTCTTATCGTAAATGCAAAATATTAGACTCAACGCTATAATAGGACGAAAAATTTGCAGGAATAGAAGGTTAGGACACTCCTAAATTCGAAGCTCGCCCAATCATCTTTTCAATAATATTCTGTTAATGACTACTAGAGTGAGCGGAACGGACCAACTTACCTAACTTCGGATTATAAAGGCTGAGCTGAATATGTTTGGCATATATTGGCATAGTTACCTAAGTATTATGTATTATTTTTCATCTTTATATTCTTTGACATCCGATTTAAACTTATTGTTATTTTATTTGACATACTTACTTATTGTTATTTTGATATTTATATAAATTTACTTATTATTGTTGAACTTACCTGCCTTATTTTAAGTTATGTTGTAGAAATTTTATTTGACCAATTTGTCTGATATTGGACTTACTTACTTACTTACTACTATTGTTTTGGCTGTGTTTTAAAGACTGTATTTGTTTGTATGCATTTGTATGTGTTTTTATGCAAATAAATGATTGAATATGAATACGAATATGTTTGCTCTCTCTACACCACACAGACCAAAAGCCGGACACGTAAATATTGGACCAAAGACCTAGCGAACCCAGTTCCAGACCTTTAAGGCAAAATCTTTTTTCGTTATAGGCACATTAGCGATTAGCGGTCCTGTTACACAAATCGGTGGCGCGGAGGCTTGCCGCGTGCGCGATAGCATCGCTGACGTGGCTATGACCACTGACTGGACAGCTAATGTGTAATTGATGGTAGATTTGTCGCTCCGCACCCGACTGTCGTACATACCAGTTACGTTCAACTTTTAATTGAAAGAAAGTAGTAGTACATTAGAGTAGTGGCCAGTACGTAGACAAACCAACCTGAACAAGTCGATTTTGAGAGGGGGAAATAGTATAATGGTGGCCACTGACGAGCCTTCCAACAGTCCAAATAGCGTGGCTGCATTCCAAAATCGGTCCGTGAATGTCAAAAACGTTAATGTTTTTTAAACGGCATCCTGATCATGTATTTCCATTTGGATTGAAATCCAGCACTCCATTTGAAACTAGAAACATACACCAAACGTGCGCCACGTTACCGACGCACTCCAAACGCTCCATGAATGTGCAAAACTACGTCCATTTTTTATCAGTCAACGAATTCATCGTAAAAAATGGTCGTATGAAATGGATCGGTCGTCAGTGTACTGAATAATTAATTGGATGCCGTCCATTTGGATGTATCCATTGTAACCGGTATCCGTTTGGAAGGTTCGTCAGTGGCCTGCTTAACAATTAATTTCTGTAATAGCTAGCTAGTACGTATTATACTTACGAATTTGAAAAATTATGGCCTGTTCAGTTTCGATCCCTAAAGTCTAAAATACCTTTCGTCTAATGCGCTGATGTTATGTTCGAGAGCGTATTGACCGTCTCTTTCCACCTCCATTCTCTTTACCGTTTGACAGAAAGGAACGATGAATGCGTTGCGTTGGATTGCTTTATCTAACCACTTAGTCATGCACATCATGATTGATTTAATGCTAAATCTTAAACTCCCTCGTGAGTTAGTGGGAAAATTTTCAATTTGGGCTGAGCGTTAAGTATTTAATTGCCATTTTATTTCAACGAAAGAGCAAAAAGTCTTCTCACTGTGCTATTATTTGAGACAACATTGTTTTCAACGATAATAGCTAGTAATAGTAACTTACCTAGAAAATGTTGGCAATTACAAGAATTAAGCTGCAAAACTGATTGTAGATGAGAATATTATAGATAGACTGTAGCCTTCAATTTAACCGGACAAGCCATTGAAGAAAGCCTGATAGATCCATCTAATACTGGCACAAAGAAAGCAAAGCTAATCGAGAAAGCATTGACCAAGCACAAGAAAGCTGTCACAGTCCGCAAGACAAAATACTCACCGTTATCTCGCACAAAAGCCATGAATGGCATCCGTGGCTGTCATAAAACCATTAGGTATTTGATTTACACGAGCCTCGTATCAACTCACGTAAGACGGGAGCTTGTTATTACATCCGAATTGTATTTCATCGCTAGATGACAGCTGATATGGCGCCAAACTTATGTCATCTGTCAAAATACATGTTAACAGTGCGAGCGATGAGACGCGCCGATAGGGGCATATGAATAATATTATACTAAGGATGTGACGGTCGCTACCTGTCATTTTACGACATTGTTTATACACGGCTAATGATATGGCTCATTTGAATGCGTTGGTGGTCTGTGGTCTGGCTGCATAGAAAAAGCAGACGCGTTTTTGTTCAGAAAAAAAAAGTGAAAAAGTGTTTTGACTCGCGAGTTGCGGATGTAGTAATTGAAGAGGCGTTTTTTTGCAAGAATGCAATTAACGGTTAAGAAAGCTGATCAATTTTATTAAGTAAATGAGCGCGGTTGGCAATTTTACGAGAACATTGTTTACAAGGGTTCGTGCCAGAGGGCAGCGTGGCCGCATTAGCGCGCTCTTTCGAAAATCGAACTGGAAAAAGAAAAAAAGGCGGGAACGAAATAATTATGAACGTTCCGTTTCGTAATGGGCGTCGCGCTACCGTTTCGCTTTAATAGCTCGCTTGTTCTCGGAATTTAATTACGCCCCGCGCCCAGATTAGCTGGCGCGTTCCGTTTTGTTAATAAGTCTAATAATGGATGACGCCGTGCACTTTGCGCCTTAATGCGACCCGAGCTTTTGTTACTGCAATTTTATTAAAACGATAGATCACACGATTCTTATTGCTACTGTTAGCCAACAAAAATGAATAACGCGACTCTATTAAGTACGTAAGTATAAGTAAGTACCTAAGTACATTGTTTAACTTAGAAACGACTCACTTTGTATCTGTCATCTCAAACGAGCCTTCAAATTTTAATATTAATAATTCAATAACGAGCTCTCAAAAACAAATTGTCCAACCGATAAGACAGTGGTCTGATACAGACAAACAAAACATAAACGATCCGGCCTTAATAAGAACCGGGGCCCAGAGATGAACACAAAAGAAAAAGATAACTGCCTATTGTTTTTTTATCATGTTGTCAATATCGCGCGGCCAAATTTTCAATATTGGAATGCCACGATTCGCCAATAAGAAGCTCGGAAGAATTGATTTATTGTCCAATTAGCGTCGGTCAGGTGTGCCAACTGCCAAGATAGCATCAGGCTGGCCAACCTAACTCGGTTGCAAGGTTGCAACTACTATTTCTTTTGGCGCGTTTCGTTTAAATGGCATATTGGAATCAAAAAAGAACCTTTACACCATGCTGGCTCCTGGACGGTGCATTTGAAAGTCTGATCGCGCGGGGCGAGGGCTGCTTAAGTGGAAATCGATTTGAATTAATTGCGGACTCGCTTTTTGTATGAAAGAACGTTAATTTAATATACTTACGTTTTTTTTAGATAGTTACATTGTTAGCGACATCTGTCTTCAATGTTATTATTTGAATTTCAATTGCAATCTTTTTCAATTCAGAATCACCGAGCATTCGATCGAATACATAAGTGAAAATGGTACTTAAATTATTTAAATACCTACCTTAAAAATATTGGAGAAAAGACAATTAGTGTCTTAAGACTAATTAATAAAATTCATCTTGGCAGGTACTCCGCGACTACAAAAGCCCAACCACATTCATAACGCTAATCGATCGTAAGTAGAACGTATGGGGTGATAAAGATTTCATTTGGCGTTGATGGCGGGTCGGGTTTGGCGGGACGGGAGAAATTAACGCCATTCGTAATCAGGGTAATCCTCATATTGGCTTAATAGTTAGAGTTTGGACGTTTATTACTATTTATTGACTTTATTGTTGATAAAGCAAGATTGGAGCCCTTTGTCTCATATAAAGTTGATGTGAGTTGTTGATGCGTTTTCAATATATTCGATAACGAACTATGCAAACTGTAAGATGTGATACGGAAATAGTGTGTGTTTAATTGGAAAACTAACGGTACAGTTTAGGGTTGTAGCTTGGGTTATTAAAATCTTGATAATTTCAAACAAACCGGAAGAGCTATTTCATAACTGTATGGACGATTAAATAGTTCCTGCTAAATTCTAACATCCATGTAACCACCATGTGCGGTCAGGTAATTCACACATACTCAGCGCATCCATCCGATTCGAAATTCGAACACACTCATATCCGTTGGCGTTTAAATTTAAACATGGAACAATGGCGGCTCTGTTGTGTCTTCCGCTCCCGCGGTAGCAAAACTTATTGCATTGTGTGTTGCCAGCATTCAGATAATTTTGAAGCAGGCCTGCAGGGCTTTTGATGTTTTTTGTTGGTGCTTGTTGCTTGGCTGTTGTATAACATCATGGTATATTGGACGAAATCTAAGGCAATTTAAAAGTTTTGATTCAGAGTAGTCGATACCACACTATTTAAATTCTTAACATGTCTCCTAATGTATATATTTTTTCAACATGAAACTACCGTGAGACACACATAATTACAACACAACTGATAACTCACGTATAAAAGCCGAAGAAGCTGATGAAAGGCTTCGAAATAGTCCGAAACAATTGTCGGAGCAATTCTTCGGCTTTTATACGTGAGTTATCCGTTGTGTTGTAATTATATATTTTTTATCAAAATTAAAAATGAACCGAAAATCCAACACTACAAATAATTATGTTAACATGAAGTGCTTTACCTGATGACATAATAATTAATTGGTAAGCACCCTAACTAGGGCAGATCAACGTTAAATATCTATTTGAATTCACAAACACAGTGTTGCCAGTTACCACTATTACCAAACAATTTAGTAGCGAGCGAAGTTGTGAATAGCGCTGCCGGGAATTGTCTGCGGGTAGTCGATAAATTCCGGTGGCATTTGACGCAACGCGGCCGCCGCTGACATCGAGGACAGCCGTTATGACACTCAGCCATTATTATTTCCATTCCCAATATTACGCGACCTCCCCATAACGAACTTTTAAGTGGCTCAGCAAAAACGGGACGCGAATGAACAGTAAAATACCCAACCGTAAAAATATAGGAGACATTCTCCCCGAAATTTCGATGTTGTTTGTATCACGCACTGCCAAGTGCGAAGTTATCGTTTAAGGTTTCGCAGCGCCCTATTACACCGACCCCCTATTACCTAAACCGTAGCCGCATGCCAGAAAAAGACAGTATCACACCCCCCCGCCGCCCGCCCTCGCAATAAATGTGCGGGAAAGAAAGAGACGTAGTAATAGCCGGAAATTAGCACTCGTCTATCTTTCATTTTACACCCCAAATTTTCTTATTCCAATTTCCTCTCGCAACGAGCCTTTCCATTCCAGGGGGCTCAACTGTTAGCCTCAAACGCGAGGCGAAAAAAGCTTAGTGCGCTACGGGGAAGGTTTCAATTTTACATGGCGCTTGGCGGTTGATTGCGACGTTTCAAATTTGCAAACGCTTTAGAACACTCTGTCATTTGAAATGAGTCATTTTCTGATAAGAATGCCCTATTGGCTGAGACGTGTGCGCTTCGGGCCGCTCGCCGATAATGCCATTTCCGAACGTAGATAGCGTAAAACTTGGGTGTCGGGTTTTTGCTGGAGTTTTAATAATAAAGCATAGGGGGAGAGCGGTCGAGATATGGAAATGAGCGTGTGGAGGAGAGGAAATTTGAATTTATACACCAGCTAGTTTTATTCATGAGGGTGCGAGAGATTATAGACGGCCGGGTGCGGAGGAATATGACGTCCATTTTTTATTTGACTTTCGACAATGCGAATTAAGAGCGCGTAAAGAATTTAATTGTGTTTTGTTGGGGGTTGTAATCGGTTGTAAGCGGCACCTTTGACTTTTTTTTTGGGTGCGTGGGAATAGTGACGGGACAAGTCTTTGAGAGCTCTTAATAGTGACGTGATCTGATGTTTTTCGCGCCATTTGGCTGTCAAGGTAGTTATTGGGACTCGTTGCGGTCACTCGGTCATATTTCAGTTTTTTGATGTTTTTGTAAGAAATTGTGTGGGAATCTGAGTGATTCAAGTAGATTAGTTTGAGTGAATTCGTAAAGTTCCTATCTTCTTAACATAGTATGTAATTATAATACAATGCACGCCATCTGAATGTATGTATGTTCTCTTAGATTTTCTAAACTATGCAACGGATTGTAATGAGGTTTAATTAAGTAATAGATATAGATATAATGATTCAAAATCAAAATGTTCACAACCTGTGCTAAGCCGGGATATGTTGTACCTATCTATTAATCTATCTATCTGTCCTAAAACTTGTTAATGTGCATAATATTTTTTTTTTCTATGCACTTTCAGTGTTAAAATTAACATGAATAATTTTATAAATATAAATTTGTCTCAAAAATTGATTATTAAATAGCGAACTTATCTTTCAGATATAAAAAAGACAAGACTATAAAAATTTGTTCATTCACTTCAAATCATAATAAATAAGGTAATAAAAATACAAAATTGATTTAAATTTTACTGCCTTTACAGCCACTTAAGCAGCAGGTATCGACTCACAACTTAATCCATTGATACAGATCCAACTTTTATTTCTTATTCACACCTTAATGGTTGCTATCCAGTTTTTTCTTAAATTCTACACCCATTCAAAACATCCAAGTCCATAAATAATAAACATTCAACAAAACAAATTTTTATCATTCGAAACTCCACGGTACAGGTGGAAAAAACATTCATTCATTCAGTTCATTCACTCATTCACTGAGTACGCAAAACTGGAGAGTTTGGGCATTAGTGAGGTGACTGTATTATGGACAGTTAATTTATTATGTCTTCATTCAATCCCGTGGGATTTCTGAATGTGATGATAAATTTCATGTTATTGTATAGGCCAATGGGGTATACCTTGATATGGGTAACTTATATTTTTTTATATGAATCTTTGGGATATTTTCTAGTGTTTTATTTGAATACATTGTTAGGTACCATATGAAGATGAGCCCATCCTTCTGAGAGGAAGCGTCTACCCAACAGCGGGAAGTAGAGATGGGCTGAAAATGAGGATGATAATAACCTACTGTTTTCCTAAAAACAGTTGAGAATATTTCGATTACACTTTAAAAGGGGTGCGGGGCTAAATACATAATGAGTGAAAATATATGGTGGTTCAAAATACATAAATAATGCAATTTTTAGTGAAACTATTAGCCAGACGAACGTCTTTGATCGCGTAATCTGCATATTAATTTAGAATGAACACAAAATTATTAAAATGGACCTCAGCAAAGTAACGCCTGATTCAATAAAATATTAATTTAGGTTAGGTTATGTTGTAATTTTTTGACAAAATTGTGTTATATATTTTTAACCATTTATGTGTGTTTAAACTTACCCGCTTAAAAGTCAATTTAGCGTTGAAGCTACAATGTATTCGTAGGTACTGTGGCAAGGGCACTAATGAAGACATCTAGTACAACAATAAATTTTTCATTATAATTATTTACCTATGATTATTACGCGCATAAAAGTAACTGTACCTACCTATGTAGATGTGATTACAACTTTAATACGACATTTTATCATAAAAGAAAAACTTAATTTCTCCCATAACAATGTTAGTTGGCTTTAAACACGTTTTAATGCCGCACTTAAGCTCAACAATTATCTTAACCATAATTAACATTACATGGCAATAATGGCTGCCATTTAGGTAAAAAGTTAATTACAATTACCTTGTTCGTGAAATTACAATTGCTTGCTCCGTGCGTTATGAAATTGATATTTTATTTTCATTGGAATCCAGTATTTATTCCAATTAGTATTTACAATTTTAAGTTTGCGTTCGAATTTTTATTAATTGCAGATATTCATGTAACATATCTTACCCGCAGGAATTCTAATAGTACCATAAACGGATGAAATTGTAACATATATTATTTATATATTATTAGGTTTTGTATTTTGGATAGTAGGTAATTTATATTTGCTTAATCCACCAAATGTTATGGAGCTACCATAATTTAATGCAAAACATCGAAAAGGTTACAGAGTTTAAATGGTTTTGAATTATTAAGGGGTCAAAATTGTCTCCAAAAGGTCCGTGTAATAATATTAGCGTTTTCTTAGTTTGAATGTGACTTTGCACCTTACCACGTGTAAATTTGATAGCTAAACTTCCCTAAACACTTGAACACAATTACGTAATCAATAATCATCAAAACCTTTCTGACCATCCAGTGTACGAGAAGTTTATATTTCCCTTACAAGCCGTTAATTAACGACCGCCGATCATGCCCAATTTTTTTCCACCGGCAACATTAACCTTACGAAATTGGCACAGCAATAAAATTTATGGAGACAAAAAGCGTTGAGTATGACAACACTAGTCCGAACATGGCGAATGGCGGGTAATTAATAAAAATGGCTGTCCTCCGACGAAAGGCAATTAAAAATGATTCCTTAAGAATTTTAATAGCAGGTACAGTCACCGACGTCATTCGCCAACTGAATAGCACAGTATCAGTACATTTGTAAGGAGAAAGTGTATAAACGAGTTAAAAGGTTTTCACTCGAAATTGTTGCCAAATCTGAGTAAAGAAAATCTTTCGATTGCAATTATGACAGCTAACACGGTATTAGTCGAATATTTATAATCATAACGCTATTATTTTGATCGGCATAAAAATCTTACTTAGGTCCACAGGTAATATAATACTAGGTATATTAGTATTTACTTTACGCTCTACACTTCGCTACACTTTGATAACGTGTGAATTAAAAAACAGAACTATTCTATTGTTTATGAACGACAATGATTCTCGAATTTTGTAGACTGACAGTGTTGCCAACCAATTTTTGCAAAAGTCGTTAGATTGTAGAAAATATCTTTCAAAATCGCTAAATGTATGGCACACCAGCTGAAAAAAGTCTCTAAAATGTATGAAACGCTTGAAAGAAAAAGTCGTAACATAGTCCCAAAAGTCACTGACTAATTAAGGCAAATTCCTGCCTTTTATCTTGTATCGTTTGTAAATAAAAGCAAGAAGAATGATCAGGCATGATAGTTAATTGTAAAGTTTCTTGTTTTCCAGTACATAACTGTGCACAATATGAGTTAGAGTTGATCAAACTGGTGGTACATTGTTGCTACTAATTACGCCGTTACTTGTCTTTGACCTGAGGTACACGTCTACGTACCTACATATAGCTTGAATATTTTAGTTTCACAGCAACATTATAAAGACGTAAAAATCCTCGCAATCGCGTTATGCAAAAAATTACAAATACCAAATTGCTGGCCACTTATTTCCAAGAAAAAAGAGGCTATTGTCAAAATACCACAAGCTGAGTCATTCTTTTTAGTATTTCATTCAATCGTTCATACGTGAGTGCGAATTATTCACTCTGACTGGCTAGAGCGTGATAATTATTTTGCTATTCGTGAGTCAATATCACAGTGCCGAGAATGGGGCTTTTATCAAGTTATATTTGGGATTCCGTTTTTTATTGTATGAGATAAATAGTTTTTGTATTGGCGTGGTGGAAGCTTGGTTCTTGTGGCATAAAATTGTAGAAAAACAGATCTCTCTCCAATTTTTTTTGTTCTTGAAAGCTAGTAATTGAAAATCAATGTGCCTACTGATAAGCCTAATGATTTTCATTTGCTAAAGAAGTTAAAGAATATCGAATATCCTCATCAGAAATCATCAGAAAAAAAGTTGCTTTATTGATATCATGGCTTTCGAAATAGGTATAATTGAATTAAACAAATACTGGTTCAATTACTTACTGTGGAGGTAACGATTTATTTATTCACGGAATAATTTTAGTACAGAACCTTCCTCCTAAACCTCGAATCTATCTTGATATAGAAATGACAAATGCTTTATAAAAACTGTACAATTCATTTTGTGAACCGTAATATTTATAATATTCAGAGGCTGTTTTCTAAGAAGATTACACTAGACATGTTTTGACGAAGGCTACCCACAAAGCTATTTAAAACTTTCTAAATTATTGCTGGCTGTTTAGAATTAGGCTGCTCTGTTTATTTTATTGAAAATTCGAACGATACCTTGAATTAAAAAACGTGTCAATGTAGTTTCATAATACAATTGTAAGTACTGTATGAACTGGCCAATGAGAGATGCCTCAGACCAGACGCCGTTTAAAAATGTTGCCATTTCGGAATTCAAATTTACTCGAAAATCTCATTGTGTGATTGACGCGGCATCTCATCCATTTTATTGGCAACAATCGACCGGCCTTTGTTTGCAAATGTCTTATTAAATGATTGCTAGTAAATACCGGCTGACGGCAATCGTCTGAATGGTAAACGAATTTCGAATAAAGAACAATTATTTTTAAAGTTTAAAGAACTCTACCTACTTCGTACCTACTTAGTTTTCTACTTTACACAATCCAATTATCCAAACCGGTGCGGTGATTTAGGGTTATATCACAAGAGAAGAAAATATATTTGGAAAACCGAAAGAACTCGTTCTTCCTTGTATGACTGTAGAGACCTTTTCTCTCAGGAACGCGTGAAGGTATCAAGTTGAAATTAATGTGAAACACTAAGGGCGATCATTTCCAACCGTAATTTACGTTTCTAAATTTACACGCTGCGGGTAGCACAAGACACCTTGGGGAAGGTGTGTGTCCAGCAGTCGATGTCTCCCGACTGATGTGACGATAAAGTGAGGATGACAAAGATAGTCCGCAAAATAACTTTATTTGCATAGAATATACCACGACGTCTGTTCATTTTAAATAAGTAAATCAAAACAGTCATTGTATTAACAAAACGCATTAAATTAAACTTAAACTAATGGACTATATTTTTTAAACGGTTCTCATGTTCGTTTGCGTATATTTAATGACGTTTTCATGCAAGCAGTCTCGTCGCCAAAACATTTTTTTCTCCCATATGCAAAGAAGCGCATTTGCATCCTCCGAAACCACACTCGCCCTAATTTGGATAGCCCGGTATCTGCGGCGAAATCGTTAAAATACACTCACAGTAGCGAGAACGGTACAAAACACAAAACAATAAATAAATAACGAGAACAATAAATATAATTAAAAACGACAAAAAGCGTCCGTCCGCATGACGCGGGTACAAACGGGTGCGCGCTCGGACGACTCTATATTAACGATACGAATATCGCCAGCACTAGCCACTACAGTATACACTGTAAGCAAACTTCCCAAAGCTCAAAATGGGTCTTTTAAAAGCCACACCCGTCCAACATTTTGTCACCGGCACGTCACAATTTGGAAGGCTCCTCATTAGAGATTTTTATTTTAAATACTGGCCACAGAGTCGAGTATTCAGTGCCTGTAGGAGAAGAGTTTTTGTAATCAAAAATGGAATTTAAACGAGACGACATTTTCTTTATTGCGCTAGGCGATTTTGTCCATGTCCGCTCATTAAGTGGGTACTATAGAGATGAGATTCCTGTGTTTAGGATATCGAATTTGACAGATTCTCGGAGTTAGTTCGTAACTCGTTCTATGAGGACAGATCGATGGAACTAGGTCCTAATAGGGCCGGTCGGCGGCGGTATTCGGAGTTGTCGCGTTCTCCCAAATTTATTGCACCAATTAGTAGAGTCCACGTGAAGGGGGTTATCTGACGGCTCGATCGCACTCTATTTGGGAGGTAACGGTCGATAATGGTCGCATTTCGGGGAACGCTTGATCATATTTTTTTTCACAACTCCGGTAGATTTTTCGGAAGCGAGAATGTAACAAGTTAATTGGATAGAAACATTCCGCCGGCGACACATGTGTAGGTGCTTTATAGAGGTCATTACGAGCACGGATTAATTAGGAGGCTGCTGTATTTTGAGATCGTTCGATAACTTCATATCTGAAATTTAATTTAAATTACAAAATTTAAATGGTCTAGTCCGGTGCTGTTGAAAGATTTATATTGTAAACAGCTGCCGTCGATTTAAATGGACAGCAATCGGATTTCCGAAAACCTCGCTCGGAAACAAAAGCAAAGCGCGGCAAGATGGCGCGATTAGCTGAAACGGTTCGGATGCGTTCAGTCGCAGACTACAGGATTTGCACTTCACGGAAGCGTTCACGATGCGAAGTGTTCGAGTTTCGAATCATTTTGTAGTGTGGCCAATTTGTGTTTTATTACCTGCCAGTTGCATTTTAAGAAGAAACTTCTTCTCTACTAATTAAGTTCACCAGTTCATCACGCAAAGTCATCCCCATTGTATTTGTATTTAAGTAACGGCAGCAAAAGTGCTACACAAACTTAAGTAGCTATATTTAATTAGTTTGAAACATGATCGTTAAACAAATTACTTTTAATTATAAATAAATTTATCCGACGAATTCTCCGTGGCCCAGACACGGCTAAATTCACGAATTTTAATTTGGGCACACAATTTTAAGTGATTCCTTTTACTGATACGCCGAGTTGCGATGTCGCTAACAGTCTCGTTTATGCTGTAATTTTCGAGAAGAGTCCAATTTAACCAATGAATTTTATATTACAATTAAATTGATTCTTATGATATAGTAAGACATCTATTTTCCAGAATAGAATAAGTGCATTCATCTATAATTTACGAGGTACGTGAAGTGGCTATTCATTGCGAGTGAAAGTTTATTCAGTGAACGATTCACTACATGTTCATTTCAACTGGTCAAAGGTTCGCAACATTTTTGGCCAATAAATTGCAGATTTGAACTTCTTTCGTTTTTCGCCTCCGGGTTTGGTCTTTACATTCAAGTTCAAATTATTGAATTTGAGAAAAAAGAAACAATTTATATTGAACCCAATTTAACTCATTAATTTATAAACGCATTCAACCCGTCCTTGAATATCATCAGAATATACATACATGCCTAATTTAATCTTACGCAACAAATTTTATCATTCAGAAACGTTCGTTAAGTTCATTTGTGTTTATCTTTATTTTTATGTTACTTTTAAATTATTTTGTTTTTTTTATGTGATTTTTTGTCAGACACAGGCAAAACATAGTTTTAAAAACTAAATTATTTCATTACAAATGAAACAACTAACAATAGGTTAAGGCACTGTATATAACTAACATTTTCATATACCTAGATCGCGGTCTGAATTTTTTTATTTTTATTTTTATAATTCACACAACAGGTTTGTAGCTTTTTATGAATAAGGGGGTGTGTTTTTAAGCATAGATTACATTAAATTATATCCATCTGTTCGATGCCCCAATTGTTCCAAATAGGAAAGCATTTGTTTTCATACGATAAAGGCCTATTCAAATTTTTAAATAAAATAATTCCTAGTCACTTCTCAAATCAACCTATCGTCAAAATAAACCCACGACACGCTACCGACATTAACATCTCTCTGTTTTGTCGCGACCGGTATCCAAACCACCTTGTCACTCCAAGCTCCGCCCTCCTTCGCACTGATGTACCACTACCATCTTACAGCGACAAGGTTCCAAACTGGTCAGTGTTGATCTCAAAATCCGGTAGCTAAAAGTAATTTGTGAAATTACTTTCTTAGAATTGTACTCAATTAAGGCTCGTGTCGAGTCGAGAGCAGACAACTGGATGGTCGATATGGTTTTTTAAATGCTTTTTGTATGAAATAATTGTTGTGCTTTATATAGTAGCGATGTGGTTGTGATGTGAATTTGTATGTAAAAGTTTGGTGGTAATTGTGGGTAGGTATTTGGACCGTTTGTCAGTGTACTGTTTTTTTTTCCTGGAATTTTGAGAGCTTATAAGGCTGTAGGTCGAGATTCTTGACAAATGCATAGACATTAATAACTCATCATTATCATCATCATCTCCAGCCTATGTAAGTCCCACTGCTGGGCACAGGCCTCCTCTCTGAATGAGAGCTTGGGCTATAGTTCCCACGCGGGCCCAGTGCGGATTGGAAGCTTCACGCACACCATTGAATTCTGCCTTCCGACTTCACTGTGTTCTGCCTCATAGGCATGCAAAAATTCAGTATTGTAATACAGTATTTATTAATTAAGTACTGGCTTCTGCCCGCGACTACGTCTGTGTAGAATTAGTAATGACAGGTTAATCGCTATCCCGCGGGAACTATGCAATTTTCCGGGATAAAAAGTAGCCTATGCTTTATTCTAGGGTGCCAGCTATCTTAAGCACGAAGAAGGAACACACACACACATCCTCACAAACTTTCGCATTTTACATTTTAGTAGGATTGGGCTCTGTTTAGCTTCAGTTATTCTTGATTCATTTAAAACACGGCGTATAATCTAATCTAACTAATATTATTAATGCGAATGTATGGATGGATGGAATGTTGTTTGTTACTCAATCACGCCAGAAACGGCCCAACGGATCTGGATAACGGATATAGATAGAGAAAAGTCTGGAATAGCTTATAGGCTACTTTTTATACCGGAAAATTGCGTAGTTCCCGCGGGATAGCGATAAACGAATTCTTTGCAGACGAAGTCGCTGGCAACAGCTTGTTATTATATACTAACCATACTGACAGGAATGCTTAATTGCGAACAACGGTTTAATTGAGGCCCGATAATGATCTTTATTAGGTAAAAATTGTATGAAGTAAAAACTGGGCACTGGCTGGTGGCCGGGAGTCGAACCCGCAATTAGCGGCACTCGCGGCACTGCTAGCTTTCGACACGTCCGTACCTACCGTCCGCAGAACAAGATTTTAATATTCTGTTTTCAGTAACGTATCTAATAAATGGAGGAGGCCTATATCATGAGGCACGCCGAATTTTTTTTTTTTAACGTGAATAGGAAGGCAAACGAGCAAGTGGGTCACCTGATGGTAAGCGATCACCACTGCCCATAGACACCCGCAACCCCGGAGAGATTGTAGATGCGTTGCCAACCTAGAGGACTTAGATGAAATGCCTCATGTGCCCATAATTTCCCCGGCTGTCTTACTGTCCGGCTGTGTTTCTGTGTATTACACGATAATTTATAAAAATAAAAAAAAAGACTACATGGTATACTGTAATTGTAGCGAATTCGGAATGAAATGGCTATATTATTATTATTTTTAATCTGCATGCGTGAAAAAACGTACTTGCTCCTGCCGCCAAGCAGCAGTGCTTACTGTGTTCCGGTGTGGAGAGTAGGACAGCCGGTGAAATAACTGGCGTGGGGCATTTAATCTTAGCGCTCCAAGCTCGCAAAGCAATGCTGTCAAGTTAGTGCGACAGCTGGAAGTGTGTAAAGGTGGAAACACATTATTAACACGCGACGCGACCCGATGCAACGAATGTATACGCATGGCGTCGCGTCGGATGTTCGTAGTGTGGTTCTGGTCATAGTAAATAATACAATTTGATTCGACTCAACACGCGTCGCGTTGCATCGGGTCGCGTCGCGTGTTAACAATGTGTTTCCACCTTAAGACTTTAGTACAAGATATCTTGCAGTACAAGATAAATCTTGATTAAAATCTGGTTTATAGCTTGAAAGTTCCATACAATTTGACACTACTAAATCAATTTTAACACTAAACCGAGGTTTATATTTTTCCAGCAAGACAGCCTAAGAAGGCTAGAAGAAGACTAGAGTTAGAAAGTAGGGGGGAGTACCTACTACCAATATTGAAACAATTCATGCTTATTGGAATCCCTAACGCAGAGTATCCAGACTTTCGCTTCTCAAAGTTACTCTTACATCCGACGTCCGTACCTCTTAAATAACTTGTCTCTTTCCCTCACCTCGCGAACCCATACACCAGAGTAACCAACGAATTCCCTAACGCCTTATCAGGACTAAGTAATTAGTTGGATCATGGTATATAATAAATTTGCTGCGTCTTTAACCGCTTTGCTAGAATTTTAATCACGTCTTCACGTTTGGTGGTCGCCATTTTGCCTTCCATTTATGTTAAACTTAACAGCGGTTGCCTGCGGTGCCATAGACTGACATAGACAACTGCTGATGTTTTTTTTAAACTATCTCAGAGTATTTAAATAAGGAGGTTTGATTGGAAAAAGCTTATATTAGGGATGTATCGTTGAAAAGTGATTTATTTGGTAACTGTAAGAATTTATCAAAGAAGAAATAAGGCAACGTAATTTAATGACAGCGATTTGGAAAATAAAACGGCTCTCAAATGGAAAGGAGTCAAAAGTCAAAAGTTCATTTTGCGAATAGGCCGCCGAGGGCTCATTTACATGTCTTTTTTTTTTATCTACCAGCGCATTCGAAGTGATCGTTGAACCTGCGGTGCTGATATATATGTCGTTGGTGTCGAAAAAGTTAAACTTTAACCGTTAAAGGGCAGGACGAACGTATTAAGAGATGGTGAAACACGATTGCGAGCCTCGCGCGTTGGACAATACAGCCTCATATCAAAACTAGCGTCAAACCGCGAAAGAGAATATAATTATTTGAAGTAGACAGACGCTTTTGATTAGCAGTGGACAGTAACACAATAAAAAACTTGCTTTTCTCGTTTTGCTGCCTGTACCTTCCGATATACCTAATAAGCCCACGGGGAGCCTCGTGGAAAGCTGCAACATATATATGGGCATTTATTTGCCGTAAAAGCTCGAAGATCGACTTTTTGTCACTCAAATGCCATATTTAGCTATTGAAAGTTTAAGGGCTGAAGTTGAATTTTGTATGTACTTAGTAAGTGTGTACGTATTTTGTTTTCCTTTACATCAATATGGCTAGATTGGTGATCAATCGAATCTTTTGAAGAACGTTCCCAGAGTGAATAAACATTCAAATGTTATTTTTTAGTCAAGTTTTGCAATGTGACAATTTTATATTTTAGTATTAGAGTTTTCGCAGTGAGTCGTCGATTCAAATAAATATGTAATTGTTCTTTTTTTACGAATTCAATATGATTTATTACACAAAACTCCTAAAATACATCTTAAGTATAAATATATTACAAGTTAAATTAATTGAGCTAAAACTAAAATAAATCTAAAAACGTACTTCCCCGCGGCATTGAGCCAAAGATGCTGGCAGCATTTCCCTGCTGTACTAAATTGTTATTATGTATTTTATTTTTCGAACAAAGATCTTACCTTGCGACTCAGCTAACATGATTATAGGGAGTGAACGTCTCTCTCTCCCCAAGATAGGCCGACGAAATGGTTACGTTTGCCGAAAACCGGTACATGCACAAATACACAAAAAGCAATACCTATTTAAGAAGTAAATGTGATGATTCCACGATACTAGGCGAGCCTAGTGTTATCATAAAATAATTTTTTGCTTTTTTTTTTACTAAATTAAAAAGCATCGAAAGAGGCAAGAGTCCCAGCCGTATACAGCCACGCCTACAATAAATCGGTACCGTCGGACCGCGGTTTCAATCATCGAAAAAAACGATCACGGCGCGAATATCGAAAAACAAATAAGCATAACTCATCGAGCACAGATCGGTATCGATTATTGGAGAGTGGAATCGATTAATTCGAGAGAAATAATAAAGTGACTTCAGTTAATTGGTTTGTGAGCTGATAACTTACTTACTGGGCCTTGAACATGGCTTATGTGTCATATATAATCATGTCTACGTATTTAGGTTATACATGTATAGTGAAGGTAGAGGGACGGAGTCTAGAAATTTGCTCTTAGCCAGAGGCATATTCAGTTAATTACACGGAGACCTGTATTAAAGATTGTCTACATTTAAAACTAGTACCACATTTAAGTACCAGTAAGTAAATACAAGTATTTATTTTATTATACCAAGAGGTTACACAATACATGTAATTATGTAGTACATAATTAATATGTATATATGCTAATGCCACGGCAATGCCCCCTTTGATTGTGAATAAGTTACTTTACAGGTCATTTCCGCGTTTTGTTTTGTTGTTCGATCTCTCCGTCTTACTCGTTAAAAAATATAGGCTATCTCTCTCTGTAATGTAAATATATGCAAATCTCGCAATTTTTCCAAAGTGTGTGTTCTTTTAAGTTCATACATACATACCGTCACGCCTCTTTCCCACGGGTTTTAAGTTCATCAATAATAAATATCCCATGAAAATTGGTAAAAGTCTTTGATAAATTATAACTGGTAAAAGTACAAACTGAAAGTATGCTAAGTTCGTATTGCCTAAACATCTGCACATACGTGATATTGAACGCGCAACCTCCGTTAAGGTATCAATTTAGCAAACCAAATGAAGAGATTCGCCGACACTGGAAAGGCGTAAAACAATTTTCATGGACTCTTAGCAGTAACTAACCAGGCGCAGGGCTGGCGACGAGGAATTTTTTGCAGGGCTATAGACCAACCGCTTAAAAAAATAAGTCCTGGCCCGCACGGGGCAGGGGCGCGGGGTGGGACGACACAGGGGACCGAGAGATGCGGGCGGCAGGCGCACTACCCGCCCGCACCTCTCTCAGTCCCTTTTGTCGTCCTAACCCGCGCCCATGTGCCGCACGGGTGAGGACTCACTTAAACGGTCGGTCAATAAAACGAGGTTTGATGGCTCGATAGACATTTTTTCATTTATCTCGAGTTTGCGGTCGTATTGCAATGTCAGTCTCGACCAGTCGAGTTGACGTAAACTGATGCGAAGGTTACCGGCGAGTTGGGAGAGTTCCTTGGACACCCAAGATAAAGACAGTAGCGAGTTCACAAAGTGGAGGAGCTAGGTAATTTTTTCCCTTTCTTCATCGACATCTTTACTTTGATTATACTCGTAGGTGTTGAATCATAGCGACCTTTCGGACACCTTCCAAATACAAAACAATAGCAAAACATACGTATTGCTAAGCTGTTACGTACATTTCTCACCTTGTAACTTAAGTAGGTCATACTAACTTGTTAACACCACGTACCTACTTAACATTACATTAAAAAGGTAACTATTTAAATGTAAAGTGACCCATTAACACAACTGTGACGATGGACACACATACTAACATAAACGCAGGTAACACTTCTGTATCGTGCACACTTCCCCTATAATTCTGCCGTGTTCTATGGCCGGTGAAAATGCTAATGTTGCCAGCCCTAACATCCAATTGGCTGTCTGGCTAAGTGCCGTGGCCTCTGGGCAAATTAAAACATCAAGAAGCGGCCATGTTAGTTCGACAGGTTATCTTTCATATTTTGTCTTAGCTGTCAAATATAGCTTGTGGCGTACCAATTACAGTATCAAATGCAGCAAATGCTTATGGGTTGCGATTTGAATGCTGGAAAATATAGATGGCACTATAGTTCTATAGAACGATTGTTTTTTTTTATGCAATGATTGATAATCGCAGTCCTCGTGAGAGGTACGGGCAGCTGCGATTCTATGAACATATTGTTGGTTTTATAATATATCGAATCTGGAGTATTACAGTTCAGCACGTAACTAATTAAAAATTTTACAACGTAAAAACGAAACAAGAAAAATAGACGACACTATGCGAACGTCGAATTACGAGGACTTTGCTACTCTGAATCGACGTGTACAAGATTAGCTACGTCAGCACGGCTATTATCACAAGAATTGGTCGACGGCTGGAATACGATATTATTATTATTTTTATTATTAAAAATAATAAGCTTGTCAGATGACATTCCGGTTTCAGTCCTGTTAAGCAGAAATTTTACCGCATTATTCCTATAAAATTGACAGATAGCCTTGTGCGAGATTACAGCTGTCTTCACAATATTTGAAGCTCAAACACGTTTCTAAGGTCCTCTAAGCCTTAAAGATCTCGTATTAATGACTGCAAAGTCTGTCCGTGCATTGACAAATGATAGTACCCACAAGGCGGGCTCGGATTAGTTATAGGTGGCAGTCGGCACTCCCACCCACTATCGAGTGAATTTGAATAAACTGGTCACCCCTACCATAGATAGTTGCCATTGGTGACTGGCTGGTTAGAACCCTCTATGTTGTCTATAACTCTATGTTTAGTTCTAAATTTAAAATCGACCACGGTCAGCTGTAACGTTGTTCATCGGGTGCTCTACATTAAATTTATAGTATGTATATAGTTTCAGTATTTATTGTGTAAGTGCCCTGAATCTATAGTCAACAGTAGCAGAGCAACGGCTAAAAGCAACAGCACAAGTTGTCTCCCTTTCAAAACTTCTTTCTCCTTCTGTCTCTTCTCGTCAATTAATTCACAAGCATCCCAACATTACTTTCAGTCCCCGAATTGTAGAGATGCGCCAAAAAGTTAATTTTTGAAGACATTATTTTGAATGTGAGAAAAAATGGCTCAGTGTTACCGATTTCCTTGTACCTAAAGTATGTGTGAATAAAATAGAAGCTCAAAGTCCGACAACTTACTCAAGAACGAATCTGATGTTCCTTTCTATGAAATAAAAGCAAAATGTGTTCTGGAGTAAGCTACTGAGGCTGAGTTCAGTTCATTCAGTTTATTACTTCCTTAACGTACGCTTAAGTCTGAAACCATTGGTACGGTACGGGTGAGTTATGCTGATAATATACATTTAGTTTTTAATTAATCGACGCCGTGAAAAGATTAAAGATTTAATTTTGCGCCCAAGATCATTCTGGCTTTGATTGCTTTAAAAAGTCGATTGAGATTTTATTGAGTCCGGTCGATTGATTACTCGCTATTTTAATAACGATTATTATTAATATTAACTGAAATAAGACATGATAGTGTAACTAAAACGTTTTAAACTTAAGAAAAGAATTTAATTTACCTGATGATAGAGTGGAAATGTTTATACAATCTGATAATTGTTTCGATTGCGTAGTGAGGAAAAAATACAATAGCGGATAACGAATTCACTGCCAGGATCGCATATTGAATTTAGCCAAGTGCCGCAGTTATGCTTGCAGTAATTTGAACGCACTTGAGCGTTTGTGGCACCTGACGATGTGGGTTAAGAGGTTAAAACTGGCTATAGAAACGCAGATTTTCCTAACACCTGGCAGACTAGCTAAATTAGCGGGAGCATGACCAATTTAAGAGGAAATCCGGTGGCAAACGGGTGGCCGTCTCTCCATACAAAACGTATTCCCCTGTTTCCTCCCTGGATAATAACATAGAATTAATAAGTTTTACCACGCGATTTATCTGTTCCAATTCCGATTATTCAAAAGAACTAGTGACATTCGAAAATTACATAAGTCCGCCTTTATGCATGTATCTCATTGTTTGTCAATTGTATTTGTCTTGTTTATTTTGCACAATAAAGAGTTTACATACATACATACATACATAAATTGCCGAATTTAGACGCTATAATTCAGACGTCAATAAAATCATTATAACGAATGAAATGAAATAAACAAAAGGAAAACAGAAGAACATAGGCATACCCGAAGTCTTTCTTAAGTTGTACCTGGCAAAAAAAAACCGTAATACTTACTTGAAAACTCCCGGTATCTAGTCTATCTAATACTTCAGGCAGAATAAGCCACTATTAGTTTGTCTCCGCCCTTGATTATCCTTAGCCCCTTCGGACTCTTGACAAAAATGACTACCAGAGAACCCCTGAGAAGAGGGAATTGGTGACCTTATTCAGGTAGGTAGTTTAGTTACTTTGTTTTCTCTTTATAGGGCTTTGTTGTTCCCAGATCGGTATAGTTTATTTGCCTGATTCAAAAGGACTTTACGTGCGCGAAATATAATGCTATTCGCTAGAGTTCACGAAAAGTCTTGGCCAACCTTAGCAGTTTAACTTTTGTGTTACCAAGCTGGTACCTAGAACCGACATATACCCTTAATGTATTCAACTGGCATATTTATTTGTTCTTTCCGTTGCACGATAACCATCTACAGCTTTGGTGGCCAAAGTCGTCCACAAGGAATGCCGTCAAATATGCTAACGATCCCAATTTTACCGAAAGGGTAGAGTAGTCGATCTGATAATTCTAATGAATTATTCTACTCATTTTTTATGAACAATTACGGGCACTAATGACCAAAGTTGCTTTAGTTTTGAATATTAATTACGACAAATTGTAAGGGACGTTTCGGACAAATTAAAGTTGGGAAGGCTCAGGTTTTAATGATATGTCCGGTTTTATTTAGTTATGCATTTACTTGGTCACGTCATATTTTTTAATCTTGATACCGAAAATTCATGTCGGTATGTGGCTTGAAGAAATCGGTGAATATTTTTGGTGAGCTAGTTTGATAATTTAATTTCAATTTTTTTAATTAGAACAGTATAAAAATTGATGTCATTCGCAAATTAATACTTAAAGTTTCATGATCATCATTTCAGCCGAAAGACGTCCACAGCTGGACAAAGACCTCCCCCAAGGCTCTCTTAAACCTAGTCAAATGCTACCTTTAATTACTCTAAAACTCGAATGTCATTCAATAAGGAGGTTGCACGCGGAAGCGATAAACAAACAACGGTCCTGCATACCACCAATGGCGCAAAGGTATAGTACATACATACATACATACATACCGTCACGCCTCTTTTCCACAGGGGTAGGCAGAGACTACTTTGTTCCACTTGCTACGATCCTGACATACCTCTTTCGCTTCATCCATATTCATCAATCTCTTCATACATGCTCGTCGGTTTCGGGTACTCTTGACCTGACCTTTACTAAACACACACACGTACTAGTACCTAACAATTTTCAATTTTTACTTGATACTAAATAAAGGCCTTTTACTTAAAAGAAATAAAAAAATAACTGGCCCTTCCATATATTTCCTTACAACTTAAACTACTCACTAAAGGGCGTTTTAGACCTCCACAAGTCCACACCAACCATTCGTCTCCATCGCGAATACTGGCCAATTACAATAAATTACTCGCACTGGCCACATAAACCGCCATTTTGGTAAATAAATGAGTAAATTAATGCGAGTGTTTGCCGTTTGGTAGTCTGTATCTGTCTGCATACGAATCTGTTTATTATAACAAATTATAGTCGGTTATGGAGTGTGCCGGTGTCCGGTTTTTACCGATCAGACCAATTAGTGGACGGAAACTGAGGAAAAAGTAAGCGCTCACACCATGACTTCAATGGATCATAAAACAAAGTATTCAATATTGAAGCTGCTACTAAAAGGGAGTTTACACCCTACACTGTCCAAGTGATAAGACAGATGCGCGAATTATATCTCTATCTTGCTCTAACTCGCGGTAAAATATGTACAAGATTGAGATGGATGCTTTCGATTGTGTATGCGTAGAACGTTATGACGTGACTCTTAAAATGAAGGCTTTAACTTTGTTTTTTGTAATTGTTTATGTTATAGTGAAGCCATTGTTTAAGTTGACTTAATAAATATTAATTTACCGAATTGAATGACTTTATAAAATTTAGAATTAAGTAGGCTTGTTGAATGTCGTTCGTGTTTGCGTGAGGTAGGTAGTACCTACTACTACTAGGTACTGTAGCATTAAGCTAACACAAAAATACTAGGTACTAGGCTACTAGGTACCTGTAATATATGTAGTAGGTAGATACCTAATTACTTTATAATGACGCACAATTCTATCGTGTACCTTGTAAAATGATAATTAGAAGGAATCGTATGCTACAAGGGACATATGTATATATCATTGTAGTTATTTATTGTCAAATCATATGTACTTAACCTTTTTGTGACATTTTGGGGGAGAAGACGTTATCCTATACTCAGCGGCACAGAATTTGGCCCAGTCTCCAAATAAAAATACCTGTATTGCATACATAATTACGAGAGCTATATTTTTTGCCGCTGAGTATATTTTGTCTCTGGTTTTTACTATCGGCTGGGCCAATCGGAAAAGGACATAGAGGATACTGCGGTAAATGAAAAATAAATATAAATATAAATATTAATTTTTCGAATTGAATGACTTTATAAAATTAATATAATAGAAGAATAATAAAACTACTACTAAGATGACCAGTGTCAAAAACGACCTACATTGTATCTTAATGTTTGTCACTTGTGTTTGTTTATTTTTACATACATACACAAATCACGTCTATATCCCTTACGGGGTAGACAGGGCCTATGTTAACAAGACCTAAAGGCCACATGATTGTGGCCATATAGGTGGAAAGGGCAATCAAAATAGTGATGGGTTGCTAGCCTATAACCATGGTTTCTAAGATTTTCACCCATTCTCTCGATGGGCTTCATCTGCGCGGGCTGTTACATATGTATTTAATATAAGGTGTCATAAAATTGATCAAATTTACACAGCGCTACGCAAGCCTGCGCTGCTTTCTCTCTTTCTTTTCTCACATCTCTGTTGGGAGCACACACACCGTTCCACAGTGTTTACGGACCTTCGTACGGGCCCTTCCATCTTGCATGACTGTTTAAGGTCCACACCGCCGCTTAAAAAATGGTGACGTTACGGAATCGCAACAAAATGTATGAAGAAACGGTGAGAAAACGAGACGCCTACGACACGTCACTGCGTATACGCGGCGGTTTGGTCGCACCCTTAAAGGATTTGTTTTTGAAAATGGGCCCTAAATTTTAGGAATGTACTACTCCCCTACCAGTGATCTCAAAGTAAATAATTCCCCGAAAGATTCCCAAAGTAGTAATAAAACTTCCACGTTTGTACTAATAATTAAGTATAATTTTATCATAAATTTATTTGTAACAGATACACTGCTGGTTCAGAAAAGGCTTCTATAATAAGAATTATTGAATGCTCTAGTTGTTTTATGTCCATATTATGTAAAGCAAGAGAGCTAAACTAGCTGAAGGAGAAAATTCAAGATTCTGTTTTATTTTCAACTTAGTGAATAAGATTTTTTTAAGCTTATAAATGATTTCTAACATGGATTAGAATCATTTAGAATTAGCAGATCCTGACTAGCTAAAATGGCATAATTTCGCATAAATATCACTGATTTTAAGTTATATAATATACCTATAATATATAACCGCTAGTCCGATATAAATAAAACCGAAGCACCTATCAGTAACTCTGATTCGCATTATCTTCTGCCTCACATAACTTGAACATAAAAACAGGGAGCTTGCTTGCCATCAGAAAATCAGCCTTAGAAGCATGACAGTCGCGTTACATGAAACATATTGTACATAGGAAATAAAGCCATCCGTAACGATAGAGAAGGACACACTCATACATTAAAGCGAGATGTAATAAACAAACTTAAAGTAGAAGCCAGTACAATCGTATAGATTTATAGATTTTACAGCAGCGATGATGATTTTTTCTTGGGATGGGAATACTTCGAGAGATAATTAATTTTATCAAAATGGGTTTGGTAACTATATTATATTTATTCTCAAGTTTCTGTAGCGCCCGGTTAACGAAGTTCGTTGATGTACTGAACTGGTATTGAACCTTTGCATGGTGACCAATTGCTTAACTCTTGGTCTTTTACTCGGTACTTTAGGCTTCTCATTCTAATATGCGACTGTGTCCCTCTCTTTCTTATCTGGATTACATTGAGCGTATAATAGCCGGCAGATTGTAGCGATACAAATACTTTCGATTGGATAATAATATCATCCACAAATACTGACGGCTCGTCGGTGCAGATATTCCAAACAGTAGGTACCGCTCCGGACACTTCCGTACAATTTCCGCATTTGTACAATTCCAGATTCGTTCCCGCCGTGGTAATCTATGGATTCTTTAATAGAGGGTCGTGGGTTCGAGCCTAGGCTTGGCTCGGATCTCTAAATACAAAGAGCTTTTTTGGCGAAGGAAAACATCGTGAGCAAACACTTGCAAAGCAGTTCAATGGTGTGTGAAGTTTCCAATCCAGACTGTTTGCACAAGTGAACAATATAATGTTCGAGATAATGAGACAAAATGCCAGTACGATTCATATTCATACTTTTGGCCTACCATGTCGAAAGAGCTGCGAACGGCGAAGCTCCTATCTCTCGGTGATTGGCCTTTTGACATCGGGATCGGGAGCTACCAAAGTTATTTAGTGTCTCAAAAGTCCACTTATTTAGTGGATTAAGGGATGTGCGAATACAGAAAGCAATTTAAGAATATTAATGAATCTGGAATTGTAAAGTGGGAATAGTACAAAAGTGTCCGGAGTTAATAGTTTACTCGGGCGACCGCTAAAAGACACAACTGTCTCTATTTAACGTCCGCGTCGAAACAAGGCGTAACGATTGTATATAGTGATCACCATTAATGGATCACCACGAACCTGGGGTGTCATTTCCTAAGTAAAACCTTGTTCGTGTAGTGTTCGCTGTGCTCGGGAGACCAACACAACTTGACCCGCTCGCTAGTAGGTATTATACGGTGTCAAGTGTCTTGACATATGTTAATTTAGGACAATGAGACACCTGACTCCGTGCAATGCCTACGAGCAGAAGGGTCAAGTGATTATTGTCTCCTGAGCGCTGTTTGCTTCTCGGTCGTGGTTTATAGAGAATCACACCCTGGATGACTTATCTGGCGTTATATACTTGATATTATGAAAAGTTTGAGTTACATATTCTAAACCAACCAGTTTCAATATAGTAGAATATAGTGTTTTTCGAATCTATGTAATTCAAACGTTGATTGACATATTTGACTGCACTGTGACATGCTCGGTTCTTAGGTATCCGTTTCACCGTTCTTATGTTATCCATCCTATGTTGTGGTACTTTCCAAATAACTGCAATTCTTCTTTCTTATTCGCTCAAAGTAACCGACGACGTTTTAAAAAGTACACTAACTAAAGCGATGTCTATGACTCGGTTTCGTTATAATTTCTGACACTAAATAGGAAGTCGTGTTAAAAAATCTATCATCTTACCTAAGGTGAACTTAAGCAAAACTAACCTATACAATAAGTTAATCAATTCTAATATTTACATCTATATTTTTGAAGTAAATGCTTTTCAGATGCATCTTGGGACTATTTGAATTTGAAATGCGTACATTCGGTTGTTTCAGGTATTTCTAAAAATAAAATTGTAGACTGTAGGTGCCACATCAAAGCCAGCTGACTGTAATTCCAAAAACGTCGTTACTTTAACCACGTGACAACGAGAAAACGGTTCACTAACGTTTGACCTAAAAAATATTGACAAAATGATCATTTGACAAACTTTAAATATCTGATAAACCGTAAACTTTTTTAAAAACTTATAAAACAAACCTAACCTAACCTAATGTGAGCCACGTATAAAGGTTTTTCGATTTTTTAAAAAGTTCACGGTTTATCAGATATTTAAATTTTGTCAAATGATCATTTTGTAAAATGATGCTTTTGTCAATAATTTTTAGGTCAAATGGAAGGACACCCGACAAAACACTTGTACAAATATCCGTTTAATTAAAATAAAGAACGAATACACATTAAACATTATTTAAAATAGATACTATAAAATGAACGAGATAATTTATGTTCAATGTCGTGGCAATGCTGTAAAAATTAACAATCTGCCAATTTTTGTGTGGAATGAATATAAATTAATAAAATTATCACACCTATGCAGTTAATTTCTAGGAAATGTCTAATTTCGACGAGTTTTTTTTGCATTGAATATGAATTCCAAACCCGTTTTACAGACAAGAGCCTTACGAAAAATAATGGTCTACATTTTATAATTCCGTAGTTATGAAACCTTATGTGAAATGTACGTTGTTTATTTATAATTATCTCAACGACTATTGCTTCGGGACACGCTCATTAAATCTAATATATACATTATTTTATAGAATTAAAATAAATTAACTACCGAATTCAACTCTTACATAAAAATTGCACTTACTGATTGTTAGAGTTCGTTCAGTATACCGTCAGCACAAAACAGTCACGTTCCTAGTTCAACGTCTTTAAATCACAGACAAATGACGATCGACTATATTCGCACACCATTAGGATGGTGGTTGTTCATTAGACGAGTCACGCGTTGCCGCGTGTTCCAATCGTCAATGAGGCTGCAGGGAGTTCAGTATGTTCATGTTGATGGCATGCTGGTGCGAAGGGGGCCCCCCAAGGAAGCTGAGCTGCGGGCGCGCGGCGGCGGCCATCGCTGCAAAAAGGGGGGGCGCTCCCCCCCCTCCAAACAGCGCGAACGACGGCGGCAGCAACGGCCTCGCAGACAACCTCAGCTTCTCAATTTCAGCTTCTTGCAGCCTTTTCGCTTTCGCACGCCGATTTTGGAACCAAATTTTGACCTGAAAACAATGCGTTCAAGGTTTACAATTACGTACATCGATTTCCATTGTTGAAATGGTGATTTTGACACGGAATTGTAACGCTTCGTTGTGATTCTACAATCGATTTACATACGTGATTTGACATTGCAAGTTCACAGAAAATTAATTAACGGAACGGCAACAAAGTAAACTATTTGTCTCTTTCACTTAACGCGTTTGAGGCGTTTGTTGCTACAAAAAACCTACCTAGGTATATATCTAACTAATATTATAAATGCGAAAGTATGGATGGATGGATGTTTGTTTGTTACTCAATCACGCCAGAACGGCCCAACGGATCTAGATCAAATTCGGCACATAGATAGAGAAAAGTCTAGAATAGCACATAGGCTACTTTTTATCCCGGAAATTTGCGTAGTTCCCGCGGGATAGCGATAAACGAATTCTTTGCAGACGAAGTCGCTGGCAGCTAATAAACAAGTAATAATGTTATTCTGTACCGATAAATTCGCAGCTGCGACTTTACATCCGTGGCAGCTTCCGCGAGACGCCTAATGTCTAAGGACCTATTTCACCACTCCTTAACTGTCACTTATCTATGATGACGTCTCTGTCTGTTTCATAGTAATAAATAGAGACGGAATCATAGATAACTGTCAGTTAAGGAGTGGTGAAACAGGCCCTGATTCTAACAGTGAGCGCAAGCCGTTGACTATTAGTAGCTATTAGTGGATGACCAATTTAAAAGATACTTATAGTAAGACATATTTATCAACGGCATGCGACTACCATTATCGAGCTCCCGATTTTTCGACGCAGTTGCATATATCATCCCCCGTCGAAATATCGGGAGCTTGTTAAAGGCAGTCGCAGTCTATATCCCGTTGATAATTATGTCTTTATATTGGTGGATAGTTGGACCTTCACCAGAGCTTAAAGGTATTACATTTTTTCAGCGTGTTCATGACTTTTTTTGCGTCCATAAACTTACGCTATTTTAACCTTGGATCTTTTTGGTCAAGTTAAGCTGAGTAGGACAAACCTTGGTTAATCGGTGATAGTTAGGTTTTTTGCCAATATAACAATAGTTTTTTTTTCTTAATTTTGACTGATGCGTTCGGATACTTGCTGCACGATAGCATGTTGAATGACAATGCCGCCACCTACTGGAAATTGTGACAAGCCGTAAAGATATAGAGTATTTCCGCTATTAGACCATAAAGTTACTATCACCGATTAGCCAAGGTTTGCTCTACGGGAATTAGAGTACGTCAAGTTGTGAGGTTGGCCGAATCTCACCTGAGTCTCAGTCAGCCTGAGCGAAGAGGAGAACTCGGCCCGCTCCGCGATGCTCAGGTACTGTTTGTCGCGGAACTTCTTCTCTAGGGCCAGCAGCTGCTGCGTCGTGAACGGTGTCCGCGGCTTGCGGTTCGGCTTGTGCTTGCGGAGCGCGCAGCGGACGACGGGCGGGCCCGACGGCGGACCTGCTGGGGGAAACGGGATTGGTATAGTTCTCCCATAGCATACAATAAACTATGGTCTTTTCATTCTTGACTGTCCTATTTGGTAAACAAAATTATAACCTCAAAACGTCTCTTTTTTTTTGTTATTTTTAACTGTTTCATCGTAAATAAAGGAACTGGAGATAAAATATCAGCAAAACTATGTACAAAATGCCTCAGGTTCATTTGATAACATAATACACCTTATTCTATACAAAATTTTGTACATTGAGGTTAGAATTTTGTTTACCAAATAGGACATTAAATCCTTACTAATATTATAAATGTGAAAGTCTGAAACAAAATATGAAACTCTGACTTTCTGTTACGTTTTCATGCCTAAATCACTGAACCGATTCTAATGAAGTAGTACGAAGATAGTTTAAGTCCCGGGGAAGGACAGGATAATTTTGATGTGATAACGTCTTATAAATCGATGAACTCCAACTGCACGCACGAAAAAGTGTCACGACAAATAAGACATCTTGTAGTAAAAAGCTATGTCGACGCCCTCTGGTGTTGTCAAGCGACAACAATGCTGCTGCGTATGAAGAAGACGCTCCGCGCGGGGGCGTTGCAATCACGACAATTGACAACGTCTAGAAACTTTTTCGTACAACGACCTTACTTTTTCACTCTCCTTTTTTGTCGAAACGATTAGCGTACGCACTAAAATTTATTCCAATTATTTCCAAACTAGCTGTTACTCGCGACTCAGTCCACGCAGAATTCGCTTATCGCTATCCCGCGGGAACTATGCGATACTCCGGGATAAAAACTATCCTGTTTTTTCCCGGTATTGTATCTATTACCATATAAAATTTCAATAAAATCGGTTTAGCCGTTTTGGCATGAAAGAGCAACAAACATCCAAACATCCAAACTTACAAACTTTCACCTTTATAATATTAGTAAGATTTATAAAAACGATTGTAAAAATTCTTGAAAATTAAATAAATACATTTTGCAAAGAGGAATTAAAGCATCCTTGGTTGAAGTCGCTCCTGCCGAACCAACCCAGAGATTGCCATGAGCGCAGGCGCAAGAAGCTAGTTCACCAGTATGTACGTACGAGCCACCCACTTCGAATCCCCTTTCAGCGCATGCGTGAAATTGATTGAGCAACACTAAATATTACGGCGACTCTAACTGTTGCGAATTGACTCTACCACAGACTCTATAACAGTGAGTTGCACCAAGTTGAAAGATAACTATTACCGATGGTTTTAACATACATTTTACAGAAAATGTATGGGATATTATGTTACAATCTGTGGTTATGGTTATAGTTATCGTTAAAGTAAGTTGATGCAACTCACGCAATTCTTAATTAAGATGAAGTCGAGAATTTGACTAATTTTTAACCCCCGATGTTATAAATTTGACCACTATGTGTGTGTATCTATGGCGCCGTAGCTCTTAAACTGTTCAAACAGGGTTTCTTTTTAGTGCTGGGTATTGTGTTATCAAAATCGGCTCTGTTATCAAAATCGGTTTTATTATAAATCTACAATTTTCAAGTTTGTTTACATGTAAGGTGAAAACAAGTTAATTTTCCGTATCAAAATATTACGCAACCTGGAAGTAGATGCCGATTTTAACCCTTTCAATGCCAACGACCGATATATCCGTCGGTATGCAAGTGTAAACGTCACTTAACGCAATGGCATAAGTTGTAAATTAGCTCAACTGTTTAAAAGGTTAAAAAAAATGCTAATCGGAAAACGACAGTACTCTCGGAAAGAAAATGTAAATTAAATCGCCTTAGAGTCAGTAAATTAATTTGTGCAAGCAATAAAGTGCAATGAACCGTCGTTATTGTTCCGTAGTTAATCTGTATGTTAATATTTCAATTTCCTTTCGGTAATGCTTGAATATCATGAATGTCTGACCCATATTATTGCAATGTGCCCTCTATTAACACACAAAACGTTGAGGTAGGCTTTGGAATAAGCGAACTATAATTCTATTGAATTTATTATAGTGGCTTGTAATCTGAACAGAACTCAAATAGTTTAAAAAGTTGCGAAATAGTTTTCGTTCGGTTAAAATACTGATGAATGTGTATTGTGTACTCGTAGTATCGGAAAATTACGTATCTCGGACACGTGCACAGGCATCTAACTAATATTATAAATGCGAAAGTATGGATGGATGGATGGATGGATGTTTGTTTGTTACTCAATCACGCCAAAACGGCTCAACGAATCTGGATGAAATTCGGCACATAGATAGAGAAAAGTCTGGAATGGCACAAAGGCTAATTTTTATCCTGGAAAATTCCCGCGGGATAGCGATAAACGAATTCTTTGCAGACGAAGTCGCTGGCGACAGCTTGTGACAGATATAAACTCTTGAAGTAATTATGATGGGCAAGATCGCAGGCTAGAGACGAGTGGCACCACATTAAAATCAAAGAGGCTTTGTATTTGAAATCAATACTTTCCTTTGGTTGGCATTTGAGCAGCATTTATGAAGTAAACGTATTTTGATCGCTAGTTGTTACAGGGCCTTACCATGACATCCTAAATCCGACTCAGTTCAAGTTCTAGCTGTCACTTTTAGTATGGATCTGACAGCAAGCGGACCTAAACTGAATCGCATTAAGACGTCATGGTAACCCGTAAGAGTAATTAAGATTTTGACAGGCTGGTATGAAAGTTTGCTATTGAATGTGGGGTGCCCACACATCGAGTTTGAATTATTGTACTCTGTTAAAGAGTACAGTGACACTAAACTTGACATTTAATTTGTACCATTCTAGTACCTCATTTATTATTATATATTTTTGTTATTTATGTTTTAACGATATTTTCACATTTTGTGGTTTTATGTTTATTATTTGTCATTTTAAATTGCTTTTACTTAAATTATTATTATTTTCTCTTTTTTATGTACTCATGACGATCTTTTTGTGAATCTAAATTGACATTTCATATAGTTTTATTTTGTTTGTTTGTTTGTTGTTATTTTGTTTTAATTTTATTTCAATTATTATTATTATTTCTTTTTTGTATTGCAATTGACGATCCTTTTGTGAATTACTTATGTTTGATATTTAAATGTATTGTATTTTTAAAAAGGTCACAAATAAATCTATCTATTTATTTTCTTAGAAAGTAAACTCAATTATAATCTAAACTAAAACTTCCCTTGACCCTAAAATATATAGTCATCATCGTATCAGCCATGGGACGTCCATTGTTTCGTCCTGTTGCCTCGGTTATATATTATTAACTATCGTTTTAATCGATTCCATAATGTTAAAGTCAGATTGGCGTGGGGTCGGCTTAAACATAATTAGCACGTAATACCATAATGATACGCGAGTATTTTATACAAGACAATGGCTTCACCCAAATAAGTCTATATGCATTTGCCATGCAGCGTTGCTTATTCGGCATCGAACAATATTATCTGGAATCTGGGGTGTGGTAGAACTTAAGCGAGCTCATATCAGCGCAGCGACATCTAGCGAATCTTTATTGCCCCCATTGTTTACGTGAAGTATTTAAGGGAGTCTAGAGGGAATTGATTCCTGAAAATTCTGTGGATTGAAAGCTATGGTCATAGACGATTGCATGAAGGGGATATGAATGTTGAGGATGCCAGAAAAGTGTAAGCGATCTCTATCTATTGATAACTTAGAGAATTTAGATTGATATAGTACATTGTGTATTAAGGGCGGTAAGTAAGGAATTACGACCGAGGCTCTAGTAGAAGCCCGAAGTCGAAGACTGAGGGCTTTCCGAATCGAGGTTCGTAATTCCCGTACCGCCCGTGAAAAATACAATGTTTTTCATCACATTTGCGAGTACATTAATAAAATGTATGGGCAGAAAGACAGCTTGCCGGAGATGCGGCGTTTTGTCAGGCCGTATTTGTAATATTAATAAACAAACAATTTTAATTGTGATCCAGCCAGACTGGCACAAGTAAATGTCCCCTAATCAAAGCCTATGATATTCCATGGGCTTACGCGTGCTTAATTTTGAAGAAAAAGAATTATTAAAATAAAACACTGTCTCTTAAATCCCGTACCCATCGTCCAATACAAAAAGCGCCAGCAAACAACATGCAAAGATTACAAACAAGCCAATTAAGCCGACATTGACAACTAAATCTTATTAAGCCCGAACCGCGGCATAATTGGTCACCATTACACAAAATGCTCTATGGTCTGTCTTTTCAAAATGGCGGCGCAGGAATAAATACAGAGATGGATATTATATCTTCATTAGCGAGGAGCGCGCATTGATATGTCCGTAGGTGAGGGCCATTGAAATTGTTGTATTTTATCACGGCACTGGAAAGGAGAATCTTTATGGGATTGTCTAGTAGAAGGTCGCGCTATGTATGTGTAGACGTGGTGTAGACCTACAGTGTTCCATAGAATTTATTTGTGTTGTGTGCTTTAGAATTAACATGAAAATGGCGCCCATGTCCAGCCGTCATCTCGTTTTGCTGTCAAGGTGACAGCTAAGGAGTGACTAAAGCGGAAGCAAGACACTAATTGACAATATTTCAAATTTCTTTATATTCATAAATCAAAAACCATTTCGAGAGAAACACTTGTAGAACACAAAAAAAATATTTTTGGATTTTTTCGTACAGTATTTTTTGGAAAAATGAGCATAATATGTAAAACAGGAAATGAAGTCCAGCGGCCGGTCCAATACTGCCATTATAAAAAACCTTGTCTTCCGGGTTTCCCTTTGACATTTAAAACTTTCACAACACAACACTACTGACAGCTGACGGTTAATTCATTCGCACACCACTCGGCTTTGTTGCCATCGGGAACACTAGATAACTGTTTGCCGGGCAATAATGATAATATTTTTGCAAGTTTTCATTTAAAATCATATTATTTGTGAAGTATTCTGTTTGAGTTTGTCAGCTCGTTTTGACGTTCATCGACAGTGACAACTGCATTCACTGACAAAGTATTTAAGCACAGGTTTTGGCGGTCAATTAAAGTAATTATTTTAACGTTTTTTTAAGTGTACGAAACAAAGCAATGACGTCATTTCGCTAATACTTGACGTTTGTTACTTACGTCCTTTCTGCTTGAGCAACGATTTAAATGGATTTTTCCACGAAAATACAAGATTTTCACGAATATAAAAAAATATGGGTGTCTTAAATTTGTGCGCTCTTTCCAGCCAGCCAGACAATAAAAAGTAGCTCTTAAAAAATTGAAATATTGTCAATTGCGTTTTTGAACTAATTTTAAAACTGATATTAGCTTTACATAGCTTAAGGGCTTAGATTTAGATGTGCTTAATAGAAATCTTACTAGTTGGTAGTGAGGTGCTGAGGTGCAAATGGAACCAGGATTTGAAGAAACCATTTATAACTTAACTAACAATGAATTCGGCTAGAAAATAGGAAATTTAAACATGGAATAAACAAAATACTTATGCTCGTTTCCCTATAGTCGCTAAACAAATAGGTAAATAATGAATATCCAAAGTAGGAGTCGGATACAAATTAAATTGCTTAATTTTTCCAAATACGATACAATAACATGATAAGTCTGTAGTGTTATAAATAACATAGCTGCTACCTAACTAACACCATCTACATAGATGACGACCGAATGGCCTAGTGGTTAGAGAACCTGACTATGAAGCTTGAGGTCCCGGGTTCGATCCCCGGTCGGGGCAGATATTTGTATGGAAATACGAATGTTTGTTCTCGAGTCTTGGATGTTTAATATGTATCTAAGTATGTATTTATCTATATAAGTATGTTTATCCGTTGTCTAGTGCCCATATTACAAGCTTTGCTTAGTTTGGGGCTAGGTCAATTGGTGTCAGTTGTCCCAAGATATTTTTATTTTTTTTATTTAGATGTGACCAAAACGTGGAACAAAAAAATCCATGAGTTTAGGGGTCTGAAATTTTTATTTTATTTTTAGGGTTTTTTGTTTTGAACTAATGTGGTGCCACAAAATTGATAAAAATTACAAGTCGAAACTAGCTGGGGGCAGAATCACTTAGCTTATCCTGGCATGGTTTTTTATGAGATGTGGCAACTTTCGTGTTTTGGTGTACCTAATTAGGTTGGCACGCCTGCATCGTGCAGCAAGAAAATGCGATCTCTGGTCATTTTCCGGTAATTAACATCACAGATTCACGCTTCACTAGTTCGCACCTAGAGATCGGCGTGCCACAGATTATACACCTCGTATTATAATTAATCTGGAATACTTCAGCGGATGGTTGGATTAGCTTCATTAAATAAGAACCTACCAGTGTTAAAATGATTATTGCGAATTTTTTTATTAACTTGGTTAATGTTTAGTGTACGGCGCCTAAGGGGCGAAGTAATTTTAAATCAAAAACTATGGCGAAATACTTATATATATGCCTTTTACCTATTACCTATACTCACATAAATATGTTGGCAATAAAAGGTTTTTATTATTTATTTTATTATTTATTATTATTATAATATACCGTGCTAGTCTAATTATAATTGCATTCTAACACAAAGCACTGCGGTAATTCAGTATCTATTTCAAAGTCATTAAAGTGTAAATTTGAACAAAAGCCGCGTTTAACAGCTCGTTGGTTAGCCAACCAATGGAATTAATCGTTCAAAAAATGGCTCCACACCTCATTGGATATTTCGTTTACGATTAGAAAGCCAATTGTACATTATTTATTTTAAACTAGCTGTTGCCCGCGGCTTTGCGCCCCCGTCCCTGTTTTTTAACCGTTTAAACCTTCCATGGACTTGTACAAATGTTTCAAAATCAAAATTATTCAAATCGGCACCATTCTCGAGTTTTAGCGAGACAAATGAATAGCAATTTATGGATCTATCTATACATTAAGGGTACATTCTTTAGTTATTTAACACAAAAAATGGAAAACGCCGCTTTTTGAAGGCGGTTATGTCACAAGGCTAATTAGGATAATTTGATGAAGAATCCCGTTCACTTTAGTTTCCTTCTAATTACTACCACGTACTAATGAAAATACCCAGAGGCAGCAGTAGCCGTAAAAATGGCCACGCAAAAAATTTACCATAGTATATTAATAACAAATTTATAGCTCGGTTATTGTTTATTAATCAATGGTTAACAATGCCGTAGTTTACGACCGGACCCCGGAGATAATTAAGACATAAAAGTATTCTCGGAAAGGCTACCAACTGAAATAAAAGTAAAGCAACAATTACCTTCGATTATAGACGATGCTTTGCGTTTAACGACACTTCATCTCATCTCCAGCCTACGTCCCACTGCTGGGCACAGGTATACTCTCAGAATGAGAGGGCTTGAGCTATAGTTCATACGCGGGCCCAGTGCGGATTGGGAACTTCACACATATCATTTAATTGTTTCGTGTTAATATCGTGTTGAAAATAAACAAGTTTAAAGTAACGTTCAACAACGAAACGCACCTGCAAATTGAACCCACTGTGCCTTTATGCCTTTTTTTGAACTGAGTAATATCAATTTAAACCACTGTTTAGGATACTAAGCCAAAAATAATGGTTTAACCATCTGTTACTTAATCACAGTAACTACACAGCAACTACTATATTCCGTGAAACATGACAGTGTAGGTATTCCATCATCCATAGCCATTAAAGATATTAAATTAAATAAATAAAATACCCTCCATGCACTAATCGAGTAATCATTAGGTGCCTAAATAAATAAACCAAATATCTAAATACCTAAATAAATGCCAAAAATGTCTGATTACATAATTTTTGATGAACTGATTTTTACCAAACATAGCTAAGAACCACCGCAAGGAAACTGGCTTTCGAATGAAAACAAACCGCATCCAAATCAGTTATATTATCTTGAGAGCTAATGATGCCACAGACACACACACACATCGACTACAAACTTATAACACCCCTCTTTTTGCGTCGGGGGTTAAAAAAAGTAACAATGTGGTAATCAGTGAAGTAAGACCGTTGCATGCTCTAATATACCGATGTTTTCCTGACCTTTGCTTGCTTTTGAGGCACACAGTCATACGCTTACGCATCAACCTGAAGAAGCATCTCTTATAAACAGCCTCTAAGTTAGCATTAAACACGTAAATTCAACAGTAAAAATATCTTCACATGTCAACAATTATAATAATACTCTAATTGTGCTGCTGAATCAAAGCGTCATTCGTTCTTTAAAACGCCCGCCATGTTTTCCTAAACGCGAACGCAGAATTTCACAATTTGTCCGCTTTTTGCGCTCGTCAGTGAGTGGCATTCAGCTGGCTGGCAACACTGCCTTATATGGCAACCCGCTCGTCGCGGGCTCGCTTTTTAAGACTATCTGACAAATGTGTAATTATTTATTTAATATCGCTGCGTACGAGTTTGGGCACAATTGGCATGCCGCAAGCTTGCGGACGTGTAAATACGAACACATTAAAGATGGTGGGTTGGTGGGATTTACTAGATTTTACCTTAAGTGTTGTATTTCTGTTGCTTTTTCTAAAGAAAAGTACTGGCTTTATGTCTATCATGACATGAATAACGTTAGTCTTGCTGTTTTTATACGGGACCCTACGTGGGCGTGAGACCGACTCGCACTTAGCCGGTCTTTAAGAGGTGTACTCTGATAACATTTGCATGGTATTTTAAAAGTTTTTACTTTGCGTAGTTGCTTCGAAATCCAGGTACCACGTTCTACGTGTAAGTTAAGTATATAACCAAGCTGTTCGCATTTCTTTATAAGCACCAACATTACAGGTATTTATTAATTAAGCCTTTATTATGTAGGTAGCTGCGGGTTTAATTAATTAACGGTAATTACATGTCGATCACTATTACATGGAGACTTTTTCATTAGGATGTGAGATCGCGCTGACTGATTCACTCGTGGCTGTTCTTGGAGCAAAGTTGATTTTTGGTGGGAGTGTTGATTTGAATCCCGAATTAACGAAGGATCCTAGAATTGAATCACGAGCGTAGTGAGCCTAAGAATTTAAAAATAATAATTAAATAGTTACTTTGTCTCACGCTCGAAGCAAAATAGAGATTTGCTCACTGTCTGGAATGAGCAAAACCCGCCTGTTTGAGGGTCGTTTAATTGCAATAATTAATATATGTAATAACTAAAATCGGCAAAGAGGTGTGAGGGTATGTATGTATGTATGTATAACTAAAATTACAAAATTTAAAAGCCTACTATTTATGAGAGCGCCAGTCTTACATTTAAGTTTGACAAAACAGCAAAACATGCAGGGACCTCACTCTAGCGCGAGTCCGATTCGCACTCGACCGATTTGTCACTATCTGTTACACAAAATTACAAATTGACAGCTCAAGCATAACCATTGACGCTAGATTCACACGATTCCGCTAACCACCATAACACCAAACCCAACCACCTTAACTCGTCTCAACACAGGTCAAAATGCCTCGGCATTCCCACCACTGTCGAGATAACCAGGGGCGGACTTAAACATGGAACTTGTTAGTTTGTATTAAAGTTCATTTTGGATGTTTTGATATTTTTGCTGGTAATGTGGGATTCTGAAAGTAGTGCCAATCTTGTATAACTCGGTATCAGTAATTGCGCGGCTTTTAAGGCAAGTTGACAATTTCTAGCTTTAATTTTACTCTTACATAGTAAAGGATTGCAGACGTATTGAAAAGTCGGTGGGTTACTGATACTCCGCGATTTTAATACATACGAACACAAACCATGTCTGTAATCCGTTCGGGGTGGACAGTGCCTTTTTTATGGTGTGGAAAATGCGCCTTATGCATCCGCCCGGTACGGGGTTACCGGGGGTATGTGGGGCTCTCCCGCGACGGCAGGCATACCCACTAAAAACCACACGGATTCCCTATTCGGTCGTATGTGAGGCGTTACGGGAGCACTCGGTGTCACCGCGACGCCCCACGGCCACGGGGTGGACAGGGCCTAAGGTAACAAGACCTAAAGGCCACGCTTAGCATGATTGTGGGCATATAGGGGGAAAGGGGAATAATAATAATGATGATTTGCTAGCCGCATCGTCTATAACATGATTCTTACAATTTTCGACCATTCTCTCGATGGGCTTTTACCATCTGCGCGAGAAGAGAATCAACTGGTACATTCTATGTTTTTTCTTTGCTCCCAGAGCAGCATGGAATGGCCATTTTTACTACATGGCCTTTTTTCTGACAGTGTCATCGAATCTACATTTCAATTGAATATTATAAAGAAAGAAAGAAAGAAAGAACATAACAAATATAAGAGCATACCTCTACACACAATTTTATAGAAATAACCAAACAAAAAAAAAACAAGTAACTAAATTTTATTGTCGAGCTGGGGCTTGATTTTTGAAAGCACATCATTCAAAAGTACCACTCGAAAGTGGTATAAATCAGCTTATATCTCCAAAACCACACACAGCTCTATCAAAGTTTTGACTAGTTCACAAGATTAATGGAAGCTGTGATTGTCTTCTATGCTAATGCTACTTGTATTTCAAATTCAGCACAATTTTTCACCACTTCCGAGTGGTATTTTCACACATATGCTTTCACAGTTAGAAAATACACTTGCACTTATTAAAAATTACATGTTAAACTTTCTCAGTACAATGTATCCCAGAAAATTCAATCATTTCATTAATTTCTCTACGAAAAGATCCAATCAAATCGAACAATAGCATATTAACTGTAATTATGTACAATCCGAGTGTCATTTCTCATCGCTAATAGCTACAACTGTAAAAATAGCTCTTAAGGTATTGTTTTAAGGTTTTATGTTTGTGTCAGAAGAATTAATCCATAGAGTGGAAATGGCAGTGTATTTATCTGAAAAATATTGAACCAAGCCACTGCGACAATGCAAGCGGGACACTAGAGTTGGGCAAGTGCTTATAAATGCTCTATAGGCTTCTGATAACTTAGCAATCGTTTGTCCTTATCTGTGAAAGGTAAATGTCAAAGTGACAGATAAGGACAAACGATCGTTAAGTTAGCAGAAGCCTACAGAGCGTTTATGAATAAGGGGGTAAATGTTTAGTCATTGCGTGACGTAGTAAATAAAACTCATTTGTTTATTATGAACAAAAACACGGTACTAATAGCCAAATAGTAACTTTGTTGCATGTACCTAAGGAATAAATGAACAAATGGTTTTTCAGATTTTTAGGCATTAGAAAGTAAGCTTTTCTGCACATAATATACAAAAACCATGGGTGCTCGTTTTTTTTGCAAGGGGGTATACTATCGTGAAGACTAGTGCTACGAGTAGTAGGTAGGTAGATATGGTGATAGTGACAAATCGGTAGTATGCTCTAATAATTATTTAGGCTGTATTACGACTCTATGGGTTAATTAATGGCTTATGTTAGTTGGTAGATTGAAAAATAAGTGCCGGAGTTGCTCAGAGTGCAGTTAAGTAGTTCTTGTGCTAAGTTGTTGGTATCGATGTCTATAATTAAGGCTACGCTTGTCACATAATGTTTTACGATTTAGGGCCGATTTTTCAATCGTCAGATAGGCCCTATTCGACGAACAACTCTATGGATGTCTGTCAGTTAAGTGCTTATCTGAGGATTGAAAAATCGGCCCTTAAGTGTCTATGGCGCAACTGGCCGCTTAGAAAAAAAAATACAAAAAATATCGATTCACCGATTTGAATATCGGTTTTTTCTTGTCACTCGCTCTATTTGGCAAGACGCAAGCCGAAAATAGCTTTATCCTACTCGATGACAACTTGTTATTTCAATAAGAGCTGCTACTATTGCAGTTTTGTTTTTAACCGACTTCAAAAAAAGGAGGAGAAGTTCTATGTTCGACTGCATGTATTTTTATTTTTTTTATGTATATCCACCGATTAGTACTCCGTCAATTGTGGAGCGATTTTCGAATTTTTTTTTTGTTTGAAAGAGTATAGCTCCAAAGTGGCCCCATTGTCAGCAAATCAGGATCTGGTGATGGGATCCAGGAAAAATTGAGGGCAACCCTCAAATTTTATAAGCACACCTATAGGTACTGTCTGTTTTCTACTTTCTAAAGGTGTCAAAAATATTCTGCAACGAATTTCATCAGCTAATCTTGGATTCAATGCCAAGTCACTCTTTTCAAGCCACTCGCTTTAATATAAATATATCTTAATACCTACACTGTTTAAACTCCCAACTGCGCACGCGCATGCTGTAAGCCAGCGCAGCGTGTCGGATTGGCCACAATCGATACCACTCTTCTATTTGATTGGTTGCCTTCAATCAAATAATTGACACAAAGTGAGTCGCGCGCGCATGCCGTTTCATTACTGATCGATTTATTACCTGATAACGTTAAACGTAAGCTTTGTTTGGAGACACGTTCAAATATTATGAATCCTTGGAAGGAAATAACGTTTTAATTTCAGTGCGTTGTATTTATAGTATCCGCAAAACCAAGTGGCAAGTCAGGCTTAAACGTCAGTTATACCGTTCGCGTAGAGGTGGTAACATGTCGATACCTTATGATCATGATAATTTTGCCTAAAATTTTGCCTAATGCTAACTGCACTATTGTTGCACGGCCTGCTCCATAAGGTAGTGCAGGTGCGAAGGAGATAGCAAGATTCCGATGATGAATGGCCTGACTCACCACTTGGTTTTGCGGATACTTATAGTCAATTTAAGGCCCAACTACCGTATCTAAAACGAGACCAGAAAATTTTATAGCAGCAGCTACTATACTGGAACTAGAAAACATAGAAAAATACAAAAAGTAAAGTTATGGCCGAGAATCGAACTGGGATTCTCATCAATCCGCGATGCTTGCTTTCTCATTTACATCACCCATAGCAAGTAATTTTCTTTTTAAATGTAACTTCGCACATAAATTGCGAAAAACTCAGAGTTGCGAGCCCGGGCTCGAACCCACGACCCTCTGCTTGAGAGGCCACAGGTCAAACCACAAGGCTACCACGGTTTTTTTTTTTAAATAGTAATGTAGTATGAAAATTGTTTTTTTACTTAGGTACGTTATATTAATTGTTTTTCGCCACTAAACGACGGAACCAACTACGAACCAAAGTTAAATCATCGTAATCGGTAGTCACGCCAGCGGACCGAAACGATTACATTTCATTACCCATTGATGATTTATTATTTGATATCGATTGACGCACAGCACAATTTAATTCTTATACTGGGGCCTAACGCTATTAGTAAAGGAACGAATCGAGGCGCATGCGTTTTTTGACTTAGGGGATCCTGAGCGGTCGAAGTTTAGGCGAAATTCTTCATTTAGCATCAGAGGTCAGATTTTTTAAAGTGCCACTTGAAAGTGGTATAAATCTGTGTATTGCCACAAAACTAAAGTACAAATTATTTTTTTACTAGTTAATTAGGTATACTAGGGACCGGGAGACGAGCTGTTGGTAGGCCTCCAACAAGATGGAGCGACGACCTGATCAGGATCGCGGGATCGCGGTGGATGCGGAAGGCACAGGACCGGTCCGAGTGGAGAGCCGCGGGGGAGGCCTATGTCCAGCAGTGGACGTCTTACGGCTGATATGATGATGATGATGACTAGGGAGCAATAAGGGTCACTTGTCGTAGAAAGCTGTATGAGAATGAAGAGTGACCCGTTTTTTTGCTCAATAGATAAATTAGAGCTGTAATTTTCTTCTAATCTACTCGTGTTTCAAATTCACCTCAATTTTTCACCACTTCATTCTGAAAGCGAGAGGCATTTTCACATAGTATGCTTTCAAAAATCGAGCCCTTGAGGCTTTATTGTGTAACGCGCGGGAGCTCGCCATCACATTCACCGTCTCTTTCTACCTTCTACGGGCCCCATTTTGTCACAAAACTTTAATTAGTCATAACATTCGTTAGTCATTTTTTTTGTCATAGCAAACGAAATCGTGTATTTTTTATTTCTGCGCACAATTCGTTTATCGCTATCCCGCGAGAACTATGCCATTTTCTGGGACAAAAACTATCTTATGCACCTCCCCGGATTCAACTGAATCGGTTCAGCAGTTTAAGTGCGAAGGGGTAACATACAGAGACAAACACTATGACATTTATAATGCCTAATAAGTATGGATTAGAATACTTTAAGTAGGTACACAACTTTTATATATTACCTGCTTAGGTACCTATAGACATAGTATCATTAGCAGTGATCGTAAATTTTTCAGCAATTTTGGTGCAGCATAGGCAAAGGTAAACAAAGGTTTATAGGTAAATAAAGGATTTTCTTCAAATATTTTTGGGGAGGTGATCAGTTAGGGCTAATATTAATGATACTTATTAACTCTAATTAGCTATTCCAGCTACAATAGGGCATACAGATCGCAACAACGCTGCACCGAAATTGCTGAGAAATTTACGAACACTGATCATTAGGTGTATGTATGTACCTACTTATTAATATATAATATAATTGGTAGATACATATTTTATCGATGTAAACAGTTGGCATGATTGGATATGTAGATTATGTACGATTACAAATAATTTTTTAATCGTTATGCGTCAATGAGGTTGATACTCAGAGTCTGTAGTATTCACTTCGCAATTAACTATGAATAAATGAATATTAATTTAAAAAGTACGTTAATTGGTGGTGCATGTGTATTGTGTTGTGAGGTTAATTAATTACTTTAGTTTTAAATATCCACGTATGCAAATAGAAATATACTTTAGGGTTGTTTTAATATTTATTAAGTAGTCCCTTCATTTATTGATTTTGATTAAAGTTTTTACCAGCAAGGCATCTCAAAGAAAAGCTGTAGGGTTAGTCAGTTTAAATGACGAAGGTATGGCTGAATATATCCACTATGCTCCACTATTTGTGTCTACTAATAGAGCAAATTGGAAATTTTCGTCCAGTTTGCTCTACGAGTTTTACCGACAGAGCAAATTGAACTGTTTTTTTTTTACAATTTGCTATACTAATTTAGAACTTTAGGAGCAAATTGGAGGAAAACATCGAATCGATACAGATCCATCGAACTGTTGTTGGTACTAAGATAATAATCGATAATCGTTAAATGTGCAGGGTGTCACAATGAACCTTCACCTATAGATGTGTCAAAGTGAATTGTAACCGACCGTAGGTACAGTCACCAGCATAAATAAGTGATCATTTTTGTACCTTGTCGCTTTCAGTCGTTACATTTGTCCTTCCTATTCACATAATAATAATAATAATAATACATGATTTCGTATGGTTATTCAAACATGACTTTAAAGTGACAAGGTACAAAAGTGATCACTTATTTATGCTGGTGACTGTACATACAAGCTTTGTTGAGTTTAGGAATAGGTATATGCTGTGTTTATTGCGAATAAATGATTTATGATTTTTCATGATTTACTAGCGACCCACCCCGGATTCGCACGGTATATTATGCATGTATTATACATATAAACCTTCCTCTTGATTCAATCTATCTATTAAAAAAACCGCATCAAAATCCGTTGCGTAGTTTTAAAGATTTAAGCATACATAGGGACATAGGGACATGGGGACATAGGGACAGAGAAAGCGACTTTGTTTTATACTATGTAGTGATGAATTAATATCAGTTGTCCCAAGGTATTTATTGTTTTACCAACGTATTATTTTCTTCCTATGCCAGGGTTCTGTGTACTCAGACCAAATTAAAACAAAGATGGAGTTCTACGAAGTGAGGTCGGATTGAATCACGCCTCGCCTTGCGCGTATCTTGCGCGGGTGGTAGGGCTTTGGCAAGGTCCGTCCGGATCGCTACCACCATCTTACTCGCTAATCCTGCCGCTAAGCAGCAGTGCTTGCACTGCTGTGTTCCGGTGTGGAGAGTAAGACAGCCGGGGAAATTACGAGCACAAGAGGCATTTTATCTTAGCCCTCTAGGTTGGCAACGCATCTGCGATCCCTCCAGGGTTGCGGGATGGGCAGTGGTGATCACTTACCATCAGGTGACCCACTTGCTTGTTTGCCTTCCTATTCATGTAAAAAAAACAGCTTAGTTTCGCTTTCCGAATTTGTTGTACTTGTACGTACATCAGCTTCATTTCACTGCTCTGAAAATGCGCTTAACAATTTTAGTCATCTCCATTCATTAACAGTTAACAAAAACTAAATTTGAATTAGTTCTGACGCGTTTCAAAATAGATCATTCATTATTTAACAACGACAATCATTAACAACGCGTTGAAAACGTTTTTGTGTATTTAACGATGTCCAATCATTATTTTGACAAGAAAAATGACGTGCCCCTACTAGGAGCACAGAAAAACTAGGGTGTTAATTATAAACTGCCACTTAACACTGTATAAATGATCAATAACTGTTATTAATTAATTCGAATTGTTTGTTACTCATTGAAAAAGGCAAGAGCCACCTTAATGAGTTCAATTTGAATTGTAATTGCATTTTAAAAATTGGTTTATATTGTTTCACTTAAATTCATTTATTTTCGATTGTTTTTAGTGTTCGACCACTACTGATTCGGTTTTGGCGAGTTGTGGCATGAAAATTTAGTCCGAAGTTTAATGGGCCAATTTTTTTTTTGTCGAAAACTTTTTTTCTTGGGTCTTGGTTTTTTTAAGCTGAAAATGATAATAGGACCTTTAAAAGGAGAAAAAAATGCGACAAATTTTTCATATTTTTTTTGCAGTTCCATTTAGTTACGTTCATATAGTGTAAATGGAAAATGTAACATAGTGGAATGCAATATTGTAGGACACTTTTTTAACCTATTAAATGCAATAGCACTCCTGATTCTAAGCAGCTTCGGCTTTAAGAAATCAAAATCCAAGAAGAAAAGTTTTTCGAAAACAAAATATAAAATGGCCCTAATAGGTAAATTTTGATTGGTAACATCTGGAACGTCACAATGACAATGACGTTACGTTTCTGTGATTGATATTCGGCCATCTTTGGTAACTTTTTTGGAATTTAATTTCCGCGAGGAATATTTATAAGTACCTAGTTACTTATTCACCAGTACCAGCGATGACTAAGGCAGTTTTCAGTTATATACCTTGAAACCGGCGAAATTAAATTCTTCGATAAATTTGCATACAAAGAACGGATTAGCCTTGTCTATTAAATAATCAATCCTGCTTTATTATGCATGATAAAACGAGCAATGCAGTGGTTAATGATTGATTAATTGAATATTTACATTTAGATTTGGCCATTTTACTATCTTTGCTTAGTAACAAATCTAAGTCTGGTTTTTTATTGAATCAGGCGTTACATTGCGGAGGCCCATTTCAATGAACAGAATAGGTACAATACCTTGCTACTCCGCTAATTAAGTTTACATGCCGGCACGTAAGTCCAGCGATGACGAGTCACGTGGAGGGGATCTGCGCACCCACGGATACCGTATTTTATACTTCTGCGCATACAAGGTCATCGCTAGACTTACGTGCCGGCACTTATAAAGCGTTAAGCGTTAGCGTTAAAGGCCGGCGCACGTAGCATGTATTTGGAGTGCGCCGGCCTTAAATAGGGGAGTAGCAATAGTAAGGTAAGTAAAATGTTTTTTTTTCGTTCTATTCTATGTAAATCGGGAAAACTGCAAATTATTGTTAATTATATTTTTTATGATTTCGTGACTAATGTTTTTTTTTTATATTGAAAGAATAAATAAACTAATATAGTAAAAAAATGTGCAATATAGGTGTATGGTGAATTCCTTGCCTACACTACAGAGCTGGAAAAATCGTTAAGGTAGCAATTTTGAATTTGATTTCAAAGTAAAGAAATTGCTTAAATTTTCATAGATATGCAACTATGCTATAGAAGGGTTAATGTAATTAACTAAATGAAAACAATCTTGACATGTCTTTTTATTGAAATATACACTTTAAAAATCTAAATCTGTACACTTTACAAATTAATTCAGAAATTACATTGTTATTTCATAATTAATTTTAAATTGAAAATATTTACCTACCTAGATTTTTAAAGTGTATATTACAAACCTTTCTAGTATAGTCTGATTAGCTATGATAACATAAGAATCTATGCACTGATTAATTGCCCATTCAAGGCTCAAATTTAACCTAAGGTTAGTATTTTCGCTAAAACTACGTAAACTACTACGCATAATAAGTACTTAAAATAGTCGTGCTCAGTCACTTGTTTTTATCAGACGTCAGCTACACTTAAATTACGCACTAGAATATTCTAGTCGTGTTATTCAATATTTTTGAAAATATATTTTACAACCCCTTCAATATTTTTTCATGTATTTTATTTATGTTACAACTACAAATATTGAATCAATACGACACATTTATGTATTTGCATAATTAGGATTTTTTAATTGTGGCATGCTGTGATGTGAAAGCTCAGCCACGACAGCCTCCGCTTAGGAGCTGGGTCTACAAGACATGAGACAGTCATCACTTATGCGTGCCAAGTTCTATTCAGCGTAAGGGACACAGTTATGCAGCCATATAGCTCTGTCCCTTACGCTGAATAGAACTTGGCTTGAGTTGTCACCAGAAACTTACCATGGCTTTCTGTAAGTTGCTATCCGAAAAATTCATTGATTGATAGCCTTCTGAGTGTTGTTGATTTAACATAAAGACAGCTTCAAAATTGAATTCATATAGCGTTATGATTTTCGTGTAAAATACTTATAACGGAACGGACAGACAAACAGAATCTATAAGGATTCCGATTTGGCACTTTGGCTAGGGAAACCTAAAAATCAGCCCAGCACGTTTCGGATTGCGCACAGTGTATTTGGTAGGGTTTTCCAAGTTGTCCGACTGAATAGGCGACAAATATTCAAAACTGCCATCACCGTGGATATTTTCACGTGAACAAAAGCATCTACTTATTCACTCTGGACACTTCATACTTCACAAACGAATCCCTGAATCGAGAAATGATTTGCGCAAACCTGCAATACTTCTTAATGACCTTTCCAATGACCTCCACTTTTTCCCAGGTTTTATTCTATAACTTTGCCGGCTTGATATGTTGGGTATACCTTTTCTGTTTAGTACTATAAGAGTATCTGAGCTAAGCTATGGACATACAGTCATGGCGAAACCATAACGATAAGGGTTCCATTTTCAAGATTATGACCATGGAACGCAAAAACCAAAAACAATGTTCAGGAACACCTTCATCAACTTCTAGAATTTCCATTTTCAAAGCCATAACCTTTCTTAATCTTGGAAGTATTAGACTCACTCTGTGTTCTATTACTTATAATATTACTGACATCCTTGACAATATGTGCGATGAAGCTTAAAACTTAATCGTCTTACCATTAGGCGATCCTGTCCGAAACATGGGGTTGGGGGCCATCCAGGGAAATGCACCAAAAGGCCACGTCGGCGGCGGACCCTGATACAGCCGCGGCAGCATCGGCTGCGGCACCACCACTCCACTCCTCTCCGTCTCCTCCCCATTCCCACTCTCTTCCCGCTCATCTCTCTCGTATCTCTCGTCTCTCTCATCCGCGTTAGAATCAACGTCTTCGATGTCAACGTCGCTGTCATCTGTTTCGAGAGCCGTACTCTCGTCATTGCTGTGCTCCTGGTCTTTGGGTGGCGTGTCCTTGCTGTTTAGGAGAGAGTCTACGCTGAAGGAGATCCTCCCTTTGCCGCCGCTATCCGCGGCCTCGGACCGCTCGCATTCGAGCGACGTCTTCATTTCATCTGCTCGATGGCATTTCAGGAAAACTCCCTCGTCAACTTTAAAACGCCATTTAGAAATTTGTTGACTTGTGTTTTTGGTAAAAAAAACGGCGGTTTTGGTTCAGTTCTTATAAGATTGCAGCACTTTTATGCAGAAGAGATGCAATTTTCCTATTAGAAAAGTAATTGGTACGGGGAGGAACGATGTAAAATTTCCGCGAACCGCTTTTAGCAAGTCGGACGCGTTGGAAAATGTCTGCACAGCATCCCGCTCAAAAAACTCAGACTGTTAATTTAATTACACTCAGCGTCCAGCTATGTAACTTCACTTCGGCACAGTTCAGTCACAGAATTAGCACAATTGGCAACACTTAAAAACGCCGTTGAATGTTTAGTTTTCAATTTGCGGAGGGCTATGTTCGCGCAATGTTTCGCGTGGAAGCCCGGTGAAAATCGCGCAAGCATTGGCGGCGCGGCCGCTCTCCTCTCCTCACCGACAGAGACGCAGCTACTCACCGAGGAATTTTAATAAGCGACGCGGAGCGAACGAGATGACGATACGATCCAACATGTGTGTAAACGCGATATTGGGTAGGCGGGGCCCGTCGCGCTCAAATTAATACCCTCCGCGGAATACGCCTTATAAAAAGAGAGCCTCGCCCTACAATTTAAGCTTTATAGCAACGTTTTAAAGCTTAGAATAGGATGGTTTGTAGCTTTATAAAGTGACGTAATAGAACCGCGCGCGTTGGATTGCAGTGGCTATTGTGTTGAATGAAAATGGAGTAAATAGACGGGTGCTGTAGGCGGCGTGGAGGGGACTTTACGATTTAATTATTCGCGAATGCGGAGGCATTTTGTAGCGAGCTAATGTCTCATTGTCATTAATATCTCGGGCGAGCAGCCATGTTTGATTTGTTTATGACACGGCTGTAGGTGAGAACGTCTGACGTTGTTCCTGAGCGTCGTTTGTATGGCAGTTGGGATAGGAAGCGGGGCTCGGGGCGGTTGGCACGCTCGCCTATGAAATTCGAAACGTTGTTCAAATTAATTCAGTTGTCTAGCCGTCTTTTGTTCGTGGCTCGGGCGCCAACTTTGTTGTGTGATCTTTGAGAGCCGAACTATCGATTGGTATTGGAATGGTAAGGTGTTGGGGTGATGCAGGAAATGGGAACAACGCGACAGCGTGGAATGTGATGTGAACGTTTGGATATATTTACAAAGGAATGTTACTTTCGATTTTCGTTCTTAAATAAAGTACATTTCTATAAACTCTATTTAACACGCAAAATAGGCGCAGTTCATAGACGTCGAGTTGCGGAAATCAGCCCGTTACAACAAAAACTCTATTTAAATGAAATCGATGCAAGTTCAGAATGTATTTGTTACCTTGCTTGCCTTGGCCTTTAGGTCTTGTTACCTTGGGCTCTATCTACCCTGTAGGGGATAAACACGTGATTTATGTATGTAAATTATAAAGCACTAGCTTTTGCTTTCTTCGTTTACCGTTATCCCACTGGAATGCGTTTTCTGGGATCAAAATTATCCTCGTCCTTCCCCAGTACTGAAACTATGTCTTTATTAAATTCCAACGGTTTAAAGCCCGAAGAAGTAACAGACAGACTAACACAATTTCGCATTTATATTGTTAGAATTGATTATGTCCAATGTACCTATTATTAGCATTATGTTTATCTTTAAAGTGTATTTAAGTATTGTCAAAATAAACAATAATAAACTGCGGTAGATTTCATCATAAAACTCATTCGCTGCTTAATCGTGAGACATAACTAAACAAATCTTATTAGCAGATAACAAACGCACACAATCTCACAGACATAAAAACACCCGGCCATCTAAGACCCATCACAAAATTATATCCCCCCCAAATCAAATCGTTAGCGCCATGTCACTTAACAAAAAGTTAATCGCATTACACCTATATCTGACATCTCTTTGTGAGATCCACAATAATGCCCAAAACCCTGTGGCAACCGAGACTCGACTCTAACCCAACCGCTAAAGACTCTACCGTTCGAGACTCACCGAAATTTTCTTATCAATTCGCAAATATTAATAAAAGGTCTTAACCGCGGAGGGGAAACCGTCTCTCTCCCATTGAGATATGGTTTCGTTTATTTTTATAGAGGGTGGCGTACCCTCCAGCCAATTAATGTAATTTAATCGCGCAGAGGGATTACCGAGGTCTTAATTGAAAGAGTAGGTAATGATCAGGCTGCAATCCGGGCTGTTATGAAACGGTTTGGCGCGAGGGACGTACAGGCGGCGGCGGTTTTGCTTTATCTCTTTTAAAGTTACCGTCGAATGATTGACTAAAATCAGAGTTTTGTTAATAATGCTGTCCATCGTAGCATTGGTTGTAGCTAGTGTTGTAAAAGACTCAAGTTGTGGAGTCCTAATTCTGTAGACTCGACTCATTTAATATAGGACTCGGTGAACTCGAACAATCCGAGTCTCGAGTTTTTAGTATGGATCTGACAGCGAGCGAACCTAAACTGAATCGGAATTGAATCGCATTAAGACGTCATGGTAAGGACCCTGTAATTATCTTCTATCTATAGCTCGGGAACCGGATTCTTCGAGTTCACCGAGTCCTCTATTAAGTGAGTCGAGTCTACAAAATTAGGACTCCACAACTCGAGTCTTTTACTACACTAGTTGTAGCAGAGGCCGTCTATGCAAAAGCGGAGGAGGATGCAGAGGGGAAAATGAAGTGTGCTTCTGGGGAAGAGGACACGGAGACGAACAAAAATACTTAAAGAGCATTTATTAAAAAATATTGACATCAAAGTTAGCACGGCGCACATAAACGTACGGGAGGGCTATTACGAGTATACGTAGGGACCTGCTGGGGGAAACGGGATTGGTACAGTTCTGCCATTCCATTCCATACAATAAACTACAATTACTAGGTACCCATTAAATCCTTACTAATATTATAAATCGACAACCAGATGGCCTAGTGGTTAGAAAACCTGACTATGAAGCTTGAGGTCCCGGGTTCGATCCCCGGTCGGGGCAGATATTTGTATGAAAATACAAATGTTTGATCTCGAGTCTTGGATGTTTAATATTTAAGTATTTATATTTATGTATATGTACATATAAGTATGTTTATCCGTTGTCTAATGCCCAAAATCACAAGCTTTGCTTAGTTTGGGACTAGGTCAATTGGTGTCAATTGTCCCAAGATATTTATTTATTATGAAAATTGATTTTCAAAGTTCGTGTCGTACCATCCTTCTCACTCTCAAGTTAATGACTATTAGTGTGACGGAACGGCACGAAAATAACTTCGAAAATTGTATTTTGGAATGCCAGGCCGAGGCGGATGCGCAGGTGTTGGTACGACTTCATACGGTAGGTGGCTGCACGTAAGTAAAACGTGGAGGGGAGATGCGCAGTTGGTACGTATTAAAATCCATAAAGTTAAAATGTATAATGGGTTAAAATACATAATAAATAAATAATAGTTCAAAATATATAATGCGATTTACTCCGAAAATTGCAAATTAACAGAATTGCTATAAACTAAACCTAACCTAACCTAAACCAATCTATAGATCACCTATAAAAAAAATCATATACCTAATATTTTCACAGAAAATGGCATTACATATTTGAACTAATATGCATTTTAACCCATTATACATTTTAAGCTTTATATATTCTGATCCGCTCCCGGTATATTCGAAACATTTGCGGACGCGAATGCAAGTTTGTGGAATCAGCTTCTGTCAGCGGTTGTTGACATCAAATTGGTTATGCCATCGGAGCCTTTAAAAAGAGTTTACTGTTAAAGTAAATGCCCACTACATCGTGCCATACCATGACCGTAACCGACACCCAGAAAACCTTGCCTTGTCTTATTCGTACAATTAGACAAAGCAAGGTATACTAGTGTAGTAGGCTTGACCTTTACCCTAGAGGCCGGCAACAGACAGCAACTCTCCTCGGTTGCTGGTACTCATAGGTGATCGCTTACAATCAGATGGCCCGCTTGCTCGTTTTCGTCTCTCTTTCCATTAAAGCCTACATCATAAGATAGTTAGGGCGCGAATATAATCTTCCTGTTAATATTGGTATTGGTTGTACAAAACAAAGTTATTTTACTGTGCCCCAGAGGCCTTCATTTCATTGACTTTCAAGCTATACAGCGTTGAAGCCGTAATCTTCTTTTATAGAGCATTCTAACTTTGCTATTAATCCGTTGTGGAAAGTGGGGATTAATTAGATACAAAAATCAGGGAATTAGTCTAATACTCTACCGTTTTAGTATAGATATTTGAACCTTCTAAATATAGGTACCTACCTAAGTAATTCACAATAGCAAGGAGGAAATGATACTTTGGAAAATACGAGTTTCCTATTTGAAGTTAATTAGGTAGTTCAAACAAGGAAAATTAATACCTAGTACCTATCCAGTGAAAATTTTCTATTATAGGTTTAATTAACTCTATTCCTTATGTACCTACACCACCTGCTATTAGTTTGAACCTAGTTTCCTGTTGGAAACAAAATAATTGTTTGCTTGTAAAATGCGATGAATTATAGACCGACCGCTTAACCAGAGTCCTCTGACCGCTCTCGGTCCCCTTTGTCGTCCCACCCCGCGCCCCTGTGCCGCCCGGGCGAGGACTCATTTATACTTCATTTAATTTAGGATGAGAAACCACAACAACATTATATTGCGGTTCGTGAATATCTTAACAATTTGTACTAGAGTAACAATTGACGACACGCAAATAAAGTGGCATTAAAACAATTTTATTTTGCGGCTGCCAAACTATTGCACTGTACTATTTGCTAGGTAAGAAATAGTTGACCAGACGCAATATAATGCTATTGTGGTTTCTCGTTCTAAATTAAATGAAGTATAGTGGCATTCGACTTGTCTAATTGTTTATTTATGATTATTAGACTCAAGTAAGCATAGGTAAGGAAATTATGGTAACAGTCAAAAAATAAGTTACATATGTTCAAAGGCAAACTTATCTCTAGAAGGGATCTATACCACTTAACCTTTGAGTAGGTAGATGAGAACATTTGATTAGGGACCGATAGAGTTACTTAATTCAAAAAATTAAAGTTAAACAATTAAATTTAAATTAGATTTCCTTATTAGCAAAATAAATAATTGTACCTATTACATGAATGCGTCAAAACTATTCTAACATCAAACTAAAGTTTATCTTACCTACCCAAGTTATTTAATTTATGGTAAGCGATTAAATAATGTACCTACTTAATAATAATGTGTTCCAGCTAACATTTCCATATAATATCGCAAAATAAGGAAGTGTAAGTCCTTTCCTTTATCCTATTAGCAAGTGTTTCCTTATTATTGGCATTATTATTTCGGGGGAAAACCTATCGAAATGTACTTCCATGCGATAAGTAATTTCAGAAAGAAAAATATGCAACAATTACTCATATAAATAGAATGTATAATCAATTCAGGAAATTCCGCATAAATTTTATCCTGTTTATCCAATGTTCCGTGCTAATTCGTTGATATTTTCTAATTTCCTTCAGCAATATCTCGAACCACGTTTTAATTAAGTACCTACTTAGGTACCTATGTAAAATGAATAAAATGCCGGCAAAGGTGACTGAATCTCCCATAAAACGCGCTAATTGACGACCGGATAGCCTAGTGGTTAGTGACCCTGACTATGAAGCTAGAGGTCCCGGGTTCGAATCCCGGTAGGGGCAGACATTTGTATGATGAATACCTACGAATGTTTGTGCCCGAGTCATGGATGTTGTATGTATTTATCTACATTATATAAGTATGTTTATCCGATGCCTGGTACCCATAGTACAAGCTTTGCTTAGTTTGGGACTGGGTCAATTGGTGTAATTTGTCCCATGATATTTATTTATTTGATTAACGTGCACCTACCTAGTTTGTGCGTAAAAAGTAAAGTAAGAGTTTACATACAAGAGCTTATCTATATATCTATCTATGTAATACCTTTAAACGAGCAATTCTTGTATATAATTACGTATGCATTTATATTATTTATGGAATGCAGGAGGTTTCGGGGGCGATAAATCGATCTAGCTAGGTAAATATTCATAAGGCACCGGCAAGACTGACTCTGTAGAATAGTTGGTATGATGGATATGGACATACCTAACAAATTACAGGGCATATTTAAAGATAACTTCTAAAAATACATTCATATCTGCAATCTGTGACTTAAATTCATACGCAAAATTATAATAACATTTTCATTTCGAAAACGTACCTTCATAAAAGTGTTAGTAAACATAAGCCTGTCCCACACGGCCATTCAGCGAATAGGTACGCAATCATGCAAATTTATTAAACAGCCAAAGCAATAAAAAAAAAAACCATTAATTCCAGCCAGTTTTAATTACGCCGCAGGCCATTAAAAGTATTAAAAAGTATTAAAACTAGAGTAAATTGTAAAATCCCGACCCATAAACTGGAGATACGCCTTTGAGAGTCTCTCATAAGAAAAGGGCTTAACTTAAATTTATACTGGAAATAAGGGCGATCTTTTTAAATAACGACTTTCATATTCCCGAGTGGAGCGGACAATTTAGCGGAGATGAGGGATTTTTTATTAAAAAGTAGGGTATGATATAACTGGGCTAAGTGGGGCGGACCCGGCGCCCATTACTCCGCGCGAAATGAGTTTTCAGTTACCGAGTTTTTTCTGAGCAGTACAGGATGATTGTTTCCAAATACAACCGAAATATACTCAGCGGCATAAAGTTTGTCTATCATAAATATTGCCATGCAAATATTGGTAATTTTGTATGGAACCGACGAGCATGTATGAAGAGATTGATGAATGTGGATGAAGCGAAAGAGGTATGTCAGGATCGTAGGAAGTGGAACAAAGTAGTCTCTGCCTACCTCTGTGGGAAAGAGGCGTGACGGTATGTATGTATATATTATTATGTTGTATGGACACTGGGCCTAATTTTATGCCGCTGACTGAGTATGAGTATAATAATAATTCTGTTATTTTTATTACGACACTGGTGTCTAGTTTCAGCTAATTTAAATGTCTAAGCTGTTATATTAATATGTATTCCGAAGTTAAAAAATGCATAAAAAAGCATTTCCATCGACGATATACTCGTACTTCGACTTTGCTCTAACTGCGCTCTTACACCATTTTAAGTTTCAAGTGTCAAAAGCTAACGTGTTAGAGGTGAGAGAGGAGTTATGATGAGGTAGGTGGGGATGACTTTTTGACCCTTGAAACTTTTTATTTCAGAATATTAGGCTAATTTGAACATTTTCGGAATAAAAAGCTCAATATAGTAGCAAATACTACGGGCAATTTTCGGTTTGGCTTGAAATTCTGACAAACTGTACAGCATCCATCAGCGTCCTACAAATCTATCGGGAGATAAATCTGCGCTGGGTTAACCAACGTCGCGAGTTCACCTTTCCGTAAATTGTTGAGTAGGCCAATCCAATTATTATCGCCTATAAATCCTGCGGAATGTAATGTAATTGCCATACTTAGAGACGTGTATTAAAATTTAAATGTGAATTGAATTTAATTGGGATGATGTTTGAGGTCGAAAAGCGTAAAAGCGTTCCTTGGATCTGTTTACTCCAAAGGAAAACATGTGTTCTAGCTTATATTTGTGTTTGTTTTCATTTTGTTCTAGCTAGGTACTAAACGCAACTTGAATTTTCGACTTCATTAGCGTTCTGTAGCAACTTAACACTATCTGGCTTTGCAAATAATCTTTTATTGGTTTAATGATACCAAAGATTACCCCTTTTTACCTAAAAATACACGCATAACTAAACTCCACGTCAGATAATTCAACACGCATTTTCATAAACCAGTATTTTTGACTCAATATTACATACATACATACACACATATCGTCACGCCTTTTTCCCACAGGGGTAGTCAATTTAAATCATTTAAAAATCCGTTTTTTACTTTCAACATCACCCTGTATGCGAGAGAAAGCGGCAAACTAATAAAACGTGCGTCGCGCTGTCATCGTAAAAACATTTCCCCTTAATATTCCTTTGTTACCTCCAGCCGCTATTTATTTGTTTCACTTCGCCTTAATAGAAGAACGATTCTGCGATTCCAACATTTTCGAATGAAATTTGACAGTTTGGATTTTCTGAGAATAATGTTAAGATTTAGTTTTAGTTTTGAGTTAAAAAAGTGAGGGAAATTAATCTAAATCTACGATTCGGGGCACCGCTCTTCCCGCTTGTATTTTTACCGAAATATACATCATAATAATAACCTAGGCATGTCACTTTCATAATCAACTCAAATCAATATTCGAGTTCCCGGTATTGTCTCATCTTCACTTCCATGATGTCTACTTCACATTTACGAAAATTTCAGCAAAAAGTGCATCCGACAGAACTGTTAAATAATTCCATTCCACCCGTTGAAATCAAACTTCTCCTGTTGGTTTTAAGTCTCCAAGTATCGACCTCAAAACAACCCCCCCAGTTCAAAAATGAAGAGACAACAAACGCGCTAAGTATTTAGCAAAAAATCGTGCAAGGTAAATCTACAAGTCGAACGCTTAACACTAAATACACGAACGACTCGACAAATGTCGGCGTGCAAGTAAAAATAAACCCACCTTGTTAAGGTCGAGCCGTGTTCAAGCCCTCGGGCAAACATCCTAAAACAACCAAACATCAGCCTCCCACTTAAGCACATCACTTAACAGAACCAATTTTAAGAGACACTCCAAGCTTAACCTCCATAAGGAACAATTGACTGACGTCAAACAAAACGTGCTCTAAAGGGGATCATTTTGTAATGGACGCATTATAGCCCCGGCAAATATTAACCGAACAAAGAACATGAAACGATTTTTGAATAATGAATCTATGTAACGAATTCGTGCAAATACACGGGGGCGCCACCGGCTTTGTGGATTATGGTTTAAACCGATGTTTGTTTTTCAAAAATGGAACGCTGTGATGTTTTCGCATTAGCACCTTTAACTGTTGTGCTTTTAAGGAGGTTGCGACGTGTGTGGTCCAAGTGGCCAGTGTTTTAGGGTTATGATGTTTGTAATGTTGGCTGTTCTGGTAAGCTTGGTAAATTTATGGAAAACTGAAAAAGACGATCCCACGCAGACGCAGGCCCTTATAGCGTAATTAAAGTTGCTAATGTAATTGTTTGTTTGAGCTATCTAACAGCGAGCTGTGAATCTCATCTGTACTATTTGTTTAAGGAGTAAGTCATTGCATACTATGTACTCGTAAATGTCAAATATATAGGAGTTTCCCAGTATTCTTTTACCATAATTAATCTTTCTTTACTTAATGGATCAAAACATGTATCTTGTCGAAACCGCGTGGTTGTGGAATAACAAGGTAAAATGTCTTCTGTTCATTAACATGGACCTTCGTAAAGTGACGCCTGATTCAGTACTTACTTACCAAAGCTTGGTAGAAAACATAACTCTCCTACGATTCTTGTAAATAGTATAATCTAGGTCTTCTAAGATAATAAGATAGTAGTTCTGCAAACAGCAAAATGAGTATGTTTATTTATGTGCGTGCAACTGTGACTAGCCCCACTTTCTCGTTTGCAGAATTTAATTTTAACTATTTACCTATTTGGTTTGAGTTTTAGTTTATTTAATCGTATAAATGAATAGGGTATGATCATCTTTCATTTTCAAACCAATAAGCATTGAGTAAGTATTATAATACGGCTTCAGGTTTTAACTTTTTAACCGAATGTGCTATAACTACCTCAAACAAAGAACAGTTTCCAGTTTTTGAAACTCACGGTGTGAATCGATTTTAAACGCGTGCTCGAGACACGCGCAAAAACTGCTTTTCAAAACTAACACCTTTTGATACCCAACAAAAAGGTGACGCGAAAAAAAAACAATAAACAACAATAAAATTATATCAACAAATGAAAACGCGCACTCGGAATTCAAAATACTGTTTCTAAACTGCCAGTGCTAAGGCGCACATTTGATCGCGTTTTGTTTGTTCGCGTTCTAAATTTGAGTTTGTAAAGTCAATCGAATATGACATCTTCTTTAAGCATGAAGACTTAGATAACATTAGTGGGTTCTCAATGCGTGTCTTGAGTTGAATTGAATGGGTGAATGAATGAATGGCTGACGTTTTTCCAAGAGATGGTTTTATGTTGATAAATACGCGACTAATCAAATTATTTATGGCATTAAAACGCAATAAAATCGGTCGGGACATCTGTTGCGTGCTTTGTGAAAAAACGGCAAAGGGTGAGTTTTTTGTTGTACCGGTGTATTGTGAAAGAGGTAGCCGGGTAAAGTTCGAATTTTGGATTTTATCGTATTGCCTGAATAAAAAGTTTCTAAAGGTCTATGAAACCTTAAAGGACTTTTTATTTTTGAACCTTAAATTAATCATTGAATTAATAATTATTCCTAATTTACAGCACTACAATTTGCGAAGTTGTGCTATAAATTAAAAAATATCTTGCGTGACTTTGAAACTGCTTAATTTAGACTATTTTATTTAGACAGACCACTCATTAAAAAATCGAATTTGCAGGTGAAGAGTCTTCAATTCTATTGACTGATTTGTGTGTTAGTAAAACACTCACTATACAAAAATAAATAGTAAAATGTATTAAGTTATAGTAAATTGTTTCCTAAAAGCTTCCTAAACATAATCGAATAACTGTAATAAAGAAAATAATCGAGTGACGAGACCCGATCGAACCAACATTACAACGAGGCCGGGTAAACGTCCCCGTTTCCACCTCATTAAGCCCAAGTTAAGGGCTCTATTATGTACTTTATGTATTCCTAAATTACCCATCACTTAATAGGGTATCCAACTGGGGGTCTTACCCTACAACCAGGTTATCGTGAGCTTCCTCTCCCCGCACGTTGTAAACAACTCTCATTCAAACAGGGGTATAGACGCAGTGGTTGCTAGTTCAGCTAACGGTGGTTATTTAAAGTCATTATCGGAGAGGTGGGTTGTTTAAAGTGTTCGTATGATTACCGGCCTGTTCAAATTTAGTTCAGAAGTCGGTGTTAATGTTATATGAGCTTAGAATTTGTGTAATACGATTTGAGTTAATGGTTGCTTTATTTGGGATTTAATGGATGGGTTAAGTAGTTTTGTAAAGTTTTATGTAGAGTCGTGAGACGTGGACAAACGCAAAGATATAGAAAGACGCATTTAAGGGCAGAGAGGCATTTTGGAGTACTTACTTATATACATATAGTAATGCGCAAAATGGAGAAGATAAGCAGGACCAATAGAGACGAATAAAAGAAACCTGGAAAGAATAGAGAAAAAGAAGTAGGATCATTTGAAACGTCTAATTTAGTACAAACAAAGAAATTATGTAGAGTGAAAATAAGGTAGGAAGAGAATCGCGTGTCTCTGTGGAACCTTTTCAGACAATATCACAATAATTTATTTGGTCTATGTGATGGTATGGTACTGATGATTATGTATGGTATGTCAATGTGGCGCTTACAATGACAAAGTTCCACAGTGGTAAGTACGTCAAATAAAAACAAAATGGACGCTATGTCGTATTAGAAGGTGGAAGAATTATCTGGAGGGACCCGCTGTGACAGGACTCTTACTCTTAAATATTCATGAAGTAGAGTTAATTTTGGAATCATGACAAAATATATTATGTACCTATGTTATCAAAGATGGTTTGTTTCGAAAAAGGAAATGATATTCGTGACTTAAAGTATTTGCTGTATTGGTAGGGTAGGGTAGGGTAAATCCATAGAAGGAACACACGCGTAACTACCACAGACTATAACATATACATCGAACAAAATGGATCACATTAGGTACTCTACGGCAGTTGACTAAAAAAACCGACATCAAGCAAATCACCCTAATAAGTTTCAAAGTTCGAACGAATGAATGAATGAATGACATAAGATGACAGTTACAACCACATTCTAAGGAAGCGAAATGACTTAGCGAATTTGAGAATGCAATAGGGTGCCCTCGTTTTGGGATCGGCTAGAGACCCCAGATGTCCAAATACCCGTTTGACTCTTGTATTGTGTCGGATGACAAACGCTGGTCTATTGTTGTATGGGACTATTGAGAGTGCTTAATATACTTGATGCAAGGGTGGCAATGATTTTTTATTTTGGTGAAATAACGTAGAATTTCGAAGTAAGGTACATGGCTGTATAAATATCCTTTTTAAAAGGTTAGGCTTGTGTCTTTCGTCCAGATGTAATGAAAACTTTCACATGCCCTGCCCAGGTATCTGTACCTGGTTACCTTTCTTGCATTAAATCTGTGAAGTGTTGAGGTAGAAACAGTATATTCCTAATCATAATTTTATCATATGTTCTATTTTTTAATGTGTCGACTGTCGAGTATATTGACACGGTGATAGTTTTTAACAGCATCTAATTTCAACCGAGTGAGTTAAAATTAAAATCTATGACGCGGTAATTATAATATATTTTATTTCTTTTTTTTGTCTCATACGTATAATAAATGTTACAAAATAAGGTCCTAATGGTCACCCTACACCTAAAATGACACCCATAAGAGAGCATTCCGTTTTCAAATGTGCGTACCATTCACGCTCGTTTTAATGACCGGCTGATAGCCGTTTAAAAACGAATTTGCTCACTTTTGGTACATTAAACAATCATTCGTTCATTCGCTCATTCGTTTACTGCGATATGGGGACGGAGCAGATATGGCGGGACGCGGAGTTCCAATTTTGAAATTGTGTTTTATGATTTTATGGGATAATAGATAAGTTTGTATCAGAGTGGAGGTAACGGTTATTTTTGAAGATATTTTGTTCTACAGCAATTAAATGAATGCAAAATTTAAGGTAACAGGCAGAAACGGGTGGGAAAGAGAAAGGGGACGCCTTTGCCCAGCAATGGAAAAACAAATAGGTTACACAAAAAAAGAAAGGAAAAACAACAATTAATCTAACTAATATTATAAATGCGAAAGTATGGATGGATGGATGGATGTTTGTTTGTTACTTAATCACGCCAGAACGGCCCAACGGATCTGGATGAAATTCGGCACATACATAGAGAAAAGTCTGGAATAGCACATAGGCTACTTTTTATCCCGGAAAATTGTGTAGTTACCGCGGGATAGCCATAAACGAATTCTTTGCAGACGAAGTCGCTGGCAACAGCTAGTACTGTTATATTTCCAGAAACTTATTGTGATAACTTGAAACTAAATATTCGGCAACAATTACGAACTCCCGTTCCACGGGAATAACCCATTATTTAAACCGCTTAAACATTATTATTTTTAATGATGTAAAAACTATATTAGTTCGGTAATTAATGTAATTAACCCGATAACATTATTATCACAATACCTACGTAATTAATTTAACAACTGGGTCGTTATCGAGTAATAAAAAGTTGATTGAATTTTGTACTAATCCATAACAATAGATTGGCGTTTTAACGATGTGATAACTGCAGCTATTAAATAGTTTAATATATACAAACAATACAAGTACGAACATAATACCGTATCTCACAGCGTGTTTGCTGTAGCTAAATTGTTAATCAAACTCGGTCGATTAAAAACATACAGTATATGTATACGTAACATATGCTTGTTTCTTAATTAGTTCTCATGTTAATGCATACATAAGCTTGTTTATATAAATAATATAATTATATATACTAGCTGAAGCGTGTCGCAAATAAAATTAAACACTATACTCGATAAACTCCGCTATTAGAAACCCATCACTATTTTGATTCCCCTTTCCACCTATACGCCCACAATTTTATTATGCTAAACGTGGCCTTTAGTTCGTTACATTAGGCTCTGTCTACCTCGTAAGGGATAAAGACGTGATTTATGTATGTATACACAATGAGGTCGATTTGAACTACGCCTCGCCTCGCGTTTGCGTAGCTAAACTAATTTTCATGCCGCAATTCGCTTGCAAGTAGGGCTTCCAATACCGGGATCCCGGTATTGGCTAATACCGGGATCCCGGAAAATTTTCGCCATTTTTCAATACCGGTATTGAAAAGTCTAATACCGGGATCCCGGTATTACTGATTTTATGATTTTTATGTTATTTATTACACTATTATACTATATATTACAGGTGTAAAATTGACTACAAATAGCAATTTAAAGTAATTATTCACATTTTAATGCATTTCATAAGTATTATTTCAAATACGAATAGGTTACCTTACCTACCCAACCCACCCAGCTATTCAGTTTTAAGTTTAATAAACCTGTATTTTAATATTCTTAGTTCTTCGGCATCACTTGCTGTCGCCGTACATCGTTTAAAATAACAAATAACCTACATTTAATTAAGATTGTGATAAAAAATGTGATTTTAGTTTCATACATAATATAATAATGCTATTCTATTCCAACGAGACGACAGGTGAGGTGATGTTATGTTTGTATTTGTAATTTGTTACATAAAACTGACATGATGCTTAGTTATGTTGGTTATCTTGTTTTAATTTTTTTGTACACAGTACTTTCAAAATAATAAAAGCATGCTTTTCGCCAAACATATTAATATTATTAATTACTAGCTGTTGCCAGCGACTTCGTCTGCAAAGAATTTGTTTATCGCTATCCCGCGGGAACTACGCAATTTTCCGGGATAAAAAGTAGCCTATGTGCTATTCCAGACTTTTCTGTATCTATGTGCCGAATTTCATCTAGATCCGTTGGGCTGTTCTGGCGTGATTCAGTAACAAACAAACATCCATACATCCATCCATCCATACTTTCGCAATTATAATATTAGTTAGATGTTTTTAAAGCATGGTAAAAAAGCATTTGGTATAAAAGACTGCTTATGATTAGGATTACTCTACGGAGTTGCTGATGGTTAGTTTTGTTAAAATTAAAATTTGTTATAATTTAATATGTTTTTTAACTAAAAACTGTTCTTTTGGTTGATTTTTTCATCGAAGAGATTGAGAAAAATTGATAATTGACTGTATTGAAAAAAAAAAAACTAGATACCTCCTTCAATACCGGGATCCCGGGATCCCGGTATTGAAAAAATAAAATCCGGTATTAATACCGGTATTGAAAAAGTCTGGTATTTGGAAGCCCTAGTTAATATGAATGTCGGCGAGGCAACGCCTGATCAATTAAATATTTTTTAACAGAAAATGCATCATTTGTAATATTTGACAAAATGGCGGACGTTCTTCAGCTTTTACTTAATTAAAATATACCTTATTAACTGTTGTAGGTACTTGACTTTTCCCGACACTTCCAATAATTATTGTTATACTAGCTGCTGCCAGCGACTTCGTCTGCAAAGAATTCGTTTATCGCTATCCCGCAGGAACTATGCAATTTTCTGGGATAAAAAGTAGCCTATGTGCTATTCCAGACTTTTCTCTATCTATGTGCCGAATTTCATCCAGATTCGTTGGGCCATTCTGGCGTGATTGAGTAACAAAAAAACATCCATCCATCCATCCATCTATCCATCCATCCATACTTTCGCATTTATAATATTAGTTAGATATTTCTATTGATCAGATGTAGTAAGTAGCATAGAAGGTTAGGATCCCATAACAAAATGAAGGAAACGGATGAAAGCGAAATTTTACATTTCTATGCAAAATTGAGTCTTTGAATTTAAAAAAAATATCGATTTTTTTTATGTTTTTTAAAACTTTATGATATATTATATAATATCTAATTCAAAGAATTCTTAAAATATTTTTTTTAAATTAATTATAAGCAATTCAAAATTTATGAAATTTGAAATATGACCACTTGACCGGGAACGGGCCATGATTGGTCGCCATGGCTGTGACGTCACAATGTTAAAGCAATTTCACGACAGTACTGGGTTAACGGCTGATTTCACTAAAAATATCCGAAATTTAATGCAAAAAATATCTGCTGAAGTTTTTTTTTTATGAAATAAGGTGGCAAACGAGCACGCGTATCACTTTATAGTAAGTAAATTTTTATTTTAGTCATGTGTAGGTAGGTAATAAAAGCTTAATCCTGATAATGTTTCTGATTTATGTGAACTGGATTGATTTTACTGGACCTGAGATTTCACAATAAAGTACCTAAGTACAGTGAAAGATACTGAATCGCTTACCTACCACTGTGGAATTTTAACATACACCCTGCTAGAGATATTATTGCTAAATTGTACCTATTAGGCAGGTTACGTGATTCAGTTTCTTCGACCGTAGGTACGTAAATTTTAATGGCTAGATTTTGTGGTTGATAGGTATTCCTAGTTTTTTTATAATCCCGTGGGATTGTATTATATATTCAATGGGAATTTTTGCGGGTGTAAGAGCCTAACCTTGTTCTAGGTAGGTACGTCCGGATCGCTAGGTACGGTCAACGTCAAAGATATCTTTACTTTACACTTTAGTGCCTTGTCGTTGTAACTATAAGTTGGAAGTTTCATATGAAGTTGTCAAAGTGCTTGGAGCGACAAGGCACTAAAGTGTAAAGATTGTTTTCCTACTCCTGTACTATTATCTGCGATTTATGTTATCACGAGCACCACTATAAGAACACTCATAATAAGACTTTGGATAAGTCTATATTGTCTATTCCCTCTAAAAGCACTTGTTGGCTTATGGCTCTAAAAGTGCTCCATCGTTACTCTGCCAGCCATAGACTGCCAGACCTAGGTAAAACTTTTACACGATCAACATTAAATTTACGATGAAAGTGTATGGCTACCAACTTAACAAATTATTTAAATCATACGGTTTTTTATAGAACTAAAACTTTCTGAACTAAATGCATATTTGCCAACATAACAAACAAGATATTTAAATAACGTCACTGGCAAGTCGGTAAATGTTTTGGCTAAATGCGCCAAGAAGCCAAGGCTATAAAAAAAGTAAACGTTAATTAAAAACAAAGTTTACTATAAACAAACTTCAAATTTTGTCTTTTTGATGTTTCCCGCTCTTGTCTTGTTTGTTATTTGATTGCAATAGTTCTATTAACAAAGTTTTGTAACGTATCATAAAAAATCATCGATGAAAACGAAATTAAGTTAACACCGGAAGAAATATCCGCGGCGGCCCAGGAAGTGATGGAACATTTTGTTGCCTAAAAAATCTCGGCAATGATAAAGCCTTCGAGAATTCCATGGCGAGGAACACTGGACTTCTTCATTTTGGAGAACGTATTACTTTAATTTAGTAAGTAGGTATCTACTTAGTCGTAGAAAAAATATTGTATGCAACGTTGTATTAGCAAGTCAAAAAAAGCTCGTGGCGTATTTTCTTACGATGTTCGCTACGCTCACATCGTAACCCACACCACTCGCTTTTTTTGACCCCTCTAATACAACTGTTGCATAAAATACTATTAACGTCGACCGTACCAGCATCTTAGTAATCCTGCCGCCAAGCAGCAATGCTTGCGCCGATGTGTTCCGGGTGAGGGGAGTAAAACAGCCCGATTTTGGCATAATTTTTTAAATCCAAGATGGCGGATGACATTTTGACACTATTGACACTTTGACACTAAAATATTGATGGGTGTCGTTTTGAGTAATTTGGTGCTTCTGAGCCTGATTTTGACATACTTTTTTGGATTCAAGATGGCGGATGACATTTTGACACTTTGACACTAAAAATGTTTATGGGTGTCGTTTTCGAGTAATTTGGTGGCTCTGAGCCCGATTTTGGCATAATTTTTTGGATCCAAGATGGCGGATGACATTTTGACACTTTGACACTAAAAATGTTTATGGGTGTCGTTTTCGGGTAATTTGGCGGCTCTGAGCCCGATTTTGGCATAATTTTTTGGATTCAAGATGGCGGATGACATTTTGACACTATTGACACTAAAATGTTGATGGGTGTCGTTTTTGAGTAATTTGGTGCCTCTGAGCCCGATTTTTGCATAATTTTTTGGATCCAAGATGGCGGATGACATTTTGACACTTTGACACTAAAACTGTTTATGGGTGTCGTTTTCGAGTAATTTGGCGGCTCTGAGCCCGATTTTGGTATAATTTTTTGGATCCAAGATGGCGGATGACATTTTGACACTATTGACACTAAAATGTTGATGGGTGTCGTTTTTGAGTAATTTGGTGCCTCTGAGCCCGATTTTTGCATAATTTTTTGGATCTACGATGGTGAATGACATTTTAACACTATTGACACTAAAAATGTTTATGGGGGTCGTTTTCGAGTAAAATTTTACACTTTTGTGTTTTTTTTGTGTCAGTAATGTCAAAATTTCATCCGCCATCTTGGATCCAAAAAATTATGCCAAAATCGGGCTCAGAGCCACCAAATTACTCGAAAACGACACCCATAAACATTTTTAGTGTCATAGTGTCAAAATGTCATCCGCCATCTTTGTGCTCGAAATTCCGGGTTTTCTTATGAAATTCCCCTGGGATAAAATCAACGGGATTTTCAACTGAAATCCCACGACTTATTTACTTATTCATATAAATAGTTATTACCCAAGTGTACTCATCACTATTCTCATCTAATTTTATGGTTTTAAATCCCGGTACCGTGGAAAGTTGGGATAGAAGTATGATAGAAGTATAGACAGTGCCATCCACAAAGACTCGTAGATGTATTAAAATTAAATTTTAACTACAAATTAATAAGAACCACGGTGGATGGCATCCATCGTGAATGACACCTACTATAGCCGGTACGTAAATCGAGATTATAAATTATAAAGTTCTTGTATGCCAAATTTTATCGAAATCTGTTTAGCCGTTTTAGCGTGAAAGAGTCACAAACCAATACGCTCTCACAAACAATAGCATTTTACAATAATAGTAGGATAAAAACAGAATAGAGTAGATTTAAGTCAAAAAACGGTATCACCTGTATACTAACTACGAGTGGAAACTAACATTGTGACGTCACACGCGGCTCGGCCTTGTTCGGGAACTGTCGGTGTGTTTTCGGTGCGGTACTCGACGATCAATTTTCAAATCGGTATAACTCGTTAATTATAGCGAATAAAAAAAAACTAAAAATACTTTTCTTACCAAACTTATATATGATCTTTCCATTTATGACAAAAAAAAATTGATTCAAAAACTCAATTGTTGTTAGGAAATATCAAATGAATCAAGAAATTTTTATTTCTTAATTTTTATGTTTACTTTTACGGTTTTACCGTTAGAAATTTAATTTCTAAACGACACTGAAAATTAGAACACATAGAAAAATCCGAAAAGTAAAGCTATGGCCGGGAATCGAACCCGGGTCCACGTCATTCCGTGACGCGTGCTATACCCCTACACCACCCATAGCAGGTAATTTTCTATGTGTGCAGGGGATTTTTCTATGTGTTCTAATTTTCAGTGTCGTTTAGAAATTCAATTGTTGTTATTTAAGCATTTAAAGTCTAAAATTAGGCCGTACCCACATAGATAGTGGCGCCATCATTTAATTTCATTTTATTCTGGCACTCCAACTACAACTCCTTTACCTACAATCTAGTTAAAAAGCAGTTTAAAAACTTAACCCTCCCAACTCGAACGTTAACCGTCCGACACCAAATCGTTCGTGATTCGTTTAAACGCATTACTCCACCATAATAGGCCACTTTAGCACCCTCATGAACAGAATAGGGGCCCAGTGATTGTGTATTTATTAACTTTATAATCAACTACGCACTTCAATATCGAGGGGTTCCAACAATGTCGTACCTCGAACGAAACTTTCATGATATATATTTTGGTTTGAAATTGCAATAAAATGTGAATGATTCGGCAATCACTTTGTACTGTGAATTTATTGAGGCGGCTGTGTTTATTATATTGAATTTTAATATTCGTTCTATTCACCTTTTATTCTATTACGGGCAACTTAGGATGGCATTTATTTTGATTGCTCTTGGATCTTCTTGACCACCCAAATGAAGTACAAAGTTTTTGACACAAAATAGACTCCAACACGCCAGAGCGCTTCTAATTAGCGGCTTACTAGTAAACCAAACTACACCACACCTTGAGATTTTGAGCTAGTTCTCACCGCTATCAACCTCGAGACCCCGACATATCTTTCTAGATCTCGTCCTTCCAGCGGTTCCGGGGACGGAGTGAAATTCGAGCATTTACATACCCCAGATCCAAAATCCTATTCCTCCCACGATTATTACCATAATAAAGGAAAAAAGTCGCAAAAATGTTGATCAAACTACTCTCTACTAACTCTACTACTAGACTCAGCATCGATCCCGTCTTTCGTTTTCACGAAATAAACTCTACGAGTTAAATCGTTTTCATCAATATTTTCCGAGTGACGAAAAAACGACGTAGAAATGCTAAATTGACGTAACGAGGTGGTCTAAATCTAATCCTTGGTCTCATCGTCTATGGGAAGACGGGCCCAGCGTACGAGCCCTCCCCTTCTTGGCATGGTCCTGGCGGAAGCCGGGGCCACCGGGGTTGGGGCATCTGTGGTGATACCCTAGTGGCATCCTACTGCGTCCCCATCACACCGGGCTGAGGCAACGCCGGAGAGTTTTTAGTTTGGGTTTACCCCTTCTACTATAGGCATCCTCGTGTCTATAGGGCATCCATAAAGATTTTCTCTCCATTAAAAAAAAGGCTAATCGTTGGTCCCAAGTACGTTCTTTTTATAGTTATACTTATATCCAAATCTCTCCTCCAATCCAAGCCACCGGAGTCCGAACACTATTCTCCAGCAATACGGGGATTTGACGCATTACTATTGTTAAAAAAACTACAGTTATTGTGTTATTGATGCACTAAACATTAAGCAATCACAGCCTGCCGTTAAGCCAAATAGCCCAAGCTGTCAAATAAGCAACCCATTAAACCATAACCAATACTCCCTGTCATTTATATCATTTATATTGGTAGCATATGAAAGCGCATGTCGCCCCTCCGAGGGTTGTTGGTATTAAATTCGATATTTTTCCATATCATTGTGTTGGATGCTGGGGTTGGGGGGACTGGGATGGCGGTATGCATTTCGAGTGAGGCAGAAAATAAAATAACATTTAAAACTAGTTTTTGAAAGGCATTAGGACCGGATAGTGTAGTCACTACACTACACTGTAGTGGTTAGAGAATCTATAAGCTTGAAGTTCTGTCCCTGGTTGTGGCAAAGATAAGTCGCGGAAAGAAAGCTGATGCGCGGATATTCGGAGGTCTTTAAAAATGAAAAACCAAAGAATGTAAATGAGCACTTTTCTTGTCACTCGTTGTCACTATGTTTTTCCTCGGTGACTCTTTAAACCGTAAATTAGAGGTTTACAGCCTTATTCATAAAAAATCCTTAATTGAGGTTTGATCAGTCCATTAGTTAACAGACTGATTAAGCTTATTTGACAGTTGTTAAAAAGTATGATTCATAAACGCTTGCTAGCAGTCTGTTAGCTAATGAGCTGCTGATGGATGGATTAGACGCGTTATGTTGTCACCTTGACAAATCATAGACCAAAAATGGCCTTTTAGTAAATAAAAAAAAAATTGACAGCAGTGGCAGCGAATTAGCGGGAAACCAGCGAATTAACACGACAGACTAGGCAGTGTGGATCTAGTTTCCTTTACCTTAAAACAAATAAAATAAAATAAAAACTTAAAACAAAAAACCTGTCTTGCGTATGGTTTTGCTCTTGCCAAAATCAGCTGTTCACATTTATTTTGTGGCGGCCATTTTGTGAGTTAGCAGAGAAATAAAGTAGGGTCTACGGTCCGCTAACTTTCAGAAGACTTAAGACCCTTGATGGACTGATTAGCGCTAATTGACGTTTATGAATCATGTTTTTTTGCATCGGTCCTATAGCGAGCTCATAGCGAGCCTCTAACTTTTTATGAATAAGGCTGTTAAAATTTACCAAAGATTATGTATGTTTGCTGCAGTTTTAGGCCGCTTTTACGAGTCTTGATTTCATCTACTAAGCTGGTACTATAATGAGACATAACAATTTTATTATTCTAACAAACTCTACTACATTTGCCTCCGCGCTGATGAGACAGAATACATACATACATACCGTCACGCCTCTTTCCCACAGGGGTAGGCAGAGACCACTTTGTTCCACTTGCTACGATCCTGACATACCTCTTTCGCTTTAACCACATTCATCAATCTCTTCATACATGCACGTTGGTTTCGGGTAGGTACTCTAACACACACACACACACACAACACACAGACACAGAACAACAACACGAAACACACAGACAGTAACAATAAGAAATAGTTGATCCGCCCAAATATCTTGGGTCCTTTCTGCATAAGTCGGAGTATCAAACGGCGGGTTAGATTTAACGAAGTCAGCTAATCCGACAAACTGGAGGGCGAGGGCCGCCGTATGCGGTTAGTAGCCGGAATAAACTTTGCCGGAATGCTCACTTACGCTAATCATGCTGTTAGCCAGCTGTACAACAAACACAAGTTACTTTAACGATAACTTTAACCATAACCAGCGATATTGACAAAATATTTCATAGGTTTTCTGTCAAAAATCGTTGGATAAGTTCTTTCAGAGAGAGAAAGAGATCAGAGAGGAGTTTTAGTCCCGTAATGCAGAGACTAAAGTAACATTTTAAGAGCATGAGAAGTGAAAAATATACCTACTTATATAAAAAAAAAATTATAAGCCTTTTTTATTCCGAATTCGCTACAATTTCAGGAAGTACATGTTGTTGTTGATGTTATTGTCGTTTATTTATTAAATTGTCGCGTAATTCAGCGTGCCTCATGGCATAGGCCTCCTCCGTGTATTGGAGGGTTTGGGCTATAGTTCCCACGCGCGCCCAGGGCGGATTGGGAACTTAACACACACCATTGAATTTCTTCGCAGATGTGTGCAGGTTTCCTCACGATGTTTTCCTTCACCGTAAAGCTCATGGCAAATTACAAATGTAATTTTTCGCACATAAATTCCGAAAAACTCAGAGGTGCGAGCCCGGGATTTGAACCCACGACACTCTGCTTGAGAGGCCACAGGTCAAACCACTAGGCTACCACGGCTAGACATACATTAGATATACATTACCAAGACGTCAAAAACATTTATACACTTTAGGGTGCGACCACACCGCCGCTTAAAAAACGGTGACGTTACGGAATCGCAACAAAATGTATGAAGAAACGGTGAGAAAACGTGACGCCTACGACACGTCACTGCGTATACGCGGCGGTTTGGTCGCACCCTATGCCACAAACAATGGTCGGTGCTATTTAATATTATATTTGACGTGTTTGGCTGTATCGATATTAAAAAAAAAAACCTAAATCGAAAGAGAGAAATAAGATAGAGGCAGAATACCTACGGGTGATAACACGAAGAAAATTTAGGGACATACATACATACCGGCACGCCTCTAAATTTAGGGAACCCGGCGGGAATCGAGTTATTAGAACGACACGCTACAACTAGTGAAATTTTCATTCACACAACATTCTATTGAGTTTCACTAGTCACGCAGCAATTTGTGTACTTCATTCAATTCGCATCTTGTGCCTTTTAGCTAATGGTTCCGAAATACGCTGTAAAATGACTTCTAATTTTAAAATCCAGCGTGAAAATCGTGAATGGCGATACAATTTCGCTATCGCCGTGGGATTTCAATAACCCTTTAAATTCAATAGAAAATATCATTATTCATTTACAAGATGAAAGCGGTTCGAAACGTATCGTTACTTCAGACCAGCCGACGCCATGAGATCAATCGAGCAATAATGGACTTTAATACCTCTACTACTAACTCAACTTTGTAAATTAAATCTTCAGAATATAATTAATCTTCGCTCAACATAATTGCATTATTAGCGCAGCCTCGTATTTACTTGCGCGTCGCACTTCATTTTACCTCTCTTTAACTCTCATTTTAATGATTAATGATTTAAATGAATTAATGATAAATGGCCGATGAAAGCGTGTTGCACGCGTTTGCAGCAGTCGGATAGAATGTCAGATGTTGGGGTCCCATACAATTTGGAGGAGTCATTCAGTCATTCATAAGTCATTATTAATAGATACGATATCTCGAAGTGTTAGGTTAGAATGACTTAGAATTCTTACCCTTTTGTGAATAAAGTAGCTGTGTGAAAAAACTGCCTTTTTGTCGATACTCAACTGGCCCTGTCGTCGTGGTTGTAAAAGAAGTTAAAGGTTTACTTCAGTTTACTTAAAAAAATATTTATTTAAAAGTAGTAATTAAATTAAATGTAAAATTGGTTGGTTGCTTTGATTGGGTTGGTGTACTTATCGATTTTGTTTTTTTTTTCCTAAAGAGTAGATGACGTATGTGACATTCATTAAACAGTTAAAGAAAGATATTAATTAGTATATTCATTCATTAGTATACTAATTTGAAGGTAATTTAATGACAAATAATTCAGTCATTGATGATTTTGTCCTAGCTTATATAGTTTTTCTGAAAATTGAGTAAATCTGTAAAACGGGACACTTTTCAAGGGGGGGAGGGGTGAAGCGGCTTGCGGAGGGGGCGGGAGAGTTGTGTACTCGTATATAGGTATAACACAGCAGCAATAAATTAAAATTATAAATTTTGCCGTCTTGGCCATACATTCAAATCTAGAATGAATACATTAGGTATATGTAATAACATATATTATGTTAGCTCAGCAAATCACACAAGAAAGATAGTACCGCCAGCATCGTCTTATGATACGATTTGCATTGATTTGTTGATGTTTCTAACCTCTGTTAATATTCCATGGCATCCTCGCTAAAGAGCTTTTTCAAAAAGTATATCTACATTTTTCAAAAAAATACAATTAAATAATAGTTTTATTACGACTCTATTAATCTTGTTCTATTACCGTGTTGCGATTGTTTTGCGATGACCTGTCCGAACTATGATGATATCTGTGGTTAAAGAGTACACACAGGCACCGCTGTCCCGTAACCGGAAACGATCACATCCCAATCCCGGTTTTTTGAGGCGTAATTTGAACCGTGGCCCACAAATTACGCCGCAGGACGCGTTACGCTTAGTTTCAGATCGGCACAGTTACGCCGGGGGAGGAGCGAGCGCCATCGACCTATGACCCTGTGGCGCCGCTTTTTTTTAACGTCTGATGGCAAAGATTATGAAAGGGCGGTTACACGTGGTTTTGATCGGTGTGGCAGAAAAGAGTAATTAACCGATAGTGGTTCTCCGATACCGCTTGAATGAGTAATTTGTCAACACTGAACGAGCGCTTATTGTCGCGATATATTTTTCTTTAGCCCCAACGTGCAAAAATAATAAGAAGAGAGGGAGAGCAATTATTTACACATTCGACACTAGAAATAAAACAACACAAAATTTAAAAAAAAAATTAACAAGGAAAAACAAGTGAGGAACTATTAACCGGTATGCCGCGCGTCGACTTTGCATTTGCTCTCAATATCGATTATAACATTTGCTTTTCCAACTCTAGTCCCAATTCATACACATTATATTTTTTGTCTCCCCGCAATCTGGAAATTAGCCGCAGTGTCAAATACGAACGCCTAATTAGTGCGGGGACACGTTTACCGTTTTTTGTAACCGTCGTATTTTAAAGTATCGCCTTCGTAATTATCGAAGAAGTCGGATGCATCACTAGAGCTCTATGGGGCACGAAACATCGCAACTTTTATATTTAACACGAGCTTTTTGCTGACTTTGCTTGCTTTGTCATTCATCCTATATATTATAGGAAATTTCAAGATGATCGAATTGACTTGAAACTTCGTTTATCTACATAAATCCGACCACTAGAAGTGGACCAGTGTTGGCTTGCAAGTTTCGACATATACACAAACGTAATTACAAAGACCATGTTTAGACCATGTCAAAAGGTAGTGTAACCATACCAAAAAACTGACTGGAAAGAAAAAACGGAATGTTTTGAACTACATATTTTCAACTACCGACTTTTCGAACTGCACTCATAAGCTCAATCAATAACCAAATACAAATCACAATGCTATCAAAATATTTTTTTTTCGTTTACTTGTTTGCTAATAAAAAAATATACCTAACACATCGATCATTAATAGGTGTAATCTACAAACTCACTGCTTTTACAAAACAATTTCACTTCCCATTCGACAATAACATAAATCGCGGTAGTCCTATTAAAAATTACCGTATATTTTATATAACTGTGATAGCACAAATAAAATAGAATCTTATATTACCAAAATCAAATCCCTTAACAAATGTTTAGTATAGTTACAAAAAACGGTTTATTGCTCTGAGTTATTTGTAATAAATTATAGAATAATTCGGGTGCAGCTACAAATAAATCCTTAATAAGGTGTCGTTAAACTTTATTATTTAGTAACAGACTCCACTTATGGCTATTGTTGTTTTTTTTAGTTTAAACATCTGTTGTGCTGTATATGGTGAAGCGGCAGATGAAACTCTGTGAGACCACACTTGGCCATGATTTTATTGATTACGTTATCTCTTTTTCATTCTCTGTGGAATGAAAGTCCATGAAAAAGTTAATATAAGTGCTCGAAAAGATTGTTAGAAGCATAACCACTCACTTGATTTTGGATTTTAAAAATGGTGGCCTATATTGCTTCGTCATTTGTGAAAATTTCCGCGAAATGCCGTGTTTTATTTAAAAATTCATAACTTGGCTTCTACTGAACCATTTGCTATGTTTTTTATACACAAAAAAGCCAATGAAACAAAGAATTTATTGCTGTTGCTTATTTTATGGGTTACGATATTGAAAATATTTACAATAAATGCGTAAAACAGACACACTGATAAAGTTGAAGACTTCAAGCGGAAATGTATTTTTAGAAAAAAATCTAAAGCGATAACACCCTTTTTGTTTGCATGCAAAAAAAAGTAGATTAGTTGTTCTTTCATTTGAAGCCAAATACTATATAAGTGTTCATATAAAATAATATAGTAAACATCATTTCATTTTTAAATATGTGACGCAAGACTGCGCAAGACGGGGCGAAATTGTTTCTTTGTTTCGTGATTTATTTGTGGCTAATTTTATAACTCCAGAACCGAAATAAAGTTCTAATTAGAACAAGCAACTAATAATCATAAATTAGAATAGATATATTTTGCAATAATCACGTAATTTACGGTTCTATGAGTCAAAATAACAAAAATTATGTACGTACCACCGAAGTTTTGATTTCCAGTTGAACTAAAAACGCTTTAAACCACAATATCACACAAAACAAACACATTATAAATCACAGTCTGTACCTAGCAAACCACAATTACACAAAGAAAATCGTTAATACATAGAATCACACTGATTTTAAGGTAAATAAACAAAGCCGGTACGCAAAAAACAAAACACATGCGACGTTACCATGCCAACTGCCGATTCAAATACAAAATACAACATGGCCGCCCGTTAGGGTCGGAACACAACGGAGCCGCCAGGTCTATGCAGTGTTTTAGAATTAAGCGCATACCTACGCTATTTTAAGTGGTCTATAAATATAGTATAATGTAAAAAACGTAATATTTGCAAATTTTTTACCTACTTTTCATTAACTTATGTTCGAGTCTACCTATGTTAGTCGTTATTTATTTAAACCGACTTCAAAAAAATAAGGTGGTTCTAGGTTAGACTGTATTTTGTATGTATATTTAATTAAATGATAAAATAAAGTTCTTACTATGGAGATTAGGCATTTAAAGAGCTTTTTAGCATACTTGCTGTTAGGCAGTGAATAAAAAAACGATCGAATGTGGTTGGAATTGTATTGTATTTTTGCTTGACTAAAATGACCAGACACCAAATTAATGATTATAAAATGTAGTATGTATGTAAACAATGGGGTCGTGGTGTCATCTAAAAAAAAAATGTGGGTCCAGGTGTGGCTGTGAATATCTCATGTCTTCCAGCCATTGGCGAACGTCTTCGGCTAAATTTGGTGGTAATATAGCGACTCTCCGCAAGTGATAACGCCGGGAGTTTGCTTATCATCATCAATATCACCAATATCATCTTCCTCGTCTTCATCACTTTCGGCCTGCATGGTTTGGCACCAGCCCTTGAAGATCTCCTCCGCTCTCGTGGTTCCGTAATCTAAAAATTAAACAAGCTATTTGATTATGTTCATACTTACATACATACCGTCACGCCTCTTTCCCACAGGGGTAGGCAGACTATTTTGTTCCACTTGGTACGATCCTGACATACATCTTAAAATGATTTGATTATGTTCAATAACAAATACAACAATAAATGATAAAAAACAAAACACCGCTATGAACTTCAAATGTGTTTTTACAAATAATCTTATTCCATCATTGTGTCCCAAAATGTTATTTCAAATAAAGTTGAGTATTTTTACCCGCCGGCGGCATATAGGATTTTAGTAAAAGAAATCTAGTATCAGATTGAACATGAATACTTAGTAAGTAGGAACAAATCACAAAAGCACCAATCGCGTTCGCAGCGCGTCGGGTGTGCTCTATGCCTTACAACGTCAAAGCGAGTAGTTGGCTAAACTGATTATGGTAACTACGGCTACCACCCGTACTTACATGGACCGTTACTTGTTTTATTCGCTAATCCTGGGTAAATAAGTCATAGACGTTAATGATTTTATGTTTATTTAAGCAACTAATATTTAAACTGTTTTATTCACTAGAATATTACGAGAAATATTCTTTATTCTTCAAAATGTTGGCCATTTCAATAGCAAGTCACCGAAAAAATATCTGTCTTAACTACTTTGAAGTGAGATTGTATTTCATAATTATTCATTGGTACTGAAATATAGCTATAATCTGATAGTTGGATAAACACTGAATCGTTTAATGTATAACTTTAATAGTAAAATATAAATTTGAATACTTACGGCATTTTCAAAATACTGTCCACTTTTACGCAACTTCACTTTTTCACAACGTTGAGAACGACAGCTATTTAAAAATATTTTAGTTCTATCATGTTGCCTGCCAATTTTTTTCTGTGTTGCCATCTTATTTGGGTATGTTTTGGACATAGTTTAAACCGCTTCGAAACTGCCCTTCACAGATTAAAAATCAAAAATTGTACAAAGGTCGTCTGGTAGCTCTGGCTACCAGAATCATTTTGTAGGTTATCAAAGTTGGTAGCTCTAGTTACCGCAATCAAGTGAGTGGATAATTCGGTCACAAAACTTTGCCTAGGCAATGTTTGAACTTGCATAAAATTGTTACCATATTTCGTTTCTCCCTTTTATTACAAAGTACATACACATTTTTGTAGTTCGATACTATCAAAACTTTAAAATTAAATCGCCGGAATATTTTTTACTCATTAAGTTAGATTTCAAGTAACTTAAACACCGTATTACATAGTCGAATAGAACCATATTTTTTCACCATCACATATTTCACCTCACTAGCTCGTAAAGCCTTTTTTATTTGTTTGACATCTATAGAGAAAATCGCTTTTTATCTACATGTGAAGAAAGAGTTTTGACATTTGAAGGCAGCTTAAGTGATATTTGATAGCTAACAAAACGTAAAACGTTAAAAGTGCTGAATTTTTAACATCACCATTAATATAACAAATAAAAAACACTAAATACAGTCTTACAACTTTATTTTAATTCATAATTATTAGCATTCAACATTAACTTTCTTTCTTGATGTAAAAACGGATAAAATGTTCCGGCAGTCCAAGTAAGTCGATGTGCGAACAAAACGCATCCGAAATAATTTAAAAAAAACTTAAGTCAAAACTTTTCAATTAAGCCGCCAACGTTAAATATTCCCATGTTTTTCTAGTTAAGTATTTTGTTATTAAAATTAAGGGGTAAATCAATAATTGATAGTACAAACCCATTTTATTATTTTTCCTCGCTGTAGTGAGCTGAAAAGTTTGTGTCATACAAGGGGGGAAAGTTGTATTTTACTTGCGAGTGTTCATTTGATACACGAGCTAGCGAAAGGATCCTATGATTGACCACGAGCAAAGCGAGTGGTTCATAAATAGTATTCTGAGCCTCTAGTGTAAGTTTTCGCATATAAAAACGTCTCGAACGCGTTCACGTAAACGTCTCAATTACTATGAAAAAATTGGCAGCGCCACTAGCGGATCTAAACGGCAACAATCTGTTCTCATAGTATTTGACATTTTAACGCAAACGCGTTCGAGACGTATTTTGTGACTGAAAACCTACACTAAGCATACTGAGCGTAGAGAGTGTTTCAACACACAATACGTAAAATAACTTTTCAATACAGTTGCTCAAAAAGTACCCTTTTTTTGGCTGTTTTGCGTGCGAAAAGTTCGTTTTTGCGCACTAGTGCGATTTACTTTTCCATTTTTTTTTATTTGTACTTGTTCCAATTCACGACTACTTACCGAAGAGTTATTATAATGCAAGTCTGTACCAAGATGAAATAAAAATAAAAACCTATTATTGATGTAAAAATATCAAAATATTGAGATTTTATATTTTATTACTTGTCTCTTCATCATTATTATTATAAAATATTGAATTCCTAAAACAGTTCTTATTAAGGTGTCTGAATGGAACGGAATTTTAGCTGCCGAAACGCCTGTCAAAATGGAGGCGTTTTTCCAACTGCAACCATGGTTTTTAAGGTTCTAAAGGCAACAGTAGTTTTTGTGTTTATACAATTTAAATAAACAAATGTCGGAGATTAACTGAAGCAGAGATATTTTATTGTATTAACATTACAATTAATACTATCCGTTAAGTACGTTGTAGCTTAAATGCCGTCTGTCGGACAAATTCCAAACTGTTGTTGAGTAAACGCGAGCGATACGCCTGGGTAGAGTCGGTAAAGCAGACTGTCATGGCGGCGCTCGGTGGTTAAAGCAGTCGAGGTAAGAGAGTCTGCCCGTAGAACTGGAGCGGCTGAGCGGCGGGAAAGAGATTTTTGAGGTTAAATGAATTTTATTTTGTTTACTTGAAATGAAAAGCACGAATGACGAGATTTGTGGACTGAACCTACCGGTTTGCTCAATTTAACAGCATTTTGTTAAAGTTAAGCTTAGTGTTAGTGACATTTATTGACAAAGTGTTGTGAATTAGTTATTTCAAATTACTTTATTCTGTTGTATTTTTTTTCGCAACTGTATTGAAAATCGTCGTTCGATACACGCGCGGAAATGTCATTCTTCACTCGTCTCGAGTCTTGCCTACTCGCCGTTCGGCTCGTGGCAAGATATCTCGAGACTCGTGAAGTAATGACATACTTTCCGCACTAGCATCGAAATGTACTATTTCACCCGTGTATAACACAACACTTTTAACTTAAATAACTATTTTTACTTAGTGTCTCATCACCATCAGTTGCTTTGTGTGTGAGTTTGATTCGCACTAAACCGTTTTCTTGCTTTATAAGTGCAATATAAAAATGTGCATCATCTGTTTTGTTCACATATACCCAGCAGCGACAGTACCTCGTAGTTTATCGTTGCACTGTTGTGCTACTGTGGGGTCGGCTACATAACTAACTGCACAGATTTTACTACAACAGATATTTCATTCAATTTATGACTAAACGTTTCTAGTACATATTTAATGTTATTAATTTTATTCGGTTGACGTTGCAATAGTTTAATTATCTTATGTAGAAATGTTTACGTAATAACTTATTAATAGCAATATTAAGTTTTGTTTATAGCTAGGTTTTACTGGTGGCTTTGCTCACTGGAAGCATTAGATCAAGTGGTTTAACGTCACTGTGCCCAGCAGTACCGCTTACTTAATTTCTAATACAGAAAAAGCAAAGTAAAGAGCTAACAAATGATTACATTAATTAGTTGTAACAGCCTAAAATTTTATTGTAATTATAACTTGACTAATATTTCCTGTAAACACTGTAAAACACAAAAGTTCACGCCAATTTACTTAAAATTTCCGTTTAGGATTCATATCTCGGGATATTCCATACACGGTTATTATAATAAACAACTCCTTATACATCATATGCCATGTTTTTTTTGTTTCCGTTAACTTCGATATTACTTAGTTCATTAAAAAAATATCGACGGTATTTTTTTTAATTTACCTGAAATTTTATAAATAATTAAGTTGACTCGCTACCATATGGAGCTTTTATTATTTTTCAAAACAAATGTACTCCACGCCATCTGTTTGTTGTACACGTTTAGATCTTTTCATCTAAGCAAATCTTTTTAATACTTCATCAATAGACATTTAAAAGTGATTCAGGAGGCTTATACTAGTTTTATAAGGCGAAAAATGTTCTCGGTCCGTACCTATTAACAACTATTATTATTATACGTATAGTTTAATAACCAGAGCAAAGACGAGGCGATTCGCTAGGTACCTATTTGCCAAAAAGAATGCTATCACCATTTTAGAAAAACCATATCGAAATAAATATCAAAATGTCTATTGTGCCTAATTTTGTGCCAGTGCCTAAAAGTAATGTTAGTAAAAAGTCGTTATCCAAAAAGGAATTCAGTAATAATTCAAATTTGGAAGCCGTTCCGCAAATTCAGTAACGAACCGTGTCGATGCAGCGCGGGCGCAGGTAGCGCGCCAATCAGAATGTGCCACAGACTAAATAATATTTTACAAATTTTTTTTTACTAAATTGGTAGTATTTGCAATTTTACCATGATTAGATTAGATTAGATTCATTTATTTCAATTTGTAAATTACATTATATTTTTATGTCAAAACATAAGAAAGTCACAAAAAGATCGTCAATTGTAAATAAAATAAAAACAATAAAATAAAAAAATAGAAATCAGAAATCCAATAATAATTACAATCAAAAAATAAATGTCAAATTCAATGTCAGTGATTACAAAATAAAAAAATAAATAAAAATAAAACAGTATATAATAAAATTATGCAATAAAATGCGATAAAATGTCACACATTAAAAATAAATAAAAATGAAAAACAATATGGTACAAAGTACAAATGAACATTGAATGTCAGGAAAAATTCATTTCACTGTACTCTTTTACAGAGTACAATGATTTTTCCAAAAGAAGTATTTTTAATCGGCGGCCAAATGTCTCGTCCGAACATTCATTTTTTATGTCAGTGGGTAGTCGCTCATACAGTCTAGGGCCGATGACGCGCGGGTTCTTGTCGAGCAGCGCCAACCGCCGTGGCACCGCTTGCAATCGCCCGGTCTGCCGGGTTATCCTGCCCGGAATATTAACTGTTTTAAAGGAATCAATATTACGGCGAGTCCACAATAAAATATCGTAAACACATTGGGAATAGTGCGTCATTATACCAAATTTTTTAAACAAATCCCTACACGAATCTCGTGGTTTGACACCTGCCAACGTGCGCAGAGCTCGCTTTTGTATTCTGAATACTTTGTCAGAATTCGTTGAGTTTCCCCACAAAATAACGCCGTACGAGATGAGGGAATGGAAATGAGCATGGTAGATTTGGACTAGAGCTTTCACAGAAATGAGTGGCTTGAGCTTTCGCAGTGCAAAGACGGCACTACATAGTCTCTCGCAAAGCCTTTCCACATGCTGTTTCCAGGTTAACCCAGCATCCATCCCAGCAACCCAAGAATTTACTAATTTTGCATAACGGCAATGGAGTCTGTACTTGTGGGTTATCAGAGTGGTTCCTGGCTGAAAACAACATCACATTTGACTTCGTGACGTTCAAGATTAACCCATTTGCTGAAAACCATTCATGCAGCTGATCGCATACGCCACGTATCCTGTGCTCAAGCTGATCGTACGCACACGCTTTCACCACAACTGTAGTATCATCCGCGAACAACACTACTTGACCATCAGGGACTGAGGCTGCAAGGTCATTAATAAATAACAAGAACAGGGTATTTCCCAAGGCCGATCCCTGTGGAATACCGACATTTACATCACCTGTCCCCGATTTAACCGTCCTTCCGTTAATTTCAACTGCAACTGTCTGTCAAGAAAAGATTTGAACAATTGCAAGAGATTATTTTTAACACCATAATGTCTGATCTTTTCAAGCAGCAGCTTGTGGTTAATTACGTCAATGTGAGAGTACCTATTGAAATAAATTAATATTATGTACGTTTATAAAATCAATTTGCCAGAACTACGAGTAACTGCGTATTTAGCATTAGTTTACTTAACAGTTTTTTTTTTAATTTCAATGACAACTTTTTTTCAAGTGGTGTAAATTGTACCTTCACTAACATTTTAGTGCTATTGAGGACCAATATAGATGGACTATATTCAGACTGCAACTTTACTGTCAACTGTTCATACATTTTAAATTTTAAATAGCACCGACTGCAGTTGGAACTGCAACAAAATGTATGGGCATTCGGCAGTTAGCAGTTATTTTGCAGTTGGCATGCAGTCTACCGGTAGTCTGTAGGTACAAGGTAATAGGTACAGTTTTTTTTTTTTTTTTTTGTTATATATCTACCTCCAACGTGGTCGGAGCCTATTTTTACATTTTCCCTAGTCTTCACTTTCATACTAGTTCTCGCTTTTGCTACTTCTCGTACTGCCATTCTACATACTTGTTCTATCTTTCATTCTGCATAGGTGCAATAGGTGCAATAGGTACAGTTAAAAAGTATTTGGTCTATTTGACATAAAAAGATTTTTATTACTTTTATTACTCCTGCAATTGTGTAGGCATATTACTCAAATACTTAAATAACGTTTGTGGTCTCACAAATGGGGTATGACGTCAAATTCTGCACTGATATTGGTTGGGGAATTTTGCAAGATGTATTATATACGTAGAGTTAATACTTAAGACAAAATACAAAATGAAACAATTGAACGAGTGGGGTTATGTGTTTGAATGCTTTGTACCTAATTAATTTTGGCTTGCTATTATGAAAGCAATGCATATAAAATATGAAGAATGTAATTATAAGGACTTATCATGCAACTTGATGTAATTTTTTTCGCTTCTTGCATTGTATTTTTAAATTTAAGAGTCATTTGGTAATGAGTAGGAAAAAATTGCAGCTCTACTATGAACCATTGTTTAAACTAGACCAAAGCTTTATTCTAACGGTAGTTTTGTAGCAACATAGTCTTTTACCTCTTTTCACAGATTAAAAAAAATCGGCACGCTGCCAGCGTTTTGTTTCATTTCGAATCTCAACTAAAAACGCGTTACCAACCAAACGCACGAAACAGTTTGCTTAAGCGAAGCAATTTTTCATCCACTTTTTTTTTAAACGCCGCGACAAAGGGCGACTCGCATTCCGCTGAACAATATTGCCACAATATTAACGCGTTCACCATATTTATGAGTTTGGATATTTAATTTTCTTTTAAAGGGTTGCCGCTAACGACTGAATGCGAATGCTTTTTTATGAGCAAAAGCGGGAAACTAATCCTCGTTAAGTGATTGTACCTTTAATGGGACGTTAATGAGGTTCGGTTGTCGAATTTGTTATCGAGTTACCATTTTTTTTTATCTGGACACTGATTGGGGTAAAGTAGTGTCGTGAAACATGCCGAAGGTAAGCTTATTTGAATTATTGATTTAGTTGGGTCGTCGTTTTCTTGTCAACTACCGTTCTCGAACCTTTTATAATATTCATAATATATACCTCTTTTTAATCCAATCTAACTAATATTATAAATGCGAAAGTATGGATAGATGGATGGATGGATGGATGGATGAATGGATGGATGTTTGTTTGTTTGTTACTCAATCACGCCAGAACGGCCTAACGGATCTGGATGAAATTCGGCACATAGATAGAGAATGGTCTGGAATAGCACATAGGCTTCTTTTTATCCCGGAAAATTACGTAGTTCCCACGGGATAGCGATAAACGAATTCTTTGCAGACGAAGTCGCTGGCAACAGCTAGTATTTAAATAAGTAATGAAGAAAAAAGTTGAAAACATCATAGGCCTAAAACGATAAGGAACTTATTGGCTTCATGAATACGATATATTATTATTACAAAAACTCTCTTTGAGGGATAAGTTCGCCTTTGTGCATCTGTTTTTTCCTGTATTTAAATTACTGCTTTTCCTGCGTTTTATGTACAATAAAGAGTTATACATACATACTCTCAAGCCGTCTATGCATCCTTAGCTCAGTATAAACCTCTATACCTAATAAATAATCTTAATCGATAAAGCAAAGTTTCAAACTTTGAAATTTCAATTAAAATATCATCATAATGACTCGGTAAGTTTAAAATTGGAACAGTATAACCAACATAGCTCACGGCTCAATCCAGCCAATCAGGCCCCCACCTTAATTGATACTAAACACTTCGCGGCGGTAAAAACCTGCGCGGGCGACGGTTAACTAACGATTATTACCGTCCGGTCGCTTCTCGTTACGGTAAGGGCTCGTTTCATGAAGATAAAAATAATTTACTTGCTTCCATACTGGTCTGGGAGATGGTAAAAGCCCATCGAGGGAAGGGTAGAATCTTAGGAATCATGTCATAGGCGATGCGGCTAGCAACCCATCACTATTTTGATTCCTCTTTACACCTATAGGTACGCTCACAATCATGCTAAACAAGGCCTTTAGGCTCTGTCTACCCTGTAAGGGATAAAGATGTGATGTATGTATGTAAAAATAATTTTGATACGCTAAGTTTATCTGTTATTCCATGACTAACAAACACACTTACATATACAACGTTAATTTGCGACACGTTTCTTGCGTGTCGTTAATATAGAAAAATATCCTTAAGTATTCCCTGATAGGCCAACGCCCAACCCTTATGACCTAGTAATCTGATACTTGCATAAAACTTTTAAAAAGTATTTTTTAAAACTCTCACGGCGTAAGCAACTCTTTCTTAGGTAGGACGCAGCTTACATAAATTATAACGGGGTCAATGAACGGGGTGAATGATGGGGATGAATGAATGAATGAATGGGTAGGCACTCCCGCAAAGCGATGTGTTTTCTGGGCAATTTGAATTAGCACATGTTTTGTTTTAGAATAACAAAATTAAAATGTGTGCCTCTGTGTGTATAGTAATAAATAGTAATGTATTATTTCAGTCTTACTAATTAACCACATTTTAAAAAGTACTTTGTAACATTCACCACAAGAAAACACTTAAAAACATTTTTTTTCCGTATTATTTATCGGTATTTTTTTTTAACAGGCCTCTCGTAAATTTTCCTCTGGATCGGTCAGGATGCTGTCATAACCAGACAAATTGACACCACAGATGACGCAATTCAATCAATAGGTACAAACCGAATATAATTACTTTTAATAATGGTAATTTAATTTCCCATTTTATTATTGTGTCAACATATATACATACCTACATACCGTCACGCCTTTTTCCCACAGGGGTAGGCATCTAGAGACTACTTTGTTCCACTTGCTACGATCCTAACATACCTCTTTCGCTTCATCCACAGTTTTATTGTGTCAAAATGTGTGTAAATACCTAAATTTAAAATTGGCGTGGTTTACTGACTCTATAACTCTTCTAATACTATACTGTACAATTTCAAACATGTCATACTTCTATTTTCATGAGTGTGGCAAGCTACATTGCTATGGCTACAGTAAAATGGTCCATTTTACTGTAGCCACTTGTAGCCTGCCTGTACCTTTTTAAATGGTCAATCAAAATGTCACTTGTAACGTTACTAAAATAGTAGGCAGACGTTCAAACGACATTATCGCAACGGGAACACCCCGCAACTTAGGTATCCGGACCACACCCGTATCATCGAAACTGATTCGATTTATCGCTCGCCTCCATCGAATATTCGAATGAATCGATTGATTTAAACATCGAATGAAACGCTTTAATGAGCGGTGATTGTGTGATCTTCACACGGACCGCGTTCCGTTCAACCATTCACTCATTCACCCATTCTCATTCAATCTGTTGAACGGTGATAATATTAGTGAGCTTGTTTTGAAATGTTTGATTTAGGGTCTTTACTTTTTTTATTGAGAATAGAAACGCTTCACTGGGGTTGAAAACCTTTAAATACCTATTAGTTTGTTATTGTCGTACTTTAAAATTGTGACCGTACATAAATCACGTCTTTATCCCTTACGGGGTAGACAGGGCCCAAGGTAACACACCTAAAGGCCACGTTTAGCAACGTAGGCGTATTTGTGGAAAGGGGAATCAAAATAGTGATGAATTGCTAGCCGCATCGCTTGTAACATGATTCCTAAGATTTTCGCCCATCCCCTCGATGGGTTTTTACCATCTGCGCGGGAGAGAAGCAACTGGTACATTCTATATTTTTTCTTTCAGACCAGCATAGAAGAAATTGTGACCACAGACGTTGAAATATGCCTCAATATAAATGGTTATTGGTAGAAGTATGTATGTACGGTCGCCCAAATAAGTGGTCTACCACCTTTCATCCATATTCCTATCAAATGAAAATGTCGCTAAAGTCGAACTTTCAAGTTGACAGCCTGTCTTATCGACGTTATATATTGTGACGTGCAAAGGAATTTTAAACCTTAGGGTGGTAGACCACATATTTGGCTGATGGTACCTGGATCGAGATGTTTTACACACGAGAAATTGAAATGTCGAAGCAGCTTTAAGCTAAATTGACGAGCAAAAATATCGAGTCACTTCCCATAGAAAGTTGTATGAAAAGCGACCCGATATTATTGCTCTTGAGTAGGTATAGTATAAAATTATTTGCAATCTTCATTAGCAACGAATCCGACTCATACCCTTTAAAGTAATAAGTACTTAAGCCCACTGAGAAAATGGGGGCCATCAATAAATTTAAGATCTCCTTAATTAGGGGGGCGATCTTAATCGCGATCGCCACTAGCATTTATTTGCTGGCGAGTAGCATTGAATAGTCGCCAATGCTTACGTATAACGTTTACTTGATTGGCTTACTACACTTTCTACCAAAGCAGTGTTATTTATTAATGATAAATATAAAAGTTATTTTTCTCAAACATGCTCGGAAATGTATGCGTTGATATCACGAAATGAATGTATGGCTCCCTACATGACTTTTTCTTGGCCAAGAAGTCATGTATGAAAAACCCAAGAAAAACCATTATCGTCCGCTGCTCTAACTTTTTAAATTTGCTTACTAACATTAAACTGACCAAGGAAAAATTACATATACTGCCAACCTGCTAAACTCTGTAACCATACTTACAACATTTAAAAAAGAAATGGTACTATATTTATGAGCGATTAAACACGTTGCTCGAATACTTTCAAATGGCATGTTAAAAAAAAAAGCGGTAAATTATTTTTTTTTTTACTTGATTTCCTGGTAATTATTTTAATTATTTCCTCGCATTGCTTGAGAAAAGCACTATACAATCCTCGGCCGGAACAGGGATTGCAGGACTCGCTTTATCCACGTCTATACCTTATCGTCTACCCCAAACTCGACCAGCAATCCCTTACTTCACGGCCCCTGCAGTAATGTATTATTTTATTATAAGAAAACGGGACTTAATCACATGAATAAAAAGTATTTTTGTAAATACCCCGAATATTTTTTATTTACGTGATTAATTCCCGTTTCCTTATAATATGTATTATTTTATAGGTTGAGTTTCCTTCCAAGCTGTAGGCTTATTAACTATAACTCGCTCGCAATCGTTTTCATTTTGACAGTTCATGTATGGGCTGACAATTGGCATCGGAATCAGCTAGCTGTCACATTCATACAAGAACTGTCGAAATGAACACGATGGCGATTGCGAGCGAGTTAGACAATAAGTCTACTGGTCTGGGAGCAAAGAAAAAACAAAATGTACCAGTGGCTTCTCTTCCCGCGCTGATGAGCCTTCGAAAGAGAATCTAACTAATATTATAAATGCGAAAGTATGGATGGATAGATGGATGGATGGATGGATGGAGGTGTTACTCAATCACGCCAGAACGGCCCAACGGATCTGGATGAAATTCGGTACATAGATAGAGAAAAGTCTGGAATAGCACATAGGCACTTTTTATCCCGCGTATTGCGTAGTTCCCGCGGGATAGCGATAAACGAATTCTTTGCAGTCGAAGTCGCTGGCAACAGCTAGTTATGTTATAAGCGATGCGCACTATTTTGATTCCCCTTTCCACCTATACGCCTACAATACTTCAACTCTTGTTACCTTGGGCTCTGTTTACCCCGCAAGGGATAAACACGTGATATATGTATGTATGTATGTATGTATGTATAACTCTTTATTGTACATAAAACACATTAATTTTACAGATAATGAGACAAATAGATGTACAAAGGCGAACTTATCCCTTAAAGGGATCTCTTCCAGTTAACCTTCGAACGATCGCTATCCCGCGGGAACTACGCAATTTTCCGGGATAAAAAGTAGTCAATGTACTATTCCAGACTTTTCTCTATCTATGTGCCGAATTTCATCCAGATCCGTTGGGCCGTTCTGGCGTGATTGAGTAACAAACAAACAAACAAACATCCATCCATCCATCCATCTATCCATACTTTCGCATTTATAATATTAGTAAGATTAGAAACTAAGTTTATCTGTTATTCCATGACTAACAAACACACTTACATATACAACGTTAATTTGCAACACGTTTCTTGCGTGTCGTTAATATAGAAAAATATCCTTAAGTATTCCCTGATAGGCCAACGCCCAACCCTTATGACCTAGTAATCTGATACTTGCATAAAACTTTTAAAAAGTATTTTTTAAAACTCTCACGGCGTAAGCAACTCTTTCTTAGGTAGGACGCAGCTTACATAAATTATAACGGGGTCAATGAACGGGGTGAATGATGGGGATGAATGAATGGGTATGCGGGAGCAAAGCGATGTGTTTTCTGGGCAATTTGAATTAGTACCTACATGTTTTGTTTTAGAATAAAAAAATTAAAATGTGTGCCTCTGTATGTATAGTAATAAATACTAATGTATTATTTCAGGCTTACTAATTAACCACATTTTAAAAAGTACTTTGTAACATTCACCACAAGAAAACACTTAAAAACATTTTTTTTCCGTATTATTTACCGGTATTTTTTTTGAACAGGCCTCTCGTAAATTTTCCTCTGGATCGGTCAGGATGCTGTCATAACCAGACAAATTGTCACCATAGATGACGCAATTCAATCAATAGGTACAAACCGAATATAATTACCTTTAATAATAGTAATTTAATTTCCCATTTTATTATTGTGTCAACATATATACATACCTACATACCGTCACGCCTTTTTCCCACAGGGGTAGGCATCTAGAGACTACTTTGTTCCACTTGCTACGATCCTAACATACCTCTTTCGCTTCATCCACAGTTTTATTGTGTCAAAATGTGTGTAAATACCTAAATTTAAAATTGGCGTGGTTTACTGACTCTATAACTCTTCTAATACTATACTGTACAATTTCAAACATGTCATACTTCTATTTTCATGAGTGTGGCAAGCTACATTGCTATGGCTACAGTAAAATGGTCCATTTTACTGTAGCCACTTGTAGCCTGCCTGTACCTTTTTAAATGGTCAATCAAAATGTCACTTGTAACGTTACTAAAATAGTAGGCAGACGTTCAAACGACATTATCGCAACGGGAACACCCCGCAACTTAGGTATCCGGACCACACCCGTATCATCGAAACTGATTCGATTTATCGCTCGCCTCCATCGAATATTCGAATGAATCGATTGATTTAAACATCGAATGAAACGCTTTAATGAGCGGTGATTGTGTGATCTTCACACGGACCGCGTTCCGTTCAACCATTCACTCATTCACCCATTCTCATTCAATCTGTTGAACGGTGATAATATTAGTGAGCTTGTTTTGAAATGTTTGATTTAGGGTCTTTACTTTTTTTATTGAGAATAGAAACGCTTCACTGGGGTTGAAAACCTTTAAATACCTATTAGTTTGTTATTGTCGTACTTAAAATGTGATAATTTTTTTAAAATTGTGACCGTACATAAGTCACGTCTTTATCCCTTACGGGGTAGACAGGGCCCAAGGTAACACACCTAAAGGCCACGTTTAGCAACGTAGGCGTATTTGTGGAAAGGGGAATCAAAATAGTGATGAATTGCTAGCCGCATCGCTTGTAACATGATTCCTAAGATTTTCGCCCATCCCCTCGATGGGTTTTTACCATCTGCGCGGGAAGAGAAGCAACTGGTACATTCTATATTTTTTCTTTCAGACCAGCATAGAAGAAATTGTGACCACAGACGTTGAAATATGCCTCAATATAAATGGTTATTGGTAGAAGTATAAATATGTATCTGTATCGAGATTTACAGGAGAAAAATTGAAATGTCGAAGCAGCTTTAACCTACACTGACTAGCAAATATATCGGGTCACTTTTAATACAAAGTTGTATGAAAAGCGACCCGATATTTTCGCTCTTGAGCAGGTGCAGGTATAGTATAAAATTATTTGCAATCTTCATTAGCAACGAATCCGACTCATACCCTTTAAAGTAATCAGTACTTAAGCCCACTGAGAAAAAGGGGGCCATCAATAAATTTAAGATCTCCTTAATTAGGGGGGCGATCTTAATCGCGATCGCCACTAGCATTTATTTGCTGGCGAGTAGCATTGAATAGTCGCCAATGCTTACGTATATCGTTTACTTGATTGGCTTACTACACTTTCTACCAAAGCAGTGTTATTTATTAATGATAAATATAAAAGTTATTTTTCTCAAACATGCTCGGAAATGTATGCGTTGATATCACGAAATGAATGTATGGCTCCCTACATGACTTTTTCTTGGCCTAGGCCAAGAAGTCATGTATGAAAAACCCAAGAAAAACCATTATCGTCCGCTGCTCTAACTTTTTAAATTTGCTTACTAACATTAAACTGACCAAGGAAAAATTACATATACTGCCAACCTGCTAAACTCTGTAACCATACTTACAACATTAAAAAAAAAATGGTACTATATTTATGAGCGATTAAACACGTTGCTCGAATACTTTCAAATGGCATGTTAAAAAAAAAAGCGGTAAATTATTATTTTTTTACTTGATTTCCTGGTAATTATTTTAATTATTTCCTCGCATTGCTTGAGAAAAGCACTATACAATCCTCGGCCGGAACAGGGATTGCAGGACTCGCTTTATCCACGTCTATACCTTATCGTCTACCCCAAACTCGACCAGCAATCCTATACTTCACGGCCCCTGCAGTAATGTATTATTTTATTATAAGAAAACGGGACTTAATCACGCGAATAAAAAGTATTTTTGTAAATACCCCGAATATTTTTTATTTACGTGATTAATTCCCGTTTTCTTATAATAATATGTATTATTTTATAGGTTGAGTTTCCTTCCAAGCTGTAGGCTTATTGTCTAACTCGCTCGCAATCGCCATCGTTTTCATTTTGACAGTTCATGTATGGGCTGACAATTGGCATCGGAATCAGCTAGCTGTCACATTCATACAAGAACTGTCAAAATGAACACGATGGCGATTGCGAGCGAGTTAGACAATAAGCCTACTGGTCTGGGAGCAAAGAAAAAACAAAATGTACCAGTGGCTTCTCTTCCCGCGCTGATGAGCCTTCGAAAGAGAATCTAACTAATATTATAAATGCGAAAGTATGGATGGATAGATGGATGGATGGATGGATGGAGGTGTTACTCAATCACGCCAGAACGGCCCAACGGATCTGGATGAAATTCGGTACATAGATAGAGAAAAGTCTGGAATAGCACATAGGCACTTTTTATCCCGCGTATTGCGTAGTTCCCGCGGGATAGCGATAAACGAATTCTTTGCAGTCGAAGTCGCTGGCAACAGCTAGTTATGTTATAAGCGATGCGCACTATTTTGATTCCCCATTCCACCTATACGCCTACAATACTTCAACTCTTGTTACCTTGGGCTCTGTTTACCCCGCAAGGGATAAAGACCTGATATATGTATGTATGTATGTATGTATGTATAACTCTTTATTGTACATAAAACACATTAATTTTACAGATAATGAGACAAATAGATGTACAAAGGCGAACTTATCCCTTAAAGGGATCTCTTCCAGTTAACCTTCGAACGATTGATATGTATGTGTGTAAAAAGTTTATGAGATGATTGGTTTTCCTTACAACAATTTGTGTTGTCATTAGAGATACAAGGTATCTTAAAATTGTTCCGGAATACACTGACTAGCAAAAATAACGGCTCACTTTTCATACAACTTTGTATGGAAGGCGACCCTTTATTTTTGCTCGTCCGTGTATTTCAGTGGGTGGGCGAGTTTAATACTTTGACTAAACCCTTACAAATTATTTTGATTAACCCTTTCGCCGCCACGTCAAATACAAGAGACGTCACGCCGACGTGGCGTATGGGCCAGACTTCTTTATTGCGATGCCTTAAGTTGAACCTCCCAATTGAACGAAAACCTTCTTTTAGGGATGGGTTATACTTGCTAAATCGCTTACCATGGCTTAAAAGTACGTCCACCTTCTCATACCAGGTGCAGAAACCAGGTATCAAAATACTTTCAAAGTATTTTCTGTCCAACGTAACAAGTCGAATACTTGCTTCCTTGCAAGTTTAAACTTTGTTATTATACTGATAAGATTCAAAATATTTCAATCAAGACGTAAAATACTTTGAAAGTATTTTATCTCACGTATAAGCGCAATCTGTACCTTATGTGTATGAAGTAGTACTTACTTTGAAGGGACAGTATACTTGAATGGAAAAATACTTTCAAGTCTTGCAAGTATATCGGGTCGGTACCTGGTTAGTATACTTGCAAGGAAATACCTGGTATCAAAACCTGGTAACGTAAATACGCACCATCTCTAGTTGCTTTTGCAATGAAGTAAAGTCGTTGGCGTCGAAAAGGTTAACGCAGTTGGGACCGATCCATCCGTCTGAGAGCTACGATGCGACAGACAGATGTATAACACACAAATAATGTCAAAATCGTTGGTTATGGTTAAAGTTATTGTAAAAGTAAGTTGGTGCAACTCACACTTAATCGCATAATTTTCATTTAGAGGCAGAAAGTAGCTGAGCCCTGGTCCCGCGGCGGATCTCGCCTCGTTAGCGCGCCGCGCGTTCTGCCTACATCTTAATTAAACTGCGCTTGCGCATAGCCAAACGAAAGTACAGGCTGAACCACTACATTATAAAACAAAGTCTGTCTGTTTGCGATAAACTGAAAAAGAGCAGAACAGAATTTCATGTGGTTTTTACCAATAGATAGAGTGATTTATGACGAAGGTTTGAGTATACTTCGTCAAGGATTTGTGTAAGTTGATTGAAATACGACGATAATGACGACACCGTCTCACGTTAGTAAAAAATTGCATCAGTAAGTCTCGAAACTAAAGTACAGTACCCGGCCATAAAGATTTCACTACAGTTCATTTTGACAGTTCTTGTATGAATGTGACAGCTAGCTGATTCCGATGCCAATTGTCATCCCATACATGAACTGTCAAAATGAAGACGATGGCGATTGCGAGCGAGTTAGACAATAAGCCTACCGGTTCAACACGCAACTTCACACGCAAATTATCATAGTTACTTGTCACATTTATAAAATACTAGCTGTTGCCAGCGACTTCGTCTGCAAAGAATTCGTTTATCGCTATCCCGCGGGAACTACGCAATTTTCCGGGATAAAAAGTAGCCTATGTGCTATTCCAGAGTTTTCTCTATCTATGTGCCAAATTTCATCTAGACCCGTTGGGCCGTTCTGGCGTGATTGAGTAACAAACAAACATCCATCCATCCATACTTTCGCATTTATAATATTAGTTAGATTCGGGTCAGAAAGATTGCATGACATGTATGTTGTCTACCTAAATTATCCTTTGGGATTCTTGAGCCCTAGAAATAAAATAAAATTATCCATATACAAAAAAAAAAAAAAAACAAGTTATCAAAATTCTTTCATTGATTATAATATAGAAAATGAAGTTATATTCTTGTTGCCCTAGGCTCTGTTTATCCGTAGGGGAGAAAGTCGTGATAATATGTATGTATGTAAAAAAACATTATCGCAGTAGGTACTTTCTTCAGCCCTTGCAGCTATTAGGTAAAATTGATGAGCAATTAAGGCCGTGTAGTGAGCAATCCGGGAGATAAGCACATTTGTTGGTGTCCCGGACAACTTTATAAATAAATAATATGCTAATACAGTGTCCCGGGCCAATTAATAAACGAGAGCCGGTGGTCTTTGCCCTTAAAAACGTCTATTGATTGAGATTCACTACTGTATTTTAATTGGTTTGGATAATATGGGAAACTTTTCGTTAATAGTAGATTGATAAACTAGGGTTGAAGTATACCCATTTCACCTGAGATATTTCTGGCACCCGAACGAAGTGAGGGTGCCAATAGTTCGAGGGTGAAATGGGTAATTTCATCCTAGTTGAATACTCTACTTTTTATTTCGAATATGAGGAAATTAAAATTTCACTAACGTCGCATGGTCGCATTTAATATTTGTTACGTTTGTCATTCTCTTCCCGCTCTTTTTTCTATTGCGCGATTTGCGCGCGTTGCGCATTTCTTCTGCGCACCGATGGCGGCCGGCTAGTTTTTTTTAAACTTGCAGACACGGAGGGGTGCGTAACGATGGGTATAACAACATTTGCTATAATATTAGTCGCTATAACGCTCATTTGATATAATTATTAAATCATATAACAACATTTAATATATTTAAATATAATACAATTATGATTTTCTATAACGATCATTTAATCTAAAAATATTTCATACATACATTTAGTATAATGCATATTTTCTATAATAAACTTATGATATAAAGTTGATTTCATATAAAGTACAGTTAGAATAACAATTTTTGATATTGTATTAGAGATGTAATCCCAAATTTAATACCCCGCAAAACTTACTTAGGCAGAAGGGTAAAGGGGGGACTGCTTACACCAACTCGTACAACCACTTGGGTAGGTTCGTTAGTTATCTTGTGACCCTCAGAGCAGAAATAGAAGCCCCGCGTGAGCGGGGCTTCGTCGACTCGCACTTGAACCTCTTGCACGTGCATAAAACTAAGTGCTACCAGATATGTAGGTTAGGTTAGGTTAGAATATTACGTGCTACTTTTAAAAAATATACCACATGATAGTTATACAATATGAGTTTTATATGAAATCACGATTATACCAAAAGTTTATTATATGAAATCAATGTTATACCAAATGATCGTTATATGAAATAAAAATAGATATTTTGATATTATACCAAACGTTTATTATATGATTCGAGTGATTATATCATTTGAAATTATATCAAATGTTTTTATATTGAATGAAAATATATCAATTGTTGTTATACCGATCATTACACACCCGACACGGAGGTCGCTATCAATTAATTGTCGACTTAAATATTTCAAGCTAAAAAAATTACCGAACGTAATAATTTCTACTAATTCTCGTTGTAATACGCTTGCATAAGCTTATATATAGCGGGAATGTTATTTTAAGATAATTTTGCCTTTTATAATTAAAAAGGAACTATTAGTATAGATTAGTATTTTAAACATAGATTACATGGCTGTATACGTATTTCCATTGCTATGTACCTCAATTGGATTAGCTAAAAAAAAATTTACTTTCAACCCAAGGGTCGCGACGAGTCACTTTCAACCCTATATCCAGATAATCAATGACCTACTTTCAGAGTATGAGAGATGAAAATAAAATAGTATCATGGGATAATGGGCACCAATTCCAAATTAAGCGAAGCTTGTACTACGGGCATCAGACAACGGCGATCAAGACACTTATAGAGATAAATTACATACAAATTCAAAATTTAAGAGTAGAGATCAAAACAATTGTATTTTATTTTTACAGTTAATGTCCCCGGCCATAAAGTTTTTTTTTTTATGTGAATAGGAAGGCAACCGAGCAAGTGGGTCACCTGATGGTAAGCGATCACCACTGCCCATAGACACCTGCAACCCCGGAGGGATTGCAGATGCGTTGCCAACCTAGAGAACTTAAGTGAAATGCCTCTTGTGCCCGTAATTTCCCCGGCTGTCTTACTCTCCACACCGGAACACAGCATTGCAAGCACTGCTGCTTAGCTGCAGGATCAGCGAGTAAGATGGTGGTAGCGATCCGGACGGACGTTGCACAAGGCCCTACCACCCGCAATTACGTTTTTATTTATTTTATTTATAAGCCTTTTTATTCCGAATTCGCTACAATTTCAGTAAGTAAGTAAGTGTTGTTGTTGTTTTTTTTTTTTTTTTTTTTTACGTACTAATTTTTTACGCAATTACGTACAAATTCAAAATTTAAGAGTCGAGAACAAAATTGTATTTTATTTTTACAGTTACACTACCCGGCCATAAAGTTTGCACTTCGGTCTTTGGAAAGAGACAATCGGCGTCACGTAAGTTAGAGCGAGACGACGCTATACGAAACCGAAATTAGCCGAAAAGACCGATGTGCAATCTTTATGGCCGGGTACTGTAAGTATGCATATCGGAGATCGAACTCGGGACTTCGAGTGTCGCAGTCAGCAACCACTGGATTATCCGGTCACCATTTATCAATTTCGCATTTATAGTTACACTTTTTCATTGTAGTGGGTAGATGTTTTTCAGTAAATAATCTCTTATGGTGATAAGAAGGGACAATCCCGACTTTAAAATTACGAATGAATTGATTCTGTTAGACCACCTCATAGTGATCATCTAATCTAACTAATATTATAAATGCGAAAGTATGGATGGATGGATGGATGGATGGATGGATGGATGAATGGATGGATGTTTGTTTGTTACTCAATCACGCCATAACGGCCCAACGGATCTGGATGAAATTCGGCACATAGATAGAGAAAACTCTGGAATAGCACATAGGCTACTTTTATCCCGGAAAATTGCGTAGTTCCCGCAGAATAGCGATAAACGAATTCTTTGCAGACGAAGTCGCTGGCAACAGCAAGTAGGTACATAAAAAGCGAGAAGACGCGAGCGTAAACTTTGGCGTGAGGTCACGAGGTAGCATTGTAATTTGTTTTACTTAAGTTCATTAGCTAATTTGTATCCACATGCCAGTATTTACGTAGAGTTTGATGATCATTATTACTCGCACAAACCAAATCATAAATCAAGTCCGATTCCACTTCTTTGACGGATTGTGAGCGAAACGCACTTCACCATTCAAATCTTTCGCTTACCTTTTGAGTCATCGATTTTGCTTATAAAATTTATGAAGATTACCACAGACAATCACGCCCACTCTTAAAGGAATCAATGGCTCGAGCTTCGCCTATAGGGAAGATTTATTAGCCCCTATTCGAACATAATCTACACTAATTCACCGTGGAAAAACGAAGACTCCATAGCACCTGGATAGCGCTTTGTCGTGGCTCAATATATTTTAAATGACTCGAGGCGGCCTCTCCTGTAGCTGACGCTATTGTGACTGACTGGACCTCCTTTTTTGAAATCACACAGGGATTCCGACTTCGAAATTGGAACCATAAAGAATGTTTATGATAGATTTTTAATTTTATTACCGTGTAACTCTTTAAACTGTGGTGGCCAGCATTTAGCGTTTCTCATTTGATGTTTTGTACCTATGATACTGGCTACTTACGAATTGGCGATGTAAAATTTAATAAAAAAGCCGGCTTTTATTTAAATGCGAGCTGTTTTTCTTTTTCGATTGCCAGTCCGTGTCAAAAGCGGTATGAAAGGAGTTTGGACTTTTTTTTCCGCCTTCTGTGGACTTGTGCCGCGCATTAGTGGCCTTTGTTGACGTTCGCGGACGAAAGTTGAATATCGAATGAGCTGTTGATATTGCCTCTGTACATTTTACTGCGTCAATACCGCTCGAGAGTGGTTTTATACGGATTCTTAACACATTGGAAATGTACTCCGACATTTATTAAGAAATTAGTAACGGACAAGGGTATTATTAAGAGGCAAAGGCAAATTACTAAAAGCAGTAGCTCTTGTAACGTAGAGGAGCGTTGCAAACGGTGTTGCGTTATTTTTATGTGTTATGCTTTGAGTAAATCTGTAGTAACGTATTAGAAACGGCATTCTAAGGAACATTTTTGTTGCATTTTCACAAGAATTAAAATTAAAGTTAAATAACGCAAAGATGCCGAGCAAACTTCCAAAGTGGCAACATGCGATGACTGTTTTAGGCAATCTTTTAAGTGTCCCACTGCTGGGCTAAGGCCTCTGCTGTAGATTTTCAACTCGCACTTATGTGTGGCCAGACGCTCGAGAACACGTCTAGAGTCTGTCTAACCAAAGCTGAACCCACTAGTTATTTGATTGGCAACATTTTGTCTTTAAGAGTGTCTATCTGAGGCACACGGCGGCCACGACGTACAAAATCCGCGTTCTGAAATGAACACAGGCACGACGTCGTCTGTACACGCGTCAATGTGTGCGTAAGATACACAGGGCTGTCTATCGCACAAACCTAGTACTATAAGTACTACCAATGACATAAATATTGGTACTTATAATGAAGATATGGCTTAGATGTGTGCAAATAAATGTACTTAATCGTTATCTATTTATTTAAACTTACTTAAAATGTGTATGTCTGTGTATTTAAGCATTATTATTTTCAATTACAATAGATGTACGACAACAAACTTAAGCGAATGATTCTATAGTTATTGCATGTATTAATCGCGATAATTTCAGAAAGCATTAATTTTCTAATGTTCTATAAAATGAAGTAGGTAGGATAGGTTCCCGAACTTGTGACGTGCGGCCGACATACATCACGTTGCGAGCCCTACTAGTTGCCAGCAGGTTTCCGGCAGACTGCGCTTGAGGGGTGGGGTAACTCGAATCGGTGCGGGGCAGAGCGTGGCCATTCTGTACGTTAGTACTATTATATATTCTGTGATCTGAGGTGTCATGTTGTATGTCAAATTGACATTTCTCTGAGCAAATTGCAGCTGTGTGAGTGATCCTGTGTTACCCGGTCATGATTTTTTGAAATTGCCGCGCTTTTACAGGTTCAGCTTTGGCTAGACAGACTCTAGCTCATCCCGCCATCTCCGTCTCAGCCTGCCGCGGCGCCGATAGCCATCCTGGGGCATTAATAGCAATATTAACATTGAAAAATAATTAATGTATACTTTTTATGGCACGGACGATATCGACTTACGTCAACCACTTAATCAAAGCTCCGTGGTTTACGTATACAAACACAGTATAGTAACAAGCCTCAATAAGCCTCTATTCTAAACCGTAGTATTCAAACAATAGCCTGTCGCACGAAACAACCTCTCCCAACCTCATATCTACTTGATTCGCGTAGCTCCAAAAGCAACACTGCCTCTTTAACGTTAAGTTGATTTTCGAATAACGTGACGCGGTAAGATACGAGGTAGTGAAAGTAAAGATGAGGAGTGTTTGCATTAATTGTTTTACGGATCGCTAATTGCTGAGGCCCTCAGCATATTCTTAAGCTGGCAAGATTACGAAACTTTGAAGAACAGAAGTAATAAGCCTTGGGTATTTACGTTGAAGCCGATCAAAGGCGTCTTTGAATGACGCGGTAGAACTAGAAGAGTAACGTACAGATGGTTTGATGGAAAGTGTTGTATCAATGCAAAATTAGCATAGATTATACATCCATACCTACATATATAAATCACGTGTTTATTCCTTACGGGGTAGACAGAGCTTAAGGTAACAAGACCTAAAGGCCACGTTTAGCATAATTGTGGACGTATAAAGAATGGGGTGGAAAAGGGGAATCAAAATAGTGATGGGCTGCTAGCCGCATCGCCTATAATGTAACATGATTGCTACGGCTTTTATTATATGCACGGGAAGAGAAGCAACTGGTAGGTATTTTATGTTTTTTCTTCGCTCCCAGACCAACATGGAAGATAGTATAAATATAGAATACTAGCTGTTGCCTGCGACTTCGTCTGCAAAGAATTTGTTTATCGCTATCCCGTGGGAATTTCCCGGGATAAAAAGTAGCCTATGTGCTATTCCAGACTTTTCTCTATCTATGTGTCGCATTTCATCCAGATTCGTTGGGCCGTACTGGCGTGATTGAGTAACAAACAAACATCCATCCATCCATCCATACTTTCGCATTTATAATATTAGTTAGATTATAGTAATAGATCGGTAATGCAAGTTTAAGATTAGAAGGAAATATTGAGGGCAAATAACACGTGGTAGATCTCCCACAAGACTTCCAAGACCTCCTACCCACCAAATTAGCACAGAGCTCGGTCCCCTTTGTCGTCTACCCCGCGCCCCTGTGCCGCGCGGGCGAGGACTCAGTTAAGCGGTCGGTCTATAGCTAAATATGTACAGTCGAGAGCATAAATATCGATACAGCCATCATCTATAGCTACATAATATAATAAAGCTGAAGAGGGTCGAAAGTCTGTACATGGAAGATATAAAACAAAATAGACTGGGGATACTTAGAATCGATAACAGAACACGTTCCAAACAGTTTTTAGAATTTTTGTGTGTTGTATATTTGTGCGCGCATCACGTGATAACGGCTGAACGGATTTTGTTGGAAACTTTACTAATTTGTTGAGAAAATCACCGGCCAGGTTATAGGCTTCTTTTTATCCAGGAAAATTGCATAGTTCCCGCGGGATAGCGATGAACACGTCGTTAATCGCAGCTGCCTAGAGTCGCAACGCAACGTATATAAATATTGCTTCAGTATCATAGAGGCACCTCTAAGGAAGGATTTTCAAAATTCCCACGGTATGTAATATCGCTTATTATTAAAAAAAAACACAAATTAAATGTCAGAATAGGATAGGGGTGTTAAGTGCCTGTTCAAATATGAATAGCAATATATGACTTTTGTCAATAAATGAAGTCACGGGCAAAAGCTAGTGTCAAATATATGTGCCACTGCCACGATCCTTATTGTTTGTGGCTTAAAAGTGTGTAGATGTTTTTGTCATCATGGTAACGTACATATATTTATGTTATGACCTTATGACTGTACCTACCCACATTCGCTAATCTGAAATCTAACACTGACGCAATAGTGACACATTGCCGGTTAATTATCGACTGTACGTAATGTGTCGATGGGCCGTCGAAAAAGAATTGGGACCCGAAGGTCGAGTAATGTTTAAATTTTTTTATTCGACAACGGAGGAAAACGATATAGCGATAACGAAAACGATACGTATATAGGTTTTTATAGTTAGTTTTAGCGTAAATATATAGGTTTTTAGGATTAGTGTTTGAAATTTATTTTAATTTATTGGTGTATTTGAAAAATATAATAGAGTATTGAAGGGAAAAGCAGACATAATAAAATGAAGATCTTTAGTATTTTTTGTTATAGTCGCAACAGAAATACATAATCTGTTAAAATGTCGACTGTCTCTACCTCGGTTCGGGACAGCCTGGTGACAGACAGACAGACAGATGGATAGGCAGACAGACGGACAATGTTTTTACGGAACCCCAAAAAGAGGAGAATTTTAGTAGAGTCTAGTTAGCTTCTCATCCTGGTACGACTTGATAAACTTCATCCATTTGTTTCGAGCACATTTTTACATAATGAAATTAACAATGTTTCACCTTTTATGCAAATAGTTTGTTTTGAAATGGTTGGGCTTGTCATGTTTACACGACTTCGTAGTGTTTGGACAGCAATTAATTTCCTTATTTGTTTTTCCATAGTTCAAGTACCCACCAATTGCGAATAAATATTCATGATTTTTTTTAATTATTGCTATAAAATAGCTCATTTATGTAAAAAAAAAAAATAACCGAGATGCTAATAAATATTAGTAATGCTATTAAAAATTAGTAGTCTGTATCTAATGAACACAAAATATTTACCTTGCTACTCCGCTACTTCTGTATCTCTTTCTAGAAAAACAGAATTTAATATGGAGTGTTTTTTGTGTTTTTGGACCTTTCTATCTAATCGCTGTCTAATTAGTAATTTAAATTTTTTTATATATTTCCGTGTTTCTTGACCGCTCTTTATATTGTGGGGATTCCTATCCCCACAATATTAATTTTAACTTTTTCCTTACCTACTGCTCGTGACTTCATCCGCACATAATTAAATATAGCTTACGATACTTACAAAATGGCTTTCTATTGGTAAAAGATTTTCAAAATCGATTCAGTAGATACAGTGGTTACCTCACAAACTTTACCTCTGTATAATATACGAGCTGTTGCCAGCGACTTCGTCTGCAAAGAATTCGTTTATCGCTATCCCGCGTAAACTACGCAATTTTCCGGGATAAAAAGTAGCCTATGTGCTATTCCAGACTTTTCTCTATCTATGTGCCGAATTTCATCCAGATCCGTTAAGCCGTTCTGGTGTGATTGAGTAACAAACAAACATCCATCCATCCATACTTTCGCATTTATAATATTAGTTAGATTAGATTAGTATAGATTAATAACGCACGCGTCACAGTAAATTACGTCAAATCTCACACCTCTGACATCACGCAAAGAATATCAAACAAAGAACCTATCAATGAGCAAAGTCTACTAATTTGGGTAATGGGTGCTAACGCCAGGTGCGGTGGGGGGCGGGTCGGGGAAGGGGGGGACAGCAAGTTAGAGCTGTTAACGCTTCTGGTGGGAACATTGCCTCGTTGGTTACAGAAGCACAACAGGATGCTCATAAAAAGCCAGCCAAGTGCGAGTTGGACTCGCCCACCGGGTGAAGAAGAAGAAGAAGAAGAAAAAAGTTTATTTATGACAAACAAAACATCAAAATGAGGTGAGGTGTGAGATCATTTTATATTGTTTACCTACTTAGCAAAGGAGAAGGTTGTAGTATCGTATCAAGAACTCAAAGTAATGGCAGAGAGAAGGAGTCAATGGCGATTACTCCACCGACAAGAGCTGTTCTCTTAAATTTTGATGATGACCTACAGACAGACATTAAAAAAAAAAACAGATTTTTAGATTTATTTTATTATTTGCTATAAGAGCTACCTTCACACCAAATTTCAAAGTAGGTCAACGGGAAGTACCCTATAGGTTTTGGTTCCCTTTACGCATGTATGAGAAATGCGACATAAACGGCTATATCTTTTGATTGCGTAGACTGAGAGGTTTAATTTTTTAGACAGTTTTGAGGGATCGCAGACCTCAGTATTTGGTATAAATTTAAATTTTATATCTCGAAGGGGTCTTGAGAAAAATGGTATTGACGGACAGACAGACGGACAATGAAGTAATCTTTACTTAGATACGGAATCCTTAAAACGTCAATTGCCACTCACCAAGCAACCAGTCTGTTTTGCGTCCGTGTGGTTAACACAGCCCCTTTTCATCGTAAGAGGGGGCCTGTAACATAATGACTTACATCGTATAACCTGAAGATGACGATTGTGGTTTAGAAAGAAAATAAGGGCCTGTAACTCTTTCTATTTATTGTCTCTATTCACTGTCTCTATTTATTGCTACGAAACAGACAGAGACGTCATCATAGATAACTGACAGTTAAGGAGTGGTGAAACAGGCCCTAAATCTAGCTTCTTGTAATTTTTTCTCAAGTTTACGTTTTCTTTAATAGGAACTCTTATAGGCGGCTAATCTAAGAGGCATTGCCGGCCCTGACACTATTGAATAATTTTTATTTATTTATAAGTCTTTTTATTCCGAATTCGCTATAATTTCAGTAAGTAGGTACATGTTGTTGTTATTGTCGTTTATTTATTAAATTGTCGCGTAATTCGGCGTGCCTCATGGCATAGGCCTCCTCCGTGTATTGGAGGGTTTGGGCTATAGTTCCCGCGCGCGCCCAGTGCGGATTGGGAACTTAACACACACCATTGAATTTCTTCGCAGATGTGTGCAGGTTTCCTCACGATGTTTTCCTTCACCGAAAAGCTCATGGCAAATTACAAATGTAATTTTCGCACATAAATTCCGAAAAACTCAGAGGTGCGAGCCCGGGATTTGAACCCACGACGCTCTGCTTGAGAGGCCACAGGTCAAACCACTAGGCTACCACGGCTTTTTTTATTGAATAATGCTTGATAATATTATAACATGCGGAATTGAGAAGTAACTATATCTGCCTCTCTGTTAACTCGTTACTCTTAAGTCGCTGAACCGATTTTTTATGCAAATTTGTTATTAACAAATTGTCTTATGGGTATAGCTTGAATCCCTAGGAATTGCGAAGTACCCGCGGGGTAGTAAAAGAATCCTTCAGAGACATATTCACAAGCAATATCTAGTAAAAAAATGCTTCAATTTTTTAAAATACATATACATACATACATATATCACGTATTTATCCCTTACGGTGTAGACCGAGCCTAAGGTAACAAAACCTTAAGGCTACGTTTAGCATGATTAAGGGCGTATAGGTGGAAAGGGAAATCAAAATAGTGATGGGTTGCTAGCCGCATCGCCTATAACATGACTCCTAAGATTTCCGCCCATTCCCTCGATGGGCTACCATCTGCGCGGGAAGAGAAGCAACTGGTACATTCTATATTTTTCTTTGCTCCCAGACCGGTATGGAAGAATCACTACATAGTATAAAACAAAGTCGCTTTCTCTGTCCCTATGCCCTATGTATGCTTAAATCTTTAAAACAACGCAACGGATTTTGATGCAGTTTTTTGTAATAGATAGAGTGAACCAAGAGGAAGGTTTATATGTATAATACATGCATAATAGCCCAAGCCCTCTCATTCTGAGAGGAGGCCTGTGCCCAGCAGTGGGACGTATATAGGCTGGAGATGATGATGATGATGATGATGACATGCATAATATACCGCGCGAAGCCGGGGCGGGTCGCTAGTTAAAAATATACCTATAGTAAAATTACATGTAGAGTTACTCAGACTGCGTAAAACTGAAACATCCTGTGTTCACAACAAAGAAGCAATAGAGTACTTCCTATTGGCCCGTGAGTGGGCAAACATGGCACCGTGGGTACGGACAGACGGACGGCACTTCATTAGCGAATCGTTAACATACGCCAATGCTGTGAGAATGGCTTGTATGGGAAGAAACCACAATCATTAGTCAACATAAACCGAGGCATAAACCAGCTATGAGATTATTTCAAATACTAGAGACAGAGAGAGAGAGAGAGAGAGAGAGAGAGAGAGAGAGAGATACATTTATTTACACACATTCGATACACCTAGATTTAAAATATGAAGAAATACTATTGTAAAATATTAAGAATAGTACCGAAATGGTAAAGGCCACGTGTAGCATAATTTTGTGGGGGTAGGTATTGTTCTTTGCTCCGTACCAGGAGAGCATAGACATTAAGATACCTCTGGTGTTACCTCAGTATCAATGAGTTACGACTTCATTATGAAAATAGTATAATGGAATTACAACAAAACGGATAACTCACGTATAAAAAGCCCTCTGATGAAGGACTACCGAAACAATTGTCGGAGCATTCTTCCGGCTTTTTATACGTGAGTTATCCGTTTTGTTGTAATTATGTTTGAGTTTCACGGTAGTTTCATGTTAAAAGTATAATGGAACTTTAAAAACAATCATGCAGATTATAGCAAACCAATTCAGAACCACATCCTTTTGAAAGCAGTACTTTTTAAACGTAACTAAGGAAGCTAAAGCTATTTCAACGTAAGTGCTGGGTGTACGGAGCCGTGGATAGAACGATTAAACGACTGAAGACGCCCAAGAATTACCAGGAGAGCATAGACACTAGGATACCTGGTGTTATCTCGGTATCGGCGAGGTACGACTTCATTAAGGACGCTCAGACGACGAGTCACGACGTGACCCGTGCTCCGTTTGGACTAACTTGCACTCATTACCTTTAGGGCCTGTTTTACCACTCCTTAACTGTCACACTGTCAGTTATTTATGATGACGTCTCTGTCTGTTTCGTAGTAATAAATAGAGACGGAATCGTAGATAACTCACAGTTAAGGAGTGGTGAAACAGGCCCTAGCAAAATCACCAAATAACTAAGGAAGTATTAGTATTATCAACATGGTTTAAATAGTTTAAAATATTTGCTTCTCAACTCTCAAGAGGCACGAGAATCTAAGTTAGTCAGCGGTGAAAGTAAAAGTGGATAACTCGCTTGTTTCATCAACCAATCGCATTTCTGATCTTTCTAAAATAATTTCATGTAGTCGGCATACCATATATACATCTGTTGCTGTACACAAACTTGACATTTTGCCCCGGATTAATACATACAAGTAAATGCTTTGACCATATCCGTTACTGGAGTTCCAGTACTGTAAAACGTTTCATCTGATATACTGCACTGCACAGAATGCGTTACGACATTTCATGTTAATTAGTTAGTTATTGTGATCAACTTCATTACCTCTTAACTGCGTTAGTGGGCAATTTTAAGGCAAGGTTGGTTAAATAACAAGATTACATGTTGAGTTTTTTAAGACTATACCTACTGTCGAGCAAAAATATCGAGCCATTTTTCATACAACTTTGTATGGAACGTGACCATTTATTTCGTTCGTCAGTGTACTTAGGATCCGTACTTCGTGATCAAAGTTAAGAGCACCTACACCAGTGGTGGGCAAACTTTTTTCATGGCGGGCCAGAAAATCACAGATATTTCAAAGAAGGGCCAAAATTATACTAAAATGCAATTTTTTTGACACATGACGCATGAACTACGTAGCTAGTCTAGCTGGCTCCTTTGCCTTCGCATCTATTATTCTATTTTATACAGCAGCACCGTCTAAATATCGTCATCCTGTGCCATAACACTCCAATTCGAAGGAACGTCGGCGGGCCGCATGAAATTCTTTCGCGGGCCGTAGTTTGCCCATCACTGACCTACACCTACTAATAAATACCTAGTTTTTAAGAGTTGTCAATGATTCACGGTTAAGTTAATTCGAATTATACATGGGATATGAACCGCGATTACCTTTATTGAGCTCCCGATATTTCGACGCAACCCGTGATCATGTCATGATGCATACTGCGTCGAAATATCGGGAGCTCAATAAAGGTAATCGCGGTTCTATAATCTCATATCCCGTCTATAATATTTCGAAATAATTTTTAATCCGAAATATCCACTGTCGAAAGAAAAATGGCAAACTAGCAATGATATTACATATAAATGTAAACTAGCAATGATATTACATGTATGTGTGCATGTGTGCTAGTTTACCATTTTTCCTTCGTCCATTTAGTTGGATATTTCGGATTAAAAATTATAGTAGAGTAGATATGTCACTACCGCACCCGAGTTTAAGATTCATAAATGACCCAATTGTCTCATGTTGTTATCAGTTTGCCTTAAACAAGCCACAGTATGAGTAGTCCGTGACAGTCAATGTGACAGTTGATAGAGGGAACGTTTTTCAAACGCAATTTACTAGGAACGTAACATATATATACTATGAAATATCATTGTAAACTAGACTTGGCTGGTCAGTATCTTAGCAGTAGCTTAGTTAGGTCGATGAGTGTAACTGCGCAATAGTGAACGCAGCACAGGCGGTAAGGACAATGCGGTGAGCGACGCGCGCGCATTTGAACCCGCCGTGTTGGGTCAGCCCCTTGTTAAGTTTAACCACTTCCAGCTAATGGGTGTCTAGAAACTGCAATGGTGGCAAGAGTTTTAAGGACATTTTTCTTATCGATTTACATGTAACATACATACATACATACAGTCACGCCTCTTTCCCATAGGGATAAGCAGATACTACTTTGTTCCACTTACTACGATTTTGACATACATCTTCCGCTTCATCCACATTCATCAATTCATATTCATACATGCTCGTCGGTTCCGGGTACTCCTGACCTGCCCTTTTTACATGTAAAATGAACATTTACGTAATGATTAACGATACGAACTTACCTTTAAATTTGTCTAATAATGCTTGTCTGGAAGAGATAGATTTCAAGCGATAATACCGCCTATTGATTAACCTGTTGAAATAATTGGTAAGCTCCCTGTAATTACTGTTTCTGGTATTCAATCCCACTGTTTTTGATATGCGTCCAAGAAATCCCACCCCACTAAGAACTATGTCACACTTCAGATAACAACATTTTATTAGATTTTCTTTCAATACATTTTTGGAACAATCTTTGTGAGCCAATTAAATATTTTTTGGCGCAATCCGTACTAATATTATAAATGCGAAAGTAACTCTGTCTGTTCATCTGTTTATTACGCTTTCACGACTAAACCACCGAACCGATTTATAGTTGAAAATTGGGATAGAGATAGTTTCGGTTCCGGGGTAGGAGAAAGAATAGTTTTATATCGGGAAGCCGCTAATTTCCCGCGGGATAGCGATAAGAGAAATCTGCGCAGGAGTCACGGGAACCAGCTAGTAATTTTATATCTGAACATTGTAATTTTTCTTGTGGCAACCCTGCCTTTGCGCCTTACGGAAAACATCGGCGCCTCTGCTGCGGCATAATTAAAAAATTAAAAGCCGTGGTATTTATTGGGGCCAATATTGACCGTCACGGCAATTAGTGCTGCGGCGACGCGACCCGCCGACGCCGCACCCACAGCCGCAGCTCATGTGCTAGGTATTTAAGCTATTTGAGAAAATTTAATACTAAAATGAAGATAGTGTACTATCTTCTTATTCAATTTAAGAGCCCAGCTCTTGTAGATGGAGTAATCGCCATTCACTTCTTCTCTCAGCCATCGCTTTGAGCTTCTGATACGACACTACATAAACCTTCTTATTGCTTGGTCCATAAATGCACGTCTCGGCCTTCCTCTGCCTCTTCATCCTTCTATTTTCCCTTCTATCAAAGCTTTTATGTAATCGTCATGTCGCAGTCATGATGTCGTAGTTGTGTTGTAATGTCCTATAGTGGTATCCGCAAAACCAAGTCATAACAGTTCTGTACACTACTCCATACAACAGGTCATTTACTTAAGTTTTTCACCTCTACAGTGAGTTTAAAATAAGTTTGCTACTCTATCAATGTCTTGCGTGTGGCATAAGCATGTCTAAGGTCTCTCAGATTTTTTCCGGAATATTTCAGTAGTACCTAGTTGTATGGATTAGTTTAATTGAACCCTACAAAGATTATTAATTTACCTCCTTATTCATAAACGCTCTATAGGCCTCTGCTAACTTAGTAATCGCTTGTCCTTATCTGTCACTTTGACATTTACCTTTCACAGATAAGGACAAACGATAGCTAAGTTAGCAGAGGCCTATAGAGCGTTTATGAATAAGGGGGTTAGAATTTAGTCCCGCCTTTGACGCGGTTCACTTTGACATGGATCAATATAATGGAAACCTTTGTCAACTGTTGTTCTAAAACCCTGAAAAACATTTATAGGGCTATTTAACTAACCTAACACAACCGCCTGCTAAAATTTTTGGGGACAATTTCAAGAGACCCTGTTTAAATGAATCATGGTTAAAATAAAAAAAGAGGTTTAAAAAAGCAAAGCTTATTTATTTTACTTATTTACTGACCACGCAATAAGTACAATTTTGTATTATACATAATCTTTTACCAGTAATTCTTGAATCAAATCCGACTACCAGCGCTTCGAAACACATTACCTATGCTGAGAAGAAACGCCGCAAGAAACTCAGCCGATAGCATTTATTCACAATAATCACAATACTAAGAAAAAATAAAGAGACATCATGTTTATTTACTCTAAATTCAAATATACATAAAACCGGGTACTCATCTGCGTGTAACTTTAACGTAGCTCAGAAGCCTGCCGCGAGCAGAACAAAACGCCCACACTAGGCCAAAGTAACCGGCTTTAATAGTAAATAAGCTAATAAGTAATGATAAAGACATAACTATCAATCAGCGAGTCTCAGGGATAGTGTAAGTTTTCACATTCGATATCTGTTCTCTTGCTGTGTTGTCAGTCAGCTGCATCCCAGACAGCAAGCCGTTGGTAAACTCGTAGCCTCCCGGCCAAGCGATACAGGTTTGCTGCTGTACATGGAACTTCCAACTTCCACCAGTATAATGCATGTAGGCATGTCCTCTATGGTTCTCCAAGACTCGAGATCCGTGCGTGTAACCGTAGTCAACGTACTGCATGGCGTATGTAGTGTCTCCTCCTTTTTCTGCGGTGGATTTTCTGTTGAACTGTTCGTATTCTTGGCCACCTGTTACGTGACGCAGCCTCAAGCGTCTGTTATTCGTTGGAGTGACGGTCCACGAACAGCCGCTGAAGTCTGCAGAGAATACGTACTTGGGTTCGTTGGCGTTGGGATGTTCAGGGACATCAATCACACCACCCTGCGGCAGCCAGTACGCTGGCTCGCCAGCCGGGTCCACATTTAACGCGTACATTGTCTTACTACCACTTACGACGGTAAATTTAAACCTTCCTATATCCCCTGTTACTCTTGGAGATCTGAAGTTTCCTAATGGACCGGAGGTAAACGCATGCTGTCGAAAGTTAGAAGAAGTCAATGCTTGCGACGCTGTCTTTCTTGCTCCTATGTTTGCTTTTCTGTGAACTGTCCTGCCGCAGTCCAATCGATCATGTTGGCCAGGCAAGTTAGTAGCGCTTCCTTCGAATAGTCTGTTGTCTCGTAGCCTCGGTAAGCTGACGGCTTCTACTTCCACTTGGTACAGCTGTATGATCAGTATCACAATCGGGATTAACTGTCGCAGTCCCATCGCGCTGGTCTCCAAAATCGTACTGTTGAAGTATACTGGGCAAGTCCATCATTTTATACTGCCTTATAAGGAAAACCAAAATTTGTTGGTGTAACATAAAGCTAATATGCGGTTATTGATGCGGTGCTACTATTGTTCGATCTTAAGTACACAACGTGACTCATATGAGAAATCTTGTTGGTTTCCAACCAACTTTAGTTTATCCAGTTATATACTAGTGTCTAGAAATGGATTGAAAATAAGTAAGAGTTTTTAATGATTCACGGTTAAGTTCATTCGAAATATTATAAACGGGATGTGAACCGCGATTACCGAACTGAACTGAACTGAACTGTATCGAAATATCGGGAGCTCAATAAAGGTAATCGCGGTTCACATCCCGTTTATAATATTTCGAATGAAAATAAGTAGGTAAGTATCATCTAATATAACTGCTTACTCTGCTTCGTTCTGATATTGTAAAAGCTTTAATTTAACTTCCAATATACCAAACTCCCAACTAAGAAAACCTTATACAAAAGATAAAGATACTTTTATAGAAAATACAAAAAAAAACACTCAAGGCGCGAGTACAACACAGAGAATATGCATGATTTTTTTAGGACATTTTTTAGCAAAATATGAAATATCGTAAATGATATGGCATAAAATTTAATTAAAAAATCGGTCAAGAAATACGGAAAATATAAGAATTTTAAACTAGGTAACTAACTACTATTAAAGACAGCGATCAGAAATAAATTCGTCATGTCATATGCCCATAAAAACTCCGTATTTACTAATTTTAAACTAGGTAACTAACTACTATTAAAGACAGCGATCAGAAATAAATTCGTCATGTCATATGCCCATAAAAACTCCGTATTTACTTATGTTTCTTTAAAAAAGAAACAAATCTTTGATACTTATTTGGTAGGTTATTTTTGTAGTTATTTGAAAGATCTGTTTTTTATATTGTTTGTAACACAAAAGAGGTTTGAATTAAAAAAAAAAACCATGCATATTCCTATTTCCTTCATTTACTTGCTCGTAGGTAAACGATTGAACTGTAAGATAATCTGGAACACAACCACCGAGTAGAACCTTCGACGAGCCGACAAATTTGGGCACTGCTCCAGCGTCAATGGCCGATAAAGGCGAGCACAGATCGCCTTACTAATAGCCCTCCTCTGGCGGCTGCATCGTATAACTCACCTTAGTCATAGGACGCATGTGAACACTTTCCTTATGGAAGACTTAGACCGTCTTATTGGAAAAAGTTGAATCCTGATTTAGTCGCTAAATTAAAGCTTGAGATTTCCATAAACATTTTTAAGACTGACCCTATTAATATTATGAAATGGTGTTCTATCCGTTGTTGCGAGTGTCCATGGAGGGTGGTGATCGGTTACCATCACGTGACCCACTTGCTCGTTTGCCTTCCTTGTCGTATAAAAAATATATACTTTGAAAGTAATTCTGACTGCCTGTCGATCTGTTACCTTTTCATGCTTAAGCCGCTGAATCTATTTAATTGTAATTTGGTTTACAGATAGTTTTAGTCTTGGGAAGGACATAGGATAATTTTTATCCCGGAAAATAGCATAGTTCCCACGGGATAGCGATAGGCAAATTTTGCGCGGACGAAGTCGAGAGTACCAGCTAGTTATATCACACTAGCTGTTGCCTGCGACTTCATCTGCAAAGAATTCGTTTATCGCTATCCCGCAGGAATTTTCCGGGATAAAAAGTAGCCTATGTGCTATTCCAGACTTTTCTCTATCTATGTGCCGAATTTCATCCAGATTCGCACTCATACTCATACTTTCACATTTATAATTATTAGTTAGATTTTAGTAAGTAAGATAACAGTTACTTTAATATAATAACACTTATTTTCACCTTAATAATAATTCTTACACGACCAACTATCCCATTTCAATTTTACGGTCTCGGAGGTTAGAACGTGAGAAATTACATCGTCGCTACAAGGAACTGATGTAAAATGATGACTTAATACGATACCATAATAAAGCTAAAGACCTTTACACATGTAAGGAAACGCTTTACGATATAGTTTCGTTGCTCAGTGTTGTAATTTGTGGTGGAGCTAAGAAGCTCTAAGGAGCTGGTTTAAGAACCACCTTAATCCGACCCTGTCGCAAATCCTTTCTTAGCGGATGCCTACGTCATAACTGTCTGCGTGCCATATTCAGCGCTATCCGTTCAGTGATTTAAGCTGTGCGTTGATCGATCAGCCAGTCACGGTTTCCTTTTATAATTGTATACAGAAGAAAAGCCTGAGAGGAAGAGCGAAAGCTATGTCTAACTCACTCGGAATCAAAACCTCATTCACCATTAAATTCTTTCTTTAAACTAGCCGAATAGCAAAACCATACCTAATTAGATTTTAAGATAACCTACCAATAATGTGTTGCCATTAAACGTAAAGTACTGTAATTATAAAGATAAAATTAAATTCAAATAGGTACTAGCAATCTAGATGCTTCATAGTAATTTTACTTTTTGTTTAAGTTGTAATTATCAGGTCCATATTTATGACAAAGAAACAGTTTTTTGTTTACTCATTATTATGAATTTACTTAACTTAATAGTAAGCAACTTGTCTAAATTTTTCTATAAGTATCTAAACGCTTTATTGCACAAAATAAAAAAAGATAAGTATAATTTATTTAGATCTTGTAAATATGTTTGTTTGAATAAATGGTGTCGAAAATGTAAAAAAAATACAGAAGGTGGAATTATCCCTTTAATGATTTTTATCTATTGTGTACACTCACGTTATAAAGCCTGGCACACACGGCGCGGTAATGATCGTCAACCGTGCGTGCCAGATTTAACGGTCTCTAACAACCGACCCGAGGACGAGAATTAATGTTTTACTAGTATGCAATATGTGTGCCTAATGATAACTTTAAATTAAAAAAATTTAAACACGCTATCGCAAAAAAATAGTTCGGAAATCAAAAAGAGGATTCAAAGTTTGCGTCCTACGCAATGTGCTACGCAATGTACGTGCTTTTTTAAACGCGAAAAAATTGCTTAAGTCGTTTCGTTTCTCTTCTCTCTTCTCTCGAGACGTATTTTGTGACCGAAAACTTACACTAAGCATACTTCACGTCTTCGATACGTCTTCTATGCACGTTATAGTAAAAAAAAAAGATTTGTTTAAACCAATGGGGACAACCTTACTTCACAGGGTGCTCCTAAGCCTTATTAAAACAGAAGTGCTTCGGCTTCGGCTTCGAGTATTATCGTACATGTTCGGGGCAGTAAGTGGCGGCGATTAAGCGGCGCGGGCGCCGACCGCAAACAGACTTTGTGACGCCGCCGTCTTTTGTTTATCCATACTTACATCCCAACAGAGACATAAAAGAAAACATTGCCACAGTCATATCCAAGCTATAATTATAATTAAATAACACGGCTAGTGACGTTTGCAAACTTCAACTGATCAATTTTGATAACTTATAGGTAAGTACACTATGTTTGAAAATTAATCTGGAATACTTCAGACCAGTAGAGACTTTATACATCTCTACTATAGACTAATATAATTTATAAGGTGTCTACTTGGGGACCTTATATATATCCCTACTAGCTGTTGCCAGCGACTTCGTTCTTCGACCCGCGGGAATTTTCCAGGATAAAAAGTAGCCTATGTGCTATTCCAGACTTTTCTCTATCTATGTGTCGAATTTTATCCAGATCCGTTGGGCCGTTCTGGCGTGATTGAGTAACAAACAAACGTCCATCCATCTATCCATCCATCCATCCATCCATCCATCCATCCATCCATCCATCCATCCATCCATACTTTCGCATTTATAATATTAGTTAGATTACAAGTTTAGTAGAATTTAAGTATTGTAGTAAATGTATTTTATTTTGAAAAAATGTCTTTCTGATAAGTTTCTCGCGGCGCATTGTTCTTGGCAATGATGGTCTTTCCAAATGCGCTGGTAGTTTCAAAAAAGTCACGTAAAAGAGCCCTTGGCGACCAATTTGCAAAATAAAGTTTTAAATTTTGAATTTTGAACTTTTTCACCAGCTGGTGGGTTCTTGAGTAGCATGACTGAACAGAACATCCCTGTATTTTTCAGGATTTTTTAAGTGTAGTTTTTGATAAATTTTTCCACATATATTAGTCGATGTTTAAAGTTAACTCAGTTAAGGTTTAGGTTTATGATGCCAACACTTAAGTTGGAATCCAAAATTACGATGAAAATATTTAAGAACAGGTTATTCAATTAACCACCAAGTTTAATTTGTTTTTGTAAATATGTATATTGATTGAATAAAATGATCTAAAATATTAAAACCACCCTGTTGTAATATTCCGTATTAATTCTAGGAGACTGTAGAGCTTGGCGATATCAGAAACACTAGTGTACAAGAGCTCTAAAGCGTTTTTCCGTGAGCATGTTTATGCCTACTGCAACATTTTAATATATCAATTTTTCGATCTTGTAAATACGCTTGTTTAAATAAATTACATTTTCCTCAAAATAGCCAATTAAATATGCCATTATTCATGATGCATATTCGTTAAAAGACTTTAAACTATTAGTTACAACCTTCAAATTGAGATGCACTAGTTTAAAATGCATTATGCGCATAACTCGCTGGGAAAACAATGATTAAATTATATGAAGTTTTTGCAACATTGTAATTAATTAATCTAATAATGAATTTCCTTATTTACTCGAACAGTTAGGGCCTAAAAATGGGTTCAGTACATTTCTAATATTCCCCATTACTATATAATTATATTTTTAAATTACCGTTACATCGATAGGTACACTTCGGTAACTAGCCTAACCAACCTACACTGAGTTTCTCAGCCGAATATTAGCTAATAATTGCCCAGGATGCACCGGCTTGAATGCTCCCTCACATAAGAGCCTAAAATTTAAATAAAAACTGGTACTAAACTGCAATGTCTGCGAAAGTCATAAACTCTTCTCGTAAGATTTACTAATTAGATAGCGGAATCTTTTTAGCCACATGTAATTAACAAGGATTATCCACCTATGTAACTGTAAAACCCATTAAAAACAGTTGAGTAATAATGAAACCGATTACAAGACGTTTGCGGTTTTAATAAAACCCATCTATGCGTACTAATGAGTCAATTCAATGTATAAAAGGATTTGTATTATTAACCTCACTTCAAACACGGTGTGCATCCCAAGCTTTAGCCATGGGGCTGCTACGCATCATTCCAGTTGTGGTACTAGTTATACAGCTTCAAGGTTTGATCGAGGCTGCAAGTCGACTGCCTCAGCTGCCTAATAACAGACTATCTGAAGGACCAGACAGAGAGCTCCCAAACGCCCACGTAATAGAATGCGGAAGAACCACAGTAAACTCTGGCAGTGTGACGAGGACACGAGCCATATCCCAAGCACTTTCATCATACTTCTCCAGCTACGCGTTCACCGCCGGTCCAATAGGTTCTCAGAGGCCAACATTCGTGAATAACATGGGGCATTTCACATTCGCTGAAGTGAAAGGCAAGAAGTATGTGTACGCGCTCCAATCGGATTCTTCAGGAGAAAATGCTTACTGGCTGCCTCAAGGAGGGCACATTGACATCCCGCGTCATCCTAATGGCAACCAACCGAAGTATGTCTTCACTCCTGACTTCAGTGGCTGTTCGTGGACGGTCACTCCTTTGAGAAACGGAAACCTACGTCTTCGGCATGTCGAAGGTGGAAGGGAAGCTGCTCAGTTCAACAACTTGTCGGAAAATGATAAAGGTGGATCAACTACCTACGCTATGCAATACAAAGACTACGGCTACCTGGTGGAAACCTCGCGCCTCGTAGGGAACATCCCGGCGTTTGCTTACATGCATTACACTGGAGGCAGATGGACCCTCATCTTTCAACGTAAAACGTGCGCGACTACCACAGGTGGATACCAGTTCAAGAACAACTTGCTGAAGTCTACAACCAATGTTGATTCTAGCAGCCGTTACAATCCTGTTACTGGTACGAAAACTTACGACATAGCTTAAATCTCACATTGATTACTAGTTAATTATTTAGTATATTTTTCTTTTTTTTATAACAAGCTTTTATTGAGAAAACCAACAAGAAGGATTCACTACAAACCGAATTTAAGACGCAGGTTTTGTCAACTAACTACATAATTGTTTATGTTCTGTATGCTGTTTATTTGATCGCATCTTCTTAGTAATGACGATTTGTTTTGAAGCACTGATAGTTTACATTATTAGTTTGAATTGGAAAAAATTGGTATCATCGTCATCATTATCATATTAGGCATAGGACGTCCACTGATGGACAAAGGCCTCCCCAATAGACCTCCAATTGCCTCAGTTGGAATGGATGCGGCTTGCGTCCACTGTGAAGTCTGTGAACCCGCGTGTCGCAAACACTAGCGACCTTTTTTATAATGTGGTCTAAAATTTAGAATTTTGTTTGTTTAATATTTTGTTATATTGATTTGACTTTGGGACTAAAAAGTGATTTGATACAAGAAACATTGTTTTCCTCGCACCGCGACATTAACCAGAATAAATTGTGCATCAGCGAAATTTTGCTTTATTGTGCGTATATATTTAATGATTACCCTTTACTTGAATCCCTTACTAAAACAAACTGAAAATGTACCAATAACTATATTTGTACAAACAATAGACAGGTTTTTTTCAGATGTCTTGCTTGACGCAGGAGCATCAACGATTCTACGAAGCTCTTAGGTACTAAGTTTAGTTATACACTACACTTACATACACATATTTTACACCTGGTAAACCAAACCAAAAAAGAAATAAAAATGTCCCGTGCCACCTCCGAGGTAACCTCACCTGCTCGAACACAAAACCAACTAATTTGACTTATATTGCTCATACGCAATTCTAATAATTAAGAAACGGCGCAACTAAATACGTACACCTATCCACTTAAGACCTTTTAATAGCGCATACAAGGGTCTTCATGCGGTGAGTTCTGAATATTGTACAATAGACCACCTCTAAGATACGAAAACAGGGTATTGTGGTCGAAATTACAAATGGGATAGGACAATGGATTCAAGGGGCAACTGTACTTAATGTACAAGATTTGGTTTGTGCTATTGTGCCATTTGTCAAAGGACTTAAGATTTTATTGATAGCCAAAAATTTATGCCTTTTTAAAGTTTTGTTACTCATATAAATCATAACATTAAAGCTATCTAATTTACTTGTATTGTATAAGTGACAATGCCTCATTAAAATTTCTAAAGTGTAGATCCATACCCTGTTATGCAAATTGTCAAACGTATCGTGATTGAAATTTGCATATCACCTGATTACAGTTATTATAAAGTTAGTTAACTGCGGCAATGACAGAAATTGTTTGACATTAAGTCGATTATTTAGTTGGTTATAGTTACATAATGTGTAATTACATATAAGGAAAATGGTTGTAGATAATATTCCGTAATGCCTGGTGCAAATGATGAAACTGCATATTTATTATACTTTTTAAATTTACCATGAGTTTTTCGGTGAGGAAACCTGCACGCGTGCGAAGCAATTCAATGGTGTATGTGAAGTTTCCAATCCGCACTGGGGGCGCGTGGGAACTATAGTCCAAGCCCTCTCATTCTGAGAGGAGGCCTGTGCCCAGCAGTGGGACGTAAATAGACTGGAGATGATGATGATGACACTCGAATGCAAAATACGACACGTGTTTCCCTACCGACTGTCGGTATGATATTCTATGACAACACAACAGGCGTCATTGAGACTACAAAGGGCATTAAAGTTCTGAAAAGAATAATTCGCAAATTTCACGGACAGTAAAACCAATAACTTACCATGCGAGCGGCACTTTCGATATTTTTGAAGTGTCCGATGAATGCTTTCGAATTGGCCAATAATGGGTGGGTGTGAGAGGCGTGAAATGGCGGTGATTTTGTTCCATATATCTATGGAGCGTGACGATGGCGCCATATGGCCGGTCATTAGGGCTAGATGTTTGACCATTGGGGTATATTTGATACTTACAGATGAAGTCACAACGGTCAATAACTTGTATGATAACTAATAAAATTACCATAACAACTAGGCTATAGACCGACCGCTTAAATGAGTCATCGCCTGCACTACACACACACTACACTACAGGCGCACTACCCGCCCGCACCGCTCTCGGTTCCCTTTGTCGTCCTATACCAAGGGATTACAAGTATTATACGCTACCGTTCACAGACGTAACCTTTCTTTCAAAATTAGCTTTTTGTGCACTTCAACAGGCCATGGCAATAATAATCAACTTTTGAAGTACAAGAATTTATTCTAACGCCAAAGTACGAGTATTTATAATTTCACATGAAACATTTATCCTACTAATATTATAAATGCGAAAGTTTGTGACGATGTGAGTGAGTGAGTGTGTATGTTTGTTCCTTCTTCACGCTAAAACGACTGGACGGATTTGGATAAAATTTGGAACGAAGATAGCTCGTACCCTGGATTAAAACATAGGCTACTTTTTATCACGGAAAATAGCATAGTTTCACGGGGGATAGCCATAAACATGTCAATTGCTAATTCGCGGGCAGAAGCTAGTCACAAATATTTCAAAAACAGTGCATTATCTGCAAACTTTCCTTTTACTACCACATTGGTCACATTCGGCGCGCCTTAAAAGACGTAAGCGCCATCACAACGGCTGGCGTTTACGTCGTTTTATCCTAACTTGGCGATATAAAAGCACAATAGACAAATTAGTTTCTAATGTCATGCTCACGCCTACAAAGTGCGTGCTAACCGCCGACTGTTCTGAGCAGCTTTAGCTTGTACAATGTTTAATATTTGACACAACAAAAGCTATACTCATGAGCAAAAATAATGGGTCACTTTTCATACAAATTTGTATGGAGAATGACCCGTTATTTCTGCTTGTCAGTGTATAAGGCTTTTAATACCGCAAAAAAAACTCGTCTCGCAATAATTATTCGTAGACTGCGCTGCTTTGATCAAATAGAGTAGATCAAGAAGATTCTTTATTTTTTAACATTTAAATATTTTCATAAGTCGTTACCGTTTCGTTCATGTGTTTCATGTACAATAAAGAGTTATACATAACATACATGCATACGTGGACGCATAGAGTGGCAGGCTTGGTTTTACTCTCGACAGAGACGAGTAACGAGAAGTGGAGAAACCATTTCGCATAGCCGTGACGTGACACCTTAACATTTTAAAAAAGACAATCGCGGTCAATATTCCGTACAAAATATGCATAATGTTAACCGCGAATAAATTAAAACTGTTATAAGTTATAATAACATAGCCGTGTATAAACACGTTTCAGAATCACATTTTCTGAGCACATTGTTATTATTGTAAGGATAATCATCTTTTGTAGGAGCTGCCGTAACGAGCTATGCCTTTGTGAGTAAACTTTCTTTGCGAAATAATATGGTAAAGGAGCTTTTAATGATGGAGCTTTTGTTGTGTGCTCAAAGACGGGATGTGATGTCTTGAGCAAAAGTCAACCTTAACTTTTTATTTCTGTAATCTCACTGAACTGATTTGTGGTGTTCGATAAAGAATATTTGTTACTGGCCGTGCCGTTGTCCCGTGTGTGTCGTAAAAGGCGACTAAAGAACCTGGGAAGTTATTGTCTAACGCACTCAGAATCACAATCGCATTCACCATTCCTTACTGTAAAACAGTAAAGAATGAGGGTAGAAAGCGATGGCGAATGCGACTGTGAACGCTCGCGTGTTTGAAAATTACCTCAGGACGGCTAGCACGAGAGCCACGTAAGACTACCCTCCCTCTTTCTAAAACGAATAGTAAGAAAAAGAACGGTAGTTTACCGTGATGATTTGAGATGGGCAGCAGCGTTCTCTACTCCCAACAGCGAACTCTTGACTCCAACAGCCTTTGCAGTGTGGGAGGCAAGCTGACTCGACCTCACTATTTTCCCAGTCGTCATAAAGATTCACGTCCTCATGACAACTTTGGAAAAGAATCCCACTGCCAAGCGGCAGTGCTTACGCTGTTTTCCAGTGTCTGAAGAGTACGTCGGTGAAATTATTGGTACAGGAGATTTATCTCAAACCTCAATGCTGGCAACAGAACTCAAAGTTCTGATGCTGTGGATGTCACACATTCAGAACGAACATCTTGGGCGTTTGCTAGGTAGTGTAGCATTAAGCTAACACAAAAAATAAACACGTAGAATTTCACATCAAATCACACTTTATTCAATCACCTTAAGAATGTGGAAAAAACACAATATAATAAACACAGTTAAACACGGCTTAAAAGTATACACACTATACAGTTAAAACAGGGTTTAGGGTTGTCGAGTTGTTCGCGTTGGAAAGTTGGTAGGCCGAAATAAACACCCAAAATAAAGCTGGCCTGCAAAGGGCTTTTAGAATTTAGGGAAATTCGGAAACAAACAAGTTGACACGTAAAAATCTAAAGAATCTTAATCTAAAACCTTAACAGTAAGACAAGACTTCGCATGAGCAGTAGGTAATTTAAGAACTCGCTATGCAGGAAATTACAAGGCAAAGAAATAGTTATTTATGCGCATAAACAATACCTATTAATCTTCCTATTAAGCTATCTTTTAATTCGCCTATGAAAAGTCTTAGATGTAACCAAATTAGGACTATCACAAATTTATCAGCAAGTCTTAAAATTAACTAATCTGGATAAATACGTAATAAATTAAAAAAAAAGAAAAGGTTAGAGTGTAAACCAGAATATTGCGTTGAAGTGGAGCGGATCCCCCGTCACAGGATCCGATCGTCAGGATCCGGAAAATAAATATTTTATAAATCACGTCGAGTAATTATTGCACATAGACATGAGCCTTAGTATAGCCGATGCTCGTCGCTGCCGTAGTTATGTACAGCACCAAAATGAAGGGAAAATCACCCCGTAAGGTGAAAGCTGGAAAGAAAACTGACATGAACCTATGCACCATGAAATAACCCACTATACTCAAAACGGACAGCAGAAATGAAATAAAACTCTTACCCGTTGCGAAAAATCCGGCTTGAATGTAGTTATGAATTCGTGGAATATCAGCCCAAAACTTTGTTACGACTTGAAATATAAGGGCTTTCACGACGAAATCGTTTTACTTGAACCCAAAAAAAGCTGTTCAACACAATTCAATCTCAATCTGTCCTCACACGGGAAACAAATCTGAATGACTTGTTTTGCTAGTGTCAATTTTGATATATTTTTTTCCTCAGAACATCAGTTTAAAATTTAAACAAATCAGCCGAAAGAATTATACTCAAATAGCAACCAGTACGATATTCCACAGAAAAGTTATTACTATAAATTTATAACAAATAAGGCCACATTATCATGCAGCAATAATAATGCTGCAGTAGGTACCTTATTTCGTAAAAAAGTTTTTATCTATTTTTCAACTAAGGGATATATCTAATCTAATCCTAGCTAGGGTAACTTCAACTCTCTTAGACCTTTTGTGTAAAAATGCTGAATACGATACCTAAGTACCTATTTGAATGCAACAGTGGTTAAGGAGATATATCGCTAGATATAATTTAACTAGCTTTTTCCCGCGACTTCGTCCGCGTAGACTTCATTTATTGACAAATAGCTTTTGGCCACGGCTTCGCTTGTGTGTACCAGGAGTATTTCACTCCCGTATTTTTCCCGTTCCCGTAAGAATTTCGTGAAATGCTCTCTTAATGCTCCCTACACTCCCCAAAGAACCCACTTGCCAAATTTCAGCTTTCTACGACCAATAAAACGAAAAATCCCGTTTTTTCCCGTTCCCGTGAGAATTTTGGAAAGTCCTCTCTTAATACTTCTCTATACTCCCCAAGCAGGTTGCTTGCTTACATTTCGAATTTCAGCTTTCTACAACCAATAAAACGAAAAGTTCCGTTTTTCCCATTCCG